>CM068299.1:42377820-42739015 GCA_034768395.1 Linum lewisii
ACTGTTCTTTCTCGTGCCTTTTGTGTTACCTTGGCCCGTTTCGGGTCTATTTAATGGTTTTCTAGTGTTTTAACGTTAGCACAGATCTTTGCCATCAAATACGGTAGCCAAGGACGTGTCTAGGGCATTGGAACCCCAAAGAATCGATCCTGAATCAACCATAGAAGTCATTCAAGTCAAGAGAAATTCTGCTCCACTTTACACACATGTTTTTGGCGAAAATATCCTTGAGTTTTCGCCGAAAACTCAAGAACAAAATGGTAGTCCCTCACAAGAAGAAGTTTTCGGCGAAAACCCTTAAGTTTTCACCGAGAACTCCCAGCCTTTTCGGAACAGCAGAAACAGACGGAACAAGTTAACTTATCAATAGAATTTTTTGCCGAAAACTCCCCCATATTTTTGGCGAAAATACCAGTGAAAATCAGGCTGTCCGCTAGTAGGTTTAAATACAGAAATCGGCGGCTAAGGAGAGATATACAACTTACACTCAAAATTTAAGGATAGATATTAGAGAGAGGATGAGTAAAGAGAGTTCGAGGAGCCAGGAACGGATCGTGATGCCATCCATCCATCTCGGAGAACCAACGCTAGGAGTTGAAGATCCAGCAGATTGAAGCTGCAAGGATTCGACGAAATTAGGTTTTACAGTTCTTCTCTGTCTTTCCTACCTGAGATGTATTCTTTGTTTTTCTTCGATTCTTCTGTATTGAATATGAGTAGCTAAACTCGTAGAGCTTAGATTAGATGAACCCTAAGTGACCTAGGGCTTTAAAGCGGTCATGGATCGGCGGTGATTAGATTCGAAATTCATTCAGTTTCTCCTTCATGTTTGATTTGTTCTTTGTTCTCTGTGTTTCTTGTCTGGTTTGGCCACCTAGATTAGATTCTTGTTAAGCTAAGGATAGAAGCGAACGCTCGCCTTACTTTAAAACACCAAATCGAACAATTAACCTAATCATTGGAGTGTGCCTTTCGTAGGAACCAATTAGGGTTAATCCACTGCAAGAGTAACTCATAATTCGTTAGTAATTTCACCAGTTCGTTAAGTCGTTGCGAGAGGCCACCGTACCTGGGCGGCTAATTAATCGTGGTAGCTAGATCGGATAGAGCGAACGTTCGCCAGTCTTAAACCTAAGGGTCAGGAGTTATGGTGGTGTCTGTGAACTGAATGAACTAGAATTGAAAATCGCTGGTCTGTTGACTGCCAATGCTCTGGTGATCTAAGAGGGATTCAAAGTCTAAGCTCACCTGTCATCTGTCAAAGTCAATCAATCAATCTCTTTTATTTCTGCATTTAATTTTCGTTTCATTTCGCCTTGCTTTTTAGTATAGAAGTCGTGGAACTCACACCACGCACTAAGTGTTTAATCTTGAATTTAATTGCCAACATATTTCAGTAAGCAAGTAGAGGAGACCCGTGGAATATGATCTGTCCAGGTTTGTGCTTGACAGTTATTTGATCAAACCGCTATTCTGCAGTTCATCAAATTGGCGCCGTTGCTGGGGACTTCTTCTATTTCGTTGAAAGAAGAGTTGGCATTTTTATTCTTCTATCTTTCCATTTTTCATTTCCATCACACTTCGATATTACACCGGTTGTGCTTGTTTTTGTCCCTTGCAGATCTTAGCAGGTACAAAATCGAATCACTTCTGTTCCATCTTCCCTTACTGCAATGGCTGCTCCAAAGAGTCTTGCGGACTACAGTAAGCCGAACGCGTCTAATGTTCGGTCTCCTATTGTCGTACCTCATGACAACAACGATCCTGACTATGAGATCAAGATCCCCTTCCTGGGACTAATCTCTAGGGACATACAGTTCGAAAAAGCCAGATGATAATCCCTGCACACATATAGCTGACTTTTTGGCTATCCGTGAAACTTTCAAGTCTGGAAACCTCAACAAGAACGTTGTATGTCTCCGAGCTTTTCCGTTCTCTCTCAGTGGTGCAGCTAAGCAGTGTGATGACACTCGATTTGACGTGATTATCAGCCTCATTTAAGCGACATTTCCTTGCTTAAGACATGGTTTTTAGGGTATAATAGCGAATATTCAATCAATTGCTCTATCTCGTGCCATTTGTGTTACTTTAGCCCGTTTCGGGTCTATTTGATGGTTTTCTAGTGTTTCTATGTTAGCACAGGTTTTTGCCGTCAAATAAGTAGCCAAGGACATGTCTAAGGCGTTGGAACCTCGAGGAATCGCACCGAAATCGATCCAAGGAGCCAATCGAGTCGAACCAAATTCTGCCCCGTTTTACACTGAAGTTTTCGCCGAAAATACCCAAGGTTTTCGGCGAAAATCCATGAACAAACCGACTGAGCTCAACCAAAGAGAGTTTTCGGTGAAAACTCCAAGTTTTCGCCGAGAACCCGGCGTCCGAAAATCACAGGAGATCTCAACCGGCGATCAGGCATTTTACAAAGGAATTTTCAGTGAAAATCCCTTTACATTTTCGGTGAAAATCCTAGAGAAAAACCGGCGGTATTAGAGTTAAGTATAAATACTTAACCGGCGGCCCAAATACATATACCTGATATTTTTGGAGATCAAATTACCTACTAATACCGAAATTCTAAGAACTTTCAAGAGTTCAAGAGCGGAGTTTAGAGTTCAAAGAGCCAGGAAGAGATCGTGACATCATCCCTTTCATCTCAAAGACTCGGAGCTAGGATTGCAGTTTACCGGAAGATTGAAGTTCTGCCAGAGTCGTCTTAATTAGGTTTTTCAGATCCTTTTCTGTTCTTCATCTGTATGATGAACTCTGTTTCTGTCTTTGATTCTTTTGTGAAAAACATGAGTAGCTAAACTCTTAGAGCTTAGACTAGATGAACCCTAAGTGACCCAGGGCTTTAAAGCGGTCACGGATCGGCGGTGATTAGATTCAAAGTTCAATCAGTTTCTCTTTCATGTTTGATTTGTTGTTCATTGTTCATGTTTCTTGTCTGGATTGATCACCTAGATTAGATTCTGGTTAAGCTAAGGATAGAAGCGAACGCTTGCCTTACTTTAAAACATCAAATCGAACAATTAACCTAATCATTGGAGTGTGCCTTTCGTAGGAACCAGTTAGGGTTAATGCACTGCAAGAGTAACTCATAAATCATTAGTAATTGCACCAGTTAAGTTAAGTCATTGCGAGAGACGATCGTACCCGGGCGGCTAATTAATCTTGGTAGCTAGATCGGATAGAGTGTACGTTCGCCAGTCTTAAACCTAAGGGTAAGGAGTTATGGTGGTGTCTTAGAATTGATTGAACAAGAATCAAAATCCGCTGATCTGTTGATTGCCTATGCTCTGGTGAACGAAGGGGGATTCAAAGTCTAAGTTTGTTTGTCATCTTTGTCTTAAGCAACCAATCTTTCAATCTGCTTTCAGTTTCAATTTTTAATTTCCGTGCATTTTCTTAGAGTTAGAAGTCGTGGAACTCACACCACGCGCGAAGTGTTTAACCTGAGTAAATTGTCAGCTTCTTTGAGTAATCAATCATTAGAAGACCCGTGGAATACGATCTACCCTAGCTTTCTAAGCTTGGTAGTTATTTGCTAAACCTGCTCTACTGCATAGGTTCATCAAATTGGCGCCGTTGCCGGGGACTTCTTTCGATTGTTCGAAAGAAGAACTGGCATTTTATTCTTCATCCTTCCATCTTTCATTTTCCCATCCACTTCGATTTTACACTGGTTTTGTTTGTTTTTGTTATTTGTAGGTTGTTCACAGGTGTATGCATCGCCGCCCTTGGACTCGCTCTCAAACTGACAAGGCTAAGAGCATAGAGAGACCAGGCAGTTCTACTCCACCTCGACAATCACAGATTCCAAGGAGAGGCAGAATCAATCCACTTCCAACCGTCACTCCAATCAAGATTGAGGAAATGAAGGAGAGTTCCTCATCTTCACCTTCCCCGTCATCTTCATCCGTTTCATACACCGAGTCACTTTCACCTCCTCCATCTCCTACCATGGATGAATAGTTACCACCACCACCAGGCGGTGATTTACCATTTCCATGCCACGCGTTGAAGGAGATCCTGACTATGAGAATAAGATTCCATTCTTGACTATGATCTCTAGGGATTTACAGTTTGAAGGCAGGCCACTAGACAATCCGTGCACACATCTGGCGGATTTCCTTGATCTCTGCAGCACCTTTAAGAACGGGAATCTCGACAAGAACACTCTTTGCTTGAGAGCTTTTCCGTTCTCGCTGAAAGGTGCAGCTAAGAGGTGGCTTACTGGCAAACCACCTGGCTACTATACCGACTGGGATACTCTTGCTCAGGACTTCGTCGAAGAGTACTTCCCTCCCGCCAGAACAATAGCTATCAAGGACAGCATCGCCAGATTCTCCCAGAAGGAAGGCATAAGCTTATATGATACTTGGAATCAATTCCAAGAACTTCTCTACAACTGTCCTCATCACGGTTTCGAGCAAAGACAGTTAGCTGAAATCTTTGCTCGAGGTCTTCAAAAAGAATCTGCCAAATGGGTCAATTCTCTAGGTGAAGGGGATTGCACTACGCTTACACCTGAAGCTGCTCTTCTTCATTTCGCGAATTGTGCTTCTAAGTCAAGGAACTGGGAGCGACAATCTGAAGGATCAAGAAGCAAGCTCGATCTCGAAGCTACTATCAAGGCAGAAGTAGAGAAGCATCTGAAGAAGTCTACCACACTAATCAAACCGCCAACAGCCTCTGTCTATGTTGCTGATTGCGAATGGTGTGGAGCTTGTGCGCATAATGGAGGTCGATGCCAGAATTTTTGTAAGACAGAAGTCTGGTCTGCCGAAGAAGTCAATTTTGTTCAACAAGGCTTCAAACAATCAGAATGGTTATATTGGCTACCGCAACTTCAGGCAGCAAGGGAATTATCAAGACAGACCTCCCTACAATACTGGCGCCAACCATAACCATAACCAGAACCAGAATAACCGACCAGCTGGTCCAGCTCAGGATCAGAAGCCGAACCATCCGCCGGTAGGTGTCTATCAGCCGCCGCACCGCAATCCGGGTAACTATGGAACTGCTCCTGGCAATCGCCAGAATCAATATTTGAATAATACACACACAGGGCAGCAACCTCAGAGGGAGAATAATGGCAGTGACCTTGACAAGAAGCTCAGTCAGATCATTACCAGACTTGATGATCACGACAGCCAGTTCAAGGCTCAAGCTCTTCATAATCAAGAACAGATCGCATCCGGTCAAAGAATTGAGCAGGCTGTGAACCACATCTCGAGCATGCTAGCATCTGGTAGACCATTTGGCCAACTTCCGAGCCAGACAGAGCTGAATCCAAGAAAGGAGCAAGCCAAGATGGTAATTGTTCAAGATTTTACAAGCTCATCTACTAATGCTTCTTCTGATTTATGCAGGATCCCTGAAACTCCAGAGAAGAAGGAAGCACAGAAAGTGGTGCCTAAGGAGTATGATCCTCCTCTTGCTTCGTACTATGTGAAGCCTCCTTTTCCAAGAGCATTGCTACCAAATGCAAGGATCGAGACTGGCATGAAGGGAAACAAAGAAGGATATCCTTCTTTCTGTAGCAAGAAACCTTCCTCTCCATATCCAGCTAAGTGCTCTGATCCTGGTTCTTTCACTTTACCTCTTGTCATTAATGATATTGAGATAGAACGCTGATGTGCAAGATTTAACTCACAACAATCAAGGTTGTATTCCACGAGGGCTCTCTCAATGGCTAATACTCACACGGTTCATGGACGGTCTATTCATTTAAAATGAGTTTTAGTTCGAAAAAGAAACAAAAGCATAAATGAAACTAAATAAGAAAGCAAAACAAAACGGTGCAAATAAAAGGTAAAGGAGGTTCACTTGGAAAGATAGGTTCATCATGCTCAAGAGGAACAAATGCATAAACAAGCCAAACATGATCGAGGATGCAATCGAATGACCACGCAAATCCCTTCTATAAACTCAATGCACTCTCGTCGCACTAAATCCCTATCCTAGAACCACTCAACCTAGGCTCTCGCTCTCAAGCTAAGTGACTAAGGATGCATTAAAGGTGTTTGATGAAATGCCAAGCTACAAAACCCTCTCCTATGACTATATGACCACTAGGCTAGACACCACACTCTCATGTCAATGTCCTAACACTAAGAGAATCATCAAAAGACTAATCAAAGTTCAATTGAATGAAAAACCTAATGCACACCAAGTGTTCAATAAAATGCACAAGTGAGAATTCATGCAAATATGGTTGAATTGAGATGATCTAATCTCTTAGAACACACTCTCTTCAATCCCTAGACCAAACAATCCATGTAATCTAAGCACTTTCATGCATTACATCACAAATAATAGACTAGTCAAGCCATAGCCATCAATGGAATTAACAACAAGTCTAGAGATCATCTTCATACAATCCAAGATCAATCATGGCATATTTATACAATCAACCTCTATCCTAGAAAGAAAGATGATCACCAAGAACACCATGGCAATCCTCCTCTTGCAAGCTTCTCTTCCAAGGTTGTGGACTTCAATCCAAGCTCCTCTACTTTGATTTGCACCTTGCTCTAGGGTTGTGGATTGGAGATGAGGAGAAAAGTAATTGGAAAGTTGAGAGGAGAGTGTTTTTGTCGAAGGCTGAAATCTGAAAGAATGAATTGTTGTCAAATTTTCGCCGGCTTCACCCTTTAAATACTGTGCTGGAAAAGGCTGGAATTTTTAGCGAAAATTCTACAAGATTTTCGCCGAAAATGTCTTTGAAAAACACCGACCGACTTGACTTTTCTTCACAGATTTTCGGCGAAAATTCTACAATATTTTCGCCGAAAATGTCTTCATAAATCGAACGGCCGTCTCCTGTAATTCGGTTTTCGGTCGAGAACTTAGAGTTCTCGCCAAAAACTTCTTCAGTTGAAGGGTGCATTTTTCTCAATTTTTCAACGATTATATCTCCTCCGTCCTAGCTCTGATTGACCTCCCGTTTGATCCTACATGCTCCTTGTCACCAGTACTTCAATGCCAAGACCTGAAAATGCAAAGAAAACAACTCCAATAGATATAGAATTGGCCTCAAAGTGGCAACCGGGCAACAAAAGGGCACTTTTCATAAAACATCCATAAAGGCCTATAAATCATAGCAAAATGAGATCAAACATGGGGATCCCTAGGCTAATCGAGGACTTATAATGCACTAAATATGATCACATCAAATTCCCGTACGACTAAGCTTTGCTTGTCCTCAAGCAAATGAATTAGAAAACATCCAAGTCCACAAATGACAATATCGGTCACATTGAGATTCAAACGATAACAATTTGGCCTAAACTGTTCCACGAACAAACTTAACCTACACATGCAAGAACGTCAACCAAACAAGTCTAGACCTCACTAATATATGCACACTTCAAGTAGTGGTTAATTGGGATACAGAAGAACCGACCACGAAAACACCAACTCTAATTAGAAGGACTTGAATTCGGGAGATGGAACGGATAAGGCGGGGGTAGGAGAATTTTTGAGAGTGATGAGTGATCATGATGTGGCTATCGACTCGACTTCATCCGCTTCTAGATCCGCACTTTACAAACTCGGGCGTAGGATCAAGGGCTACATTTGAGAATTCTTTTTTTTCTTTTGTTTCCATTTTCATCATCATTTTTTTCTTCTCTTTTTCTTACTGCATACTAGTGCTCGATCCAACACTTCACTTAGGTGTTGAACCTACCTAGCTCACAGCTTTTGCCAATGCTAGTGCTCAAACCGACACTTCACTTAGGTGCCGAGCTTGCCTAGCTTTTCTTTTCTTTTGAGCATTTTCTTTTGCAAATTGGCCACTTGATCCTTAGCCCCTTACAACTTCAACACAAGATTTCAATTGGATTCCATCTAATCTCAAGCCACAATCACGAGGAATCAAAAGGGTGATGAAAAACATGGAAAAGGGAAGAAATTCTGATTGCCTTCATCATCTTAGACCGGTGTTATCGAGTGGTACAAAACATGTATCAAACCAATCAACCAACATACAAGAGTGATAAAATCTCTGTTCTGGCCTAGACTCATTTGATATTAGCTCTAACATGCTGGTTATAGGTTCTAAGTAGGACAGTCTAAACGTCATTGTGAAAGCTTGAAGTCAATTAAACACCAAAAGTCAAGAACCGAATGATTCTACAAAAGAGGAATTCGACATTCAATCAAGATCGTGCAACTCATCAAAGCATAGCCTTAGATCTCTACCACAAATAATCACACCAAACCTCAAACTCCCCTACGACTAACATGAGCATTGTCCTCAATGATCAAGAGAGAGAGGGTAAGGTGGAACGAAGTTACCGCGTTTGTAGAGAGGAGCATAGGACGTAATAGTGGTGAAAGAGTTCCATGATGATCCTTGGTGAAGAGTGATCCAAAGTGCTTGTCAAACCTTATTCAAAAAGCTAAAACAACACAAAAACCTCAAACAACAATTAAAAGCGAAAAATTAAAGATAACATGGGGTGCCTCCCAAGAAGCGCTTGGTTACCGTCTTAAGCTCGATGATACCTGTGTTATGGTGTCCAACTTAGTACCTCCTTGATGTCAAGTAGCTTCTTCCACGATGAAAGTTGAGCTCCAAGAAATATCTTGGGGGAATGGTAGACTAGCCAATGCACAATGATGCTTGTATAGCACTTGATACCTTGGGGTGGCTTGCTACCTTTGAGTTTCGAAGCTTGAGGAAGAAAGTATGGTAGGGGGCCACCATTGAGCTCCATCGTCTCCAAGTTGGTGATGCCACTCGAAGAGTCTTTCGGTTCAAACATGGGCGGCTCCCCTTCCATTATCACCTTAGGGGGGGGGTAGAGATGCATGTCTCCTTGGGTTCTTGGCACAAATACTTCATGATCAAGCAAGAAGATTGAAGAGTACTCACAATCCTTGGTGGGACCACAATAGAGTGGTGTTGATCACTTTCGTGCTCCACTCTCGGCGCCACCTCTTCTTGAAGCGTCTCCAAATCATATCTCACCTCCTCTAAAGGGTCATCATCCTCAAGTCTCCTTGATTCTTCTATCCTCACTTCATCGTTACATGGTGTTTCCATGGGAAAAAACATGCTCTTCAATCTCCTCCACTACCAACTCTTCTTCCGTGTTAAGCTCCTCGGATTCACAAGTGTCATCTTCATCATCATAAACTTGCTCCAAATGATTGGGATGTCGTTCATTCTCAAGAATCTTCATGACGAGCTCTATGCTTTGGGATAAGCGATTAACTCGATTTGCATTATCCTCCGCAATTCGTAACATCTCTAGCATGAAAGGAGGTGGAAGAGGTTTCTCATGGCTCATGAACTCCTCTTAGGAAGACTCACTTTCGTCCTCTTCCATGACAAGCACTTCCGGTTCAAAGGTGTCGGTGATGAGCTTCACACTTTGAGTTAAACGATCCAACCGGGCCGCATTATCTTCCGCAATTTGCAACATCTCCTCAATTGTGGGGGAAGGTGGAGAGTGTTGTTTATCCTCTAGAGCTTCCTTGATGAGCGTCACGCCTTGAGCTAAATGATTAAGTTGGTTCGCATTGTCTTCCGCAATCTTCAAAGCTTCCTCAAGCGTGGGAAGAGATGGAGAAGGTTCCTCATAGCTTACGAACTCCTCTCGAGGACGCTCACTTTCCTTCACCATTTTCAAGAGCTCCTCTAGCATAGAAGGAGGTTGAGAGGGTTGCTCATAGTTTGTGAAATCCTCTTGAGGACACTCGCTTTCTTTAAGCATATTAAAGAGCTCCTCTAGCATGGAAGGCGGTGGAGAATGTTGTTCATGACTTGTGAAATCCTCTTGATAATACTCCGGCAAGACTTGATGGTAGGGTGGAGATGGATATGGACATTGCTCATTGATGACACTCGATTTGACGTGATTATCAGCCTCATTTAAGCGACATTTCTTTGCTTAAGACATTGTTTTTAGGGTAGAATAATGAATATTCAATCGATTGCCCTATCTCGTGCCATTTGTGTTACCTTGGCCCGTTTTGGGTCTATTTGATGGTTTTCTAGTGTTTTTGTGTTAGCACAGGTTTTTGCCGTCAAATAGCGTAGCCATGGAGTGTCTAAGGCGTAGGAACCTCGAGGAATCAAACCGGAATCGATCCAAGGAGCCAATCAAGTCAAACCGAAAATCTGCCCATATGCACTTGCACCTTCGGCGAAAATGATCTCACAGTTTCGGCGAAATCAACAATGCAAATCAGCTGATGCCAAGTGAAGACTGATTTCGGCGAAACCATTAAGCTCTTCGGACCGAAAATGCAAGGCAGAGAAATCATGGCCATCTACACAAGCCAGTTTCGCCGAAACTATCCCTATGGTTTCGGCAAAAACTTCATCTCAGCCCGGCCCAACTAGGGTTAAGTATTTATACTTAATCTGGCGGCCCGAGGAAGGGGGATGGGAGACACAATTTCATAATTATTCATAACACACCTTTTCGAGATCAGAATTCTATGAAGTTCTGGAGCGAGGAGTTGGAGTTCGAAGAGCCGGATAGAGATCGTGACGCCATCCCTTCCACCTCGGAGAACCGGAGCTAGGAGTGTAACTTACCGAAGATCGAAGTCTGCCAGAGTCATCTGAATTAGGTTTTTCAGATCCTTTTCTGTTCTTCCTTTGAATGATGAACTCTTTCCTTGTCGTTGTTTCTTTTGTAATGATCATGAGTAGCTAAACTCGTTAGAGCTTAGACTAGATGAACCCTAAGTGACCCAGGGCTTTAAAGCGGTCACGGATTGGCGGTGATTAGATTCGAAATTCAATCAGTTCTTTTTCATGTTCGATTCGTTCTTCATTGTTCATGTTTCTTGTCTGGATTGATCACCTAGATTAGATTCTTGTTAAGCTAAGGATAGAAGCGAACGCTCGCCTTACTTTAGAACATCGAATTGAACAATTAACCTTATAATTGGAGTGTGCCTTTCGTAGGAACCGGTTAGGGTTAATTCACTGCAAGAGTAATTCATTAATCACTAGTAATCACACCAATTAATTAAGTCGTTGCGAGAGGCGATCGTACCAGGCGGCTAGTTAATCTTGGTAGTTAGAACGGATAGAGCGAACGTTCGCCGGTCTTAAACCTAAGGGTAAGGAGTTATGGTGGTGTCTTAGTAATTGATTGAATAGGAATCGAAATCCGCTGATCTGTTGATTGCCAATGCTCTGGGGAACGAAGGGGGATTCAAAGTCTAAGTTCGTCTGTCATTCTTGTTTCCAAACCCTAATTCTCAATCTGCTTTAGCTTAATTTGTTTTAATTTTTCTGCATTCCTTAGAATTAGAAGTCGTGGAACTCACACCACGCACAACGTGTTTTTCCTTGAGTAATTTGTTAGTTCTGAAGTATCCAATCAATTGAAGGCCCGTGGAATACGATCTATCCTAGCTCTTGAGCTTGATAGTTATTTGATCGAACCTGCTCAGCACAACGACGGTTCATCAAATTGGCGCCGTTGCCGGGGACTTCTTTTGATTGTTGAAAGAAGATCTGGCAATTTATTCTTCTATTTTCCATCTTACATTTTGTCATCCACTTCGATTTTACACTGGTTTTGTTTGTCTTTGTTATCTGTAGGTTTACAGGTGTATGCCTCACCGTCCTTGGACTCGCTCTCAGACCAAACAGGCTAAGATTGCAGGGAATCCAGGCAGTTCTGCTACACCTCTACGATCACAGATTCTGAAGGAAGGCAGATCCAATCCATTCATCACTGCGATCAAGATCGAGGAACCGAAGGAGAGTTCCTCATCTCCGTCTTCACCGCACTCTTCATCCGCTTCATACACCGAGTCACTTTCACCTCCTCCAACTCCTACCATGACCGATAGATTACCACCAAACGGCGATCAACCGCCGCCACCCCCACCTGCACAGAAGAGTCTAGCAGACTATAACAAGCCGAGCGCGACTAGCGTTCGATCTGCCATTGCCGTTCCGCACATTGAAGGAGATCTTGACTATGAGATCAAGATTCCATTCTTGACCATGATCTCTAGGGATTTACAGTTTGAAGGCAGGCCCCTAGACAATCCGTGCACTCATCTTGCAGACTTCCTTGATCTCTGCAGTACTTTTAAAAACAGAAACCTCGACAAAAACACTCTTTGTTTGAGAGCTTTCTCGTTCTCTTTGAAAGGCGCTGCTAAGAGGTGGCTTACTGGCAAACCACCTGGCTACTACACTAACTGGGATACTTTGGCTCAGGACTTTGTTGAAGAATACTTCCCTCCGGCCAGAACAACCGCCATCAAGGACAGCATCGCCAGATTCTCCCAGAAAGAAGGAGAAAGTTTATATGATACTTGGAATCAATTCCAAGAACTTCTCTACACCTGCCCTCATCATGGATTCGAGCAGAGGCAGTTAGCTGAAATCTTCTCTCGAGGACTTCGAGAAGAATCTGCCAAGTGGGTCAATTCTCTAGCTGAAGGGGATTGCACTACACTCACTCCTGAAGCTGCTCTTCTGCACTTCGCAAACTGTGCCTCCAAGTCAAGGAACTGGGAGCGACAATATGAAGGATCGAGGAGCAAGCTAGATTTTGAAGCAGCTATCAAGGCAGAGGTAGAGAAGCATTTGAAGAAGTCTACCACACCAATCAAGCCACCGGCAGCTTCTGTCTATGTTGCCGATTGCGAGTGGTGTGGAGCTTGCGCACATAACGGAGGCCGTTGTCAGAATTTTGGTAAGGCAGAAGTCTGGTCTGCCGAAGAGGTAAATTTCATTCAACAAGGCTTCGTTAATAATCAGAATGGTTATGCTGGTTATCGTAACTTCAGACAGCAAGGGAACTATCAAGACAGACCTCCCTATAATACTGGCGCCAATCATAACCAAAACCAGAATAACCGCCCGGCTGGTCAAGCTCAGGATCAGAAGCCTAACCATCCGCCGGCAGGTGTCTACCAGCCGCCGCATCGCAATCCGGGTAATTATGGAACTGCTCCTGGCAATCGCCAGAATCAATATCTTAACAATACCTATCCAGGACAGCAGCATCAAAGAGATAATAATGTCAGTGACCTGGATAAGAAGCTCAGCCAGATCATCACAAGACTCGATGATCATGACAGTCAGTTCAAGGCTCAAGCTCTTCTCAATCAAGAACAAATAGCATCTGGACAACGGATTGAGCAAGTCGTGAACAACATCTCGAGCATGCTAGCATCTGGTCGACCATTTGGCCAGCTTCCAAGCCAGACAGAGCCAAACCCGAGAAAAGAACAGGCTAAAATGGTAACTGCTAGAAAACTTCTGAACTTAATTGCTGATGCTTTTTCTGTTTTACGCAGGATCGCTGAAACTTCCGGAAGAAGAGGAAGAAGAGGAACAGAAACCAGCGCCGAAGGATGATCCTCCTCTTGCACCATACATCGTGAAGCCTCCTTTTCCTAGAGCACTGCTGCCAAACGCAAGGATTGAGACTGGCATGAAGGGGAACAAGGAAGGATACCCTGACATTCGTGCTAAGAAACCTGTCTCTCCATATCCAGCTAAGTTATCTGATCCTGGTTCTTTTACTTTGCCTTTGGTCATTAATGATGTTGAAATTGAACGTTGCTTAGTTGATCTAGGAGCATCTGTTAATGTCATGCCTATGAGTCTATATGAAAAGTTAAACCTAGGGGAACTTGAACCGCCCAGTGTGCAACTCGTCTTTGCTGATAGATCGCTTAAAACCCCTAAGGGAGAGATTAAAGACGTTGTCACCAAATGTGGTCCGTTCACGTTCTTAGCTGATTATGTGATTATGGATACTAGTACAGATGACGCTACTATTCTCATAGGTCGACCTTTCATGGCTACTACTGGAATGAATATTAACGTTCCTAATGGTTCTTTGACTTTAAGAGTTGGTAAAGAAACGAAAACGTTCCGTCTTAAAGATGGCATGAAATATGACTCTATGAATGAAGAATCTCACTGCTTAGCTGTTGAAACTGTGGAGTTGACTCCGGCCAACTCCGTTACTAATGCTTCTTCCAGTATCTCTAGATCAGTTGTTGCTGCAGGTATTAAGCAGGTTATAAAGAAGGAGCCAGAAGCTTCAGTTCAGAAGCCACCTAAGAAGAAGAAGGAACTGCAAGCCTCTTCTAAACCACCGAGCAGACCTCGAGGAAAGAACAAGAAGACGAAGACCCAAATGGTCTGGAGACCAAAAGCTCCACCGTCTTCCATCGAGCCAGCTGCACCACCAATTCGTTCCGAGAAACCGGCGTAGGGACAAGTATGGAGGGAGAAGCCGAAAGCATCTCCTAAGGAAGTACTAACGATCATCGATCCTGGTGATAACAGGCCAAAGAAGAAAGAAAAAGAGAAGCCGACAGTCCTCATTCCTTCCATTGTCACACTAAAGAAGGATGACCTCTCTAGAGAGCTGTACGGACCATTCAAGTTCGTTGATCATCTTCCCGACGGACGTACCAAACTACTACATGCGAACGGGAAGAGATTCACGCTTACCGGAGAAGTCCCGAAGCTGTACTTCATGAACTCCAACGCGAGCGTGAAGGAGAATCTAAGTTGGGATGTCTCCTAACACCGTCCAGGTATCGTCCAGCCCAAGGACGTTAATAAAAGAGCGCTTCGTGGGAGGCAACCCACGGCTGGAGTCAGTTTTGTTTTGTTTCAACCTTGGTCTTTTAGAGTCGGTTCGGGAGAGCCAAAAGTGTTAGTTTGTTTGATTTATTATTTTTCGTGTAGAGTCTGTATGTCATAGAGTCAGTCGCAAGTTGATTGAGGTCGTTCCGATTTTTTTGGATTTAACTGTGATTTTCTGAAGTTGGCCTGTTTTAACGAAAATATTTTCAACCCGAACAGTTCAAAATTTTCGGCGAAACCACCCTTGTTTTCGGCAAAACTGATTTTCAAAATTTGGCCTGTTTCTCCTGTTTCCTCATTTTCGGTTCGAAATTTTCTGATTTCGGCGAAACCATCCCAACTAAAATTTCGCGAAACCGAGCTTCCATTTTCGGCGAAACCGCCTTTTCAAATCGGTCAATCCATTTTAACTAGTAGTTTCGGCGAAACCACCCCCTACTTTCGCCGAAACTGATTTGAAAATTCACCTAATTTACCCTTTAAATTTCGGACCACTTCCTCTCTCACCTTCTCTCGTTTTCGCTCATCACTCCGAAAACACCCCCTATCTCATTGAAAAATCGCCGAACGCCCCACTGTCAACACCCGCCGTCGCCGCCGTTTCACTCGCCGCCGCCGCCACCGATCACCGCCACACCTCTCCCCTCCTCATTCCGATCCCAACGAGCCCTAGAACAACCAAATCGGAGCTTTGCAGCTCCAGTTCTCCGAAACCCTAGTTTTCCAGTTTTTCACCGATTCCTCTCACCTCGTTCATTTTTAGCAATCATGACATCAAGGTAAGTTGTATAACTTTTCAATACGAATCTTTTGACATATGGATTGCTGAATTTCGTCGGGGTTGACTTTGGGTTGACTTTTTGGTTTACCTCGTTTTGCGTGCCGACTGTTTCGTGTGAACTAGGATTGACTGAACTTATAGAACTATTCTAGATGCTTAGGGAGTTCCGTGCTTAATTTCCATATCATTTGGTCATGTTCTGCTATGCATACGATTGATTCTTTGTTATGTTGACTTGTGAGATATGTCGGTTTGACGTTGACTTGTTGTTGATCGTTTGGCTGTCATAAGTGTTCATTCTTGTTCATATTATCGTGCCGCCATTTGAAATCATATTTTACCGTCATTCTCCAAGTTGTGATAGTCTTGCCATGATTAGGGTTCAATATGACTTAATGTTGACTTTCTTAAATGTCGGTTTGACTTTTTGAACTCTGATTGCGCTTACCTGATTATAGCTGTTCTTAAGACGTGTGTTCTATTGTCTATGATTACCGGTTCCCTTGCCTTGCTTACCCCACTTAGTTTCCCTCGTTTCTTTGTGAAATTGAGTTTTTCTACTAAGTGTGGGGTAGGATCTTAGTTGACTAATCTGGTTTCACTTCTGGTTTTAGGAACACTTTTGAGCGCAGGACTAAGGCACGCCTTGATGGCGCCTCGAGCTCAGGAGCTGCCGCTCCCGTACACACCCGCCATTCTGGGTCCTCCACCTGCACTCCCTCGCCATGTTGGATACCATCCCACCATCGCCCGTCTACCGGACTTCTACTTTGAGAACTTCCAGACGATCGAGCACATCCGGGGAGCTGACGTGCGTCCTTTATCCATGGAGTCACTCCAGGAGCATGATGAGGATTCCTACCGGAACGTGCATGACGCCCTAGCACCGGCAGGTCTCCTAGAGCTGACCACCATAGCCGCCGAGTTCCCAGACATTGCTCTCCAGGAGTTCTGGGCGACATTTGACTTGGACGAGCATAAGAGGAGACGGGGCCATAAGGTGATCACTTTCTTTCTTGGTGGGGTGTACAGGCAGCTCACCTACGATGAGTTTGCCGCTCATCTGGGCATCCCCTACGAGTACTATCACGATCACCACCTCGGTTGGGGCGAGGATAATGACGACGAGGCGTTGCACGCCCTCTGGAGCCACATGACAGGCGTGCCTGGCGATCGCCTCGGGAAGAGCAACTCAGTTAAGTCTCTCTCTCACCCGCTCGATAAGTTTATTCATATGGTTTGGCGGAGGTCACTTTTATATGTCAGAGACAAGGATCGCCACCATATCCTTAAGGAGGAGCTCGTGCTTCACCGAGCCATCCGAGAGAGCTACCCTCTCCACCCCGGCTGGGTGCCAGCTCACATCTTCAGCCAGAGGACCAAGAGTAAGACGCGACCACGCAAACTCTTGGGAGGCAACTTCATCGGTCAGCTCATCCTCTCCTTCGGCATCAGCCATGAATATGGCCCTCACATTCCACGACATCCAGTTCGGACCGTTGGAGGAGACTTGGCGGTCGAGTACGACTTAGAACTCGACCTCAGTCCCCATGTAGCAGCAGATCCTCCACTCCAACCTGCGGTCGAGTCGGAGGACGAAGATGATGCTGAGGAGCAGCAGCAGCCGCCGCCTGAGTTTCAAGATTATATACCCTCGCCACACCATCAGGCAGGGTACATCCACCAGTCGCCGCCGCGCATTCCAAATCCATTTCCAGCGCATACTCACCAGCCGCAGCACCACCCCGCGGACATTGGTGAGTTGTACGAGCGACTACAGGAGTGGCGCATCACCGACAACGCCACTCAAGAGGCTAGGTGGACTATTATGCAGCGACATATGCACCACGCCGACAGGCGATATGAGCGACAGCTGGAGTGGCAGCGACAGCTCGGCGATTACTTCCACTTCCCCCACCCCGACACCTCTGACCAGTGATGATCAGGTGGTGTCCTTTTCCTTGTCCTTTCTTTTTATTTATTATTTTCGGATTTCGATCCAACTTTTTTTCTGTGTGGAATTCTGGGGGGCACTTGTCCCGGTTTCCTTTTTATGTTTTACTTGTTTTTGTTTTGTAGGCAGTTGGGAGATTCCCTTTGCTTCGCTTGGGTAGATTCCCTCCGCTCCGAGGACCCGTGCTCATCCCCTACACCAACCATCTCGGTCCAGGTTCTTCTATTCCACTCTGACCTCTAGAATTAGTCCTGTGAGGACACAGTCCGATTTAAGTGTGGGGTAGGATGCTAGAGAACCTTGCATGAACTTGATTGCCCTTGATTGTGTTTTGTGTGCCTCGTGATTCCATTCCAGTCTCTCTAGCATTAGAATGGCTCAGTTCTTGATTTTTGACGTTAAGTTGTTGTTCAACCTTTCATAATGATGCTTAGACTGCTTAACCTAGAACTTGAGAACCAACTTGTATGCTTTGACGCTAAATTGTTTGGTCAGAACAGAATTTTAAAATCACACTTGTAGTTTGTAGCCTTGATTGCATGAAAATGACCGAATCCGACTAGCAAACCAACTGTGAGCTTTTGATCCATTGCACGTAACTTGCAATTTAAATTCTTTCTGAGTGGTTTTCTGTTTACTTGAATGAGTTAGAATTTGCATGAGACCTACTCGAGACCACACGATGACACGAGTTCTAGAAGGATAGGGGCACCTAGATTCAGCTACTAAGCCAGATAGCCTACCAAACGATAAAATCCACTAGGTTTAGACCCTTGAGCTTGGCCTATTCTTTCGGTTCGATAATACATTACAGCCATTCCCCATTCCTTTCATTCCCCGTTGATCCCCTGTGGTTGTAGTTCTAGATTGACCTACCGGAAGTCAGTTTGTGGTCACCTGCCTATAGCCATTAAACAGGTGGTCTTGGCTAATATGTCCAGACGTGTAAACCCCTCTAGCAACTAAAAGAAAAAATCGGCACAAAAGAAAAAGTAAAGAAAGAAAGAAAAAAAAGAAAATTTTCGAAAAAAGAGAAAAGAAGAAAAATCAGAAAAAGTTCAAAGTTTAGTTCAAATAAAACGTTCTTCTCCCTACAAATGGAAGAACGAAGTCGTAAGAAAAGTTGAAAAGAAAAATGTGTATGCAAAAGAAAAAGAATAAGTGCTAGGTTGCTTGAGGGTATCATAGGACGAGCGTTCATCATTCCACCAGTGTTTGGTTAGACGGTAGGGAGCCATAGATTAGATTCGAGGGAAGTTAGTCGAAAGCTACACCGCACCAAGCCATCATCATTCATTCCCATCATCCATCTCATTATAAACCCGAGTAGTGTAGATTTCATTACGGTCCTAGCAGGGAAGTCCTTCTTGACTAGATACTCGTGTTGTCACAGTGGTGGAGATGTGGTCGAAATGCAAACCTATGACAGAATTCGGTAACAAAAATGATCGAGAGCAGAAACACGTCCTTGAACACAGAGAGTGAGAGTTCCCATTGTACTATACATATCCTGTGTGAGAAGTCTGGTCGGTCAGGTCAAATTCGTACATGATTGATTGCTAATTACTTGTTGTGTGCAGTTTATTAGTGAGACCAGGTAGTCTGGCTGATCAGTATGCATGTTAGGTTTCTTGTTCTAGGATCGATCTATCTAATAATTCATTGTGCTTGATTGAGCTCCAATTTAATCTATCTTATCATCTATGAACATGAGCGTTTCTATTCAGTTTGCTTGAGGACAAGCAAAAGCTTAAGTGTGGGGTATTTGATGACACTCGATTTGACATGATTATCAGCCTCATTTAAGCGACATTTCTTTGCTTAAGACATTGTTTTTAGGGTAGAATAACGAATATTCAATCGATTGCCCTATCTCATGCCATTTGTGTTACCTTGGCCCGTTTCGGGTCTATTTGATGGTTTTCTAGTGTTTTTGTGTTAGCACAGGTTTTTGCCGTCAAATAGCGTAGCCATGGACGTGTCTAAGGCGTAGGAACCTCGAGGAATCAAACCGGAATCGATCCAAGGAGCCAATCAAGTCAAACCGAAAATCTACCCATATGCACTTGCACCTTCGGCGAAAATGATCTCACAGTTTCGGCGAAATCAACAATGCAAATTAGCTGATGCCAAGTGAAGACTGATTTCGGCGAAACCATTAAGCTCTTCCGACCGAAAATGCAAGGCAGAGAAATCATGGCCATCTACACAAGCCAGTTTCGCCGAAACTATCCCTATGGTTTCGGTGAAAACTTCATCTCAGCCTGGCCCAACTAGGGTTAAGTATTTATACTTAATCCGGCGGCCCGAGGAAGGGGGATGGAGACACAATTTCATATTATTCATAACACACCTTTTCGAGATCAGAATTCTCTGAAGTTCTGGAGCGAGGAGTTGGAGTTCGAAGAGCCGGATAGAGATCGTGACGCCATCCCTTCCACCTCGGAGAACCGGAGCTAGGAGTGTAACTTACCGAAGATCGAAGTCTGCCAGAGTCGTCTGAATTAGGTTTTTCAGATCCTTTTCTGTTCTTCCTTTGAATGATGAACTCTTTCCTTGTCGTTGTTTCTTTTGTAATGATCATTAGTAGCTAAACTCGTTAGAGCTTAGACTAGATGAACCCTAAGTGACCCAGGGCTTTAAAGCGGTCACGGATCGGCGGTGATTAGATTCGAAATTCAATCAGTTCATTTTCATGTTCGATTCGTTCTTCATTGTTCATGTTTCTTGTCTGGATTGATCACCTAGATTAGATTCTTGTTAAGCTAAGGATAGAAGCGAACGCTCGCCTTACTTTAGAACATCGAATTGAACAATTAACCTTATAATTGGAGTGTGCCTTTCGTAGGAACCGGTTAGGGTTAATTGACTGCAAGAGTAATTCATCAATCACTAGTAATAACACCAATTAATTAAGTCGTTGCAAGAGGCGACCGTACCCGGGCGGCTAGTTAATCTTGGTAGTTAGAACGGATAGAGCGAACGTTCGCCGGTCTTAAACCTAAGGGTAAGGAGTTATGGTGGTGTCTTAGTAATTGATTGAATAAGAATCGAAATCCGCTGATCTGTTGATTGTCAATGCTCTGGGGAACGAAGGGGGATTCAAAGTCTAAGTTTGTCTGTCATTCTTGTTTCCAAACCCTAATTCTCAATCTGCTTTAGCTTAATTTGTTTTAATTTTTCTGCATTCCTTAGAATTAGAAGTCATGGAACTCACACCACGCACAACGTGTTTTTCCTTGAGTAATTTGTTAGTTCTGAAGTAGCCAATCAATTGAAGGCCTGTGGAATACGATCTATCCTAGCTCTTGAGCTTGATAGTTATTTGATCGAACCTGCTCAGCACAACGACGGTTCATCACTCATTCCACGTGGGTGTTGAAGCTTGTTGTTCTTGACCCCACTATTGGCTATCTCCCTCACAAGTTTCTTGGTAGTAGTTGGATGGAGTAGGATGACTATAGTATGGGTTAGGAGATGGATTCCACCCTTGATAGGTACCATAACCATTACCTCCATTCCACGAGTTCATCTTACTTGCAACCTTGCTCCCATGAATTAGATAGGTGGAAAAGGGGCCTACAAACACGCACAACAAACACAACCAAGTAGTACAACAATGTCGGATAACAACACCACAAAAAGAAATAACAAAGAAGCAAAACTAAAACGGAAGGAAGTGAATAGAACGGTCCACTACTAAATGCTTTCAAAGGATTGAGAAAGTTCCCCGGCAACGGCGCCAAAAACTTGATGTGCAAGATTTAACTCACAACAATCAAGGTCGTATTCCAGGAGGGCTCTCTCAATGGCTAATACTCACACGGTTCATGGACGGTCTATTCATTTAAAATGAGTTTTAGTTTGAAAAAGAAACAAAAGCATAAAGGAAACTAAATAAGAAAGCAAAACAAAACGGTGCAAATCAAAGGTAAAGGAGGTTCACTTGGAAAGATAGCTTCATCATGCTCAAGAGGAACAAACGCACAAACAAGCCAAACATGATCGAGGATGCAATCGAATGACCACGCAAATCCCTTCTATAGATTCAATGCACTCTCGTCGCACTAAATCCCTATCCTAGAACCACTCAACCTAGGCTCTCGCTCTCAAGCTAAGTGACTAAGGATGCATTAAAGGTGTTTGATGAAATGCGAAGCTACAAAACCCTCTCCTATGACTCTATGACCACTAGGCTAGACACCACACTCTCATGTCAATGTCCTAACACTAAGAGAATCATCAAAAGACTAATCAAAGTTCAATTGACTGAAAAACCTAATGCACACTGATGACACTCGATTTGACGTGATTATCAGCCTAATTTAAGCGACATTTCTTTGCTTAAGACATTGATTTTAGGGTAGAATAACGAATATTCAATCGATTGCCCTATCTCGTGCCATTTGTGTTACCTTGGCCCGTTTGGGTCTATTTGATGGTTTTCTAGTGTTTTCATGTTAGCACAGGTTTTTGCCGTCAAATAAAGTAGCCATGGACGTGTCTAAGGCATTGGAGCCTCGAGGAATCAAACTGGAATCAATCCAAGGAGCCAATCAAGTCAAACCGAAAATCTACCATTCACACTTACAGTTTCGGCGAAACCAGGCCTCCATATTCGGTGAAACCAGCAGTTCAAATCAACTGATGCCAAGAGAAGGATGGTTTCGGCGAAACCAATCAACTGCTCGGACCGAAGACATTGAACAGCCGGCGGAGCATTGAACTCAAAGCCAGTTTCGCCAAAACTATCCCTATGGTTTTGGCGAAACCATCAGCTTAGCCCGGCCCAACTAGGGTTAAGTATTTATACTTAATCCGGCGGCCCGAGGAAGAAGGAATCATAATTAATCATAATACAACTTTTCAGATCAGAATTCTCTGAAGTTTCGGAGCGAGGAGTTGGAGTTCGAAGAGCCGGATAGAGATCGTGACGCCATCCCTTCCATCTCGGAGAACCGGAGCTAGGAGTGTAACTTACCGAAGATCGGAGTCTGTCAGAGTCGTCTGAATTAGGTTTTTCAGATTCTTTTCTATTCTTCCTTTGAATGATGAACTCTTCCCTTGTCTTTGTTTCTTTTGTAATGATCATGAGTAGCTAAACCCTTTAGAGCTTAGACTAGATGAACCCTAAGTGACCCAGGGCTTTAAAGCGGTCATGGATCGGCGGTGATTAGATTCGAAATTCAATCAGTTCTTTTTCATGTTTGATTCGTTCTTCATTGTGCATGTTTCTTGTCTGGATTGATCACCTAGATTAGATTCTTGTTAAGCTAAGAATAGAAGCGAACGCTTGCCTTACTTTAGAACATCGAATTAAACAATTAACCTTATAATTGGAGTGTGCCTTTCGTAGGAACCGGTTAGGGTTAATTCACTGCAAGAGTAACTCATTAATCACTAGTAATTACACCAATTAATTAAGTCGTTGCGAGAGGCAACCGTACCCGGGCGGCTAGTTAATCTTGGTAGTTAGAACGGATAGAGCGAACGTTCGCCGGTCTTAAACCTAAAGGGTAAGGAGTTATGGTGGTGTCTTAGTAATTGATTGAATAAGAATCGAAATCCGCTGATCTGTTGATTGCCAATGCTCTGGGGAACGAAGGGGGATTCAAAGTCTAAGTTCGTCTGTCATTCTTGTTTCAAAACCCTAATTCCCAATCTGCTTTAGTTTAATCCTTTTTAATTTTTCTGCATCCCTTAGAAGTAGAAGTCGTGGAACTCACACCACGCACTAAGTGTTTTTCTTTGAATAATTTGTTATTTCTGAAGTACCCAATCATTCGAAGGCCCGTGGAATACGATCTGCTATACGCTTTTTCTTAGCATTAGTAGTTTTTATTTGTCTGAACCGCCCGCATAACAACGACCGGGTGGCGTTCACCACACACCAAGTGTTCGATAAAATGCACAAGTGAGAATTCATGCAACTATGGTTGAATTGAGATGATCTAATCTCTTAGAACACACTCTCTTCAATCCCTAGACCTACAATCCATGTAATCTAAGCACTCTCATGCATTACATCACAAATAATAGACCAATCAAGCCATAGCCATCAATGGAATTAACAACAAGTCTAGAGATCATCTTCTTACAATCCAAGATCAATCATGGCATATTTGTACAATCAACCTCTATCCTAGCACAACTAATCTATCAATCCAAGGAAACCTAACAAATCAGCCACACATGGCCAAGGAAATGAAGGAAAGAGAAAGAAAGATGATCACCAAGAACACCATGGCAATCCTCCTCTTGCAAGCTCCTCTTCCAAGGTTGTGGACTTCAATCCAAGCTCCTCTACTTTGATTTGCACCTTGCTCTAGGGTTGTGGATTGGAGATGAGGAGAAAAGTAATTGGAAAGTTGAGAGGAGAGTGTTTTTATCGAAGGCTGAAATCTGAAAGAATGAATTGTTGTCTAATTTTCGCCGGCTTCACCCTTTAAATACTGTGCTGGAAAAGGCTGGAATTTTCGGCGAAAATTCTACAAGATTTTCGCCGAAAATGTCTTTGAAAAACACCGAGCGGCTTGACTTTTCTTCACAGATTTTCGGCAAAAATTCTACAATATTTTCACCGAAAATGTCTTCATAAATCGAACGGTCGTCTCCTGTAATTCGGTTTTCGGTCGAGAACTTATAGTTCTCGCCGAAAACTTCTTCAGTTGAAGGGTGCATTTTTCTCGATTTTTCAACGATCATATCTCCTCCGTCCTAGCTCCGATTGACCTCCCGTTTCATCCTACATGCTCCTTGTCACCAGTACTTCAATGCCAAGAACTAAAAATGCAAATAAAACAACTCCAATAGACATAGAATTGGCCTCAAAGTGGCAACCGGGCAACAAAAGGGCACTTTGCATAAAACATCCATAAAGGCCTATAAATCATAGCAAAATGAGATCAAACATGGGGGATCCCTAGGCTAATTGATTACTTATAATGCACTAAATATGATCACATCAAACGCTGTTTGATTGATCTGGGTGCGTCTGTTAATGTTATGCCTATGGGTCTATATGAATCTAGGAGAACTTAAACCGACTAGCATACAACTTGTCTTTGCTGATAGATCGTTGAAAACCCCTAGAGGAGAGATAAAAGACGTTGTTACTAAATGTGGTCCTTTCACGTTCTTAGCTGACTATGTGATCATTAATACTAGTGAAGAGGATTCTACCATTCTTATAGGTCGACCTTTCATGGCAACATCCGGAATGCAAATTAATGTTCCGAATGGTTCTTTGACTTTGAGGGTTGGTAAGGAAACGTTAACATTCCGCCTTAAGGACGGTATGAAATATGCTCCTAGGAATGAAGAATCTCACTGTCTAGCTGTTGAAACTATGGAGTTGACTCCGGTCAACTCCGTTACTGATGTCTCTTCCAGTGTTTCTAGATCAGTTGTTGCTGCAGATGTTGAATAGGTTATGAAGTAGAAGCCAAAATCTGCTCAGAAGCCGCCAAAGACCGGCAGACCATTTTGCCTTGAGTTTTCGGTGAAAAATTGCACATATTTTCGCCGAAAACTTGAGTGAAAATCAACAGCTTTTCCATTTTAAATCCGGTCACTCACCCTCTCTCTCCTCTTCTTTCATTTTTCGAAAACTCAGAAACCTCCCTCAAGTTTTTAAAACCCATCGCCGACTGCCCCATCCTTTTGCCACCGCCGACCAAACCCACCGCCGCCACCATCGCCGACCGCCGCGGCCCTTATCCCCTTCCTTAGCCGATCATTTTGAGACGTAGATCGTCCGAATCGGAGCTCTATAGTTCTAGTTCACCCAAACCCTAGTTTTTCAAGTTTTTCTCCGATGTCTCTCTCTCCGTTCGTTTTCAGCACTCATGGCTTCAAGGTAAGTTGTAGAATTTTTCATTCCGAATCTTTTGACATGTTGAATGCTGAATTTCGTCGGGGTTGACTTTCAGTTGACTTTTCGGTTTACCTCGATTTGCGTGCCGACTGATTTCATGTGAACTAGGTTAGCTGAACTCTTTGGACTGAACTAGCATGCTTAGGGAGAATTGTGATGAATTATAATACCAAATGTTCATGTGTTGCTATGCTTAAAGACTTATTCTTTGCGGTATTGACTTTTGAGAAATGTCGGTTTGACCTTGACTTGTCTATGTTCATTTGGTTGCGATATGTGTTGATTCACGTTCGTATTATTGTGCTTGCCATCTGAGTTATTCATTATGCCGTCATTTCCCGCTTTGTGCTAGTATTGCCATGATTAGGGTTCAATGTACTATTATGTTGACTTTTTGAATGTCGGTTTGACTTCCGAACTCTGATTATGATAATTCCATTCTGGCTGTTCCTAAGCATGTGTTTTAATTGTTTGTGATTACCGGTTAATCTGCTTTGCTTACCCCACTCGGTTTTCCTCGTTTCTTTGTGAAATTGAGTTTTTCTACTAAGTGTGGGGTAGGGTTTTAGTTTGACTAATATGGTTTGTTTTCTTGCTTAGGAATGTAACTCATGAGCGCAGGACCGAGTAGAGACTTGATACCGCCTCCAGCTCCCGAGTACCCGCTCCCGTCACACCTGCCGTCCAGAGCCCTCCACCAGCTTTCCCTGGCCGTGTTGGGTACCATCGCACTGTTGCTCGCCTACCCCAGTACTACTTCGAGCGCTACCAGCGGCTCGAGCATATTCCTGGAGCCGGTGTTCGCCCACTATATATGGAGTCACTCTTCGATCACGATGAGGACTGGCACCGGAACGTGCTCGATGCACTGACACATGCTGGAATGCTGGAGCTGACCACATTAGCAGCTGACTTCCCAGACATCGCCCTCTAGGAGTTTTGGGTGACATTCGATCTGGACGAGCACAAGAGCATGCAGCACAAGAAGGTCGTCACCTTCTATATGGGAGGGGTGTATAGGACACTCACCTATGATGAGTTTGCAGCTAATCTCGGGATTCCCCACGAGCACTACGAGGGTCATCACCTCGGTTGGGAGAACAACGATGGCGATGGAGAGGAGTACGATGTGCTCTGGAGCCACATAACTGGAGTGCCCGACAATCAAACAACGAAGCATAATTCAGTTAAGTCTCTCTCTCACCCTCTCTATAAATTTATTCACATGGTTTGGCGTCGTTCTCTTTAGTATGCTCCAGAGAAGGACCGCCACCATATCAGCCGAGAGGAGCTTCTTCTTCACCACGCCATTTGGGAGAGTTATCCTCTTCATCCCGGATGGGTGCTTGCACGCTTATTCCGCCAGAAGAGTCAGAGGTTGAGGCCACCTCGCTAACTCCTGGGAGGCAACTTTGTCGGCCGACTCATCATCTCCTTCGGTCTCAGCCAAGAATATGGCCCGAACATCCCACGACGCAGAGTACGGACCGTCGGAAGTGATTTGGCAGTCGAGTACGACCTCGAACTGGACCTCAGCCCCCAGGTAGCAGCAGATCCTCCCCTCCAGCATATGGATGAGTCGGAGGAAGAAGATGATGCTGAGGAGCAGCAGCCCTAGCCAGAGGTGAGATACCATGATCATATACCCTCGCCACATCATCAGGCAGGGTATGCACGCCAGTCACCGCCACCCATTCCAGAGCCATACCAGGTGCCTCACCAGCAGCGCCGACCGCACCCCGCGGATGTTGGAGAGCTATATGAGCATCTCCAGGAGTGGCGCATCACTGAGAATTCTGCTCAAGAGGCGAGATGGACTATTATGCCAGCAACACATGCATCGCGCTGACGAGCGGTATGAGGCACAGCTGGTGTGGCAACGACAGCTCGGCGATTTCCTTCACTTCCCACCCCCCTACGCCTCTGACCAGCCATGATCGGGTGGTGCCCTTTTCCTTGTCCTTTCTTTTTATTTCTTCTTTTCTGATTTCAATCCAACTTTTTTCTGTGTGGATCCGGGACACTTGTCCGGTTTCCTTTTTATCTTTCATTTGTTTTGTTTTGCAGGCAGTTGGGAGTTTCCCTTTGCTTCGCTTTGGTAGATTGCCTCCGCTCTGAGATTCCGAGCTCATCCCCTACACCAACCATCTCGGTCCAGGTTCTTCAACTTCACTTTGAACTCTAGAATTAGTCCTGTGAGGACACAATCCGATTTAAGTGTGGGGTAGGATGCTAGAGAACCTTGCATGAACTTGATTGCCCTTGATTATATTTTTGTGTGCCTGTGATTCCTGTCCAGTCTCTCTAGCATTAGAATGGCTCAGTTCTTGATTTTTGATGTTAAGTTGTTGTTCAATCCTTCATAATGATGCTTAGACTGCTTAACCTAGAACTTGAGAACCAACGTGTTTACTTTGATGTTAAATTGCCTGGTTAGAACTGAATTTTTTAAAATCACACTTGTAGTTTGTAGCCTTGATTGCATGAAAATCACAAGGACTGTTGACTTTAAGTGTAGGACAGGAAAGTGTAACATTCAGCATTAAAGATAGCATGCGATACTCTGTTGCTCAAGATGATAACTGTTATACTGTTGATCCCCTAGAGTTGGCCTCGGCCAACTTTGTTACTAATGCCTTATCTAGTGATCCGCTAGAGTTGTGTTTGATTTCAGGGATTGACAGTGCATTAGAAGATCCAGAGCAGCGCCTATGGCAAGATGAGTTAGACGAGCAGAAGGCGATGCGCCTACACACATCGAGCCAGCATCGAGTCGGATCACTACTTCATATGAGGATCCGCCACAGCTAACCCTAAAGGAGCTACCTGACCATCTAGTGTATGCATTCCTGGGGAAGGAATGCCAGCTGCCAGTCATCATCAATTCGAATCTATCCCCCGAGCAGAAAGAGCAACTGATCAGGCTACTCAAGAGCATGTCCGAGCCATTGCCTAGTAGTTGGCCGACATCAGAGGCATCTCTGAAACCATCTGCAAACATCGAATAGTTGTAGATGAAGAGTTCAAGCCGGCAAGACGACCGCAACGCCGACTAAACCCTCTGATGCAGAAAGTTGTGAAGAAAGAAGTCCTTAAGCTCTTAGATGCCGGTATCATCTACCAAATTGCTGATAGTCCTTGGGTCAGTCCGATTCAAGTTGTCCCGAAGAAAGGCGGAATCACAGTCATCCCTAATCCGAAGGGTGAGCTCATTCCAACGCGCACGGTTACCGGATGGAGAGTCTGTATCGATTATCGACGACTCAATGATGCTACCAAGAAGGATCACTTCCCATTGCCATTCATTGACCAGATGCTATAACGATTGGCTGGTCATGACTACTACTACTTCTTAGATGGGATGTTCGGTAACTTCCAGATCCCCATCGAGCTTGATGATCAAGAGAAGACGACCTTCACCTGCCCGTTTGGTACGTTTGCTTATTATAGAATTCCTTTTGGTTTATGTTACGCTCCCGCTACTTTTCAGAGATGCATGCTGGCTATATTTGGAGATCTGGTAGAGAATGTGGAGGTATTCATGGATGACTTCTCCGTCTATGGAGACTCATTTTCCAAGTGCCTGGCCAATCTGGACAAGGTGCTAGCTCGTTGTGAGGAAACCAACTTGGCTCTTAGTTGGAGAAGTGTCACTTCATGGTTACCGAAGGCATTGTTCTTGGCCATAGGATCTCTAAGCTCGATATAGAAGTCGATCGTGCCAAGCTTGAAACCATCGCCAGCTTGCCGCCGCCAACCTCGGTCAAGACAGTTCGAAGCTTCCTCGGTCATGCTGGATTCTACCGGAGATTCATCAAAGACTTCCAAGATTACTCTTCCGATGACGAAGCTTCTTGAGAAAGATATTCCTTTCGTATTTGATAATGCTTGTCTTGCAGCCTTTGAGACTTTGAAGACTCAGCTCACCACCGCACTGATCCTTACAGCACCAGATTGGAATCTCCCATTCGATATCATGTGCGATGCTAGTGACTTCGCCGTTGGCGCGGTTCTTGGTCAGAGAAAGGAGAAGAGATTTCATCCTATCTATTTTGCTAGCAAGATGCTAAATGATGCTCAAAGGAACTACACTACTACAGAGAAAGAACTCCTGGCCATCGTTTTCTCCTTTGACAAGTTCAGACAGTACCTGGTTCTCTCACATACCATCGTCTATACAGACCATGCTGCCTTGCGCCATCTGTTATCCAAGCAGGATTCGAAGCCGCGTCTCATCCGATAGATCCTTCTTCTCCAAGAGTTCGATATAGAGATTAAAGACAAGAAGGGAGCAGAGAACTTAGCAGCCGATCATCTTTCCCGACTTGAGGAATCACAGACAGGTAAGTCTCTTACAACCCCGATCAATGATTCTTTCCCTAACGAGTTGTTGCGTGTTGAAACTTATGAATAGGTCAACAGCGTAGCCATTGAACTCTGGGAAATCCCTCACGCTCAAGAGCTAAGTAACGTGACCGACTCAGAAGAGCCCTGGTATGCTACCCTGGCTAATTATCTCTCCCACGGCATTGTACCTCCTGAGCTGGATTATAATGCACGCAAGAAGCTCTTTAAAGAGGCCAAGTCATACTTCTGGGATGAGCCTTTCTTATACCGCATTAGTACTGATGGGATAATCCGAAGATGTGTCTCTTACATCGAAGCAGCTGACATCACGCGTAAGTGTCATGAAGGATAGTTTGGAGGACACTTCGACGGAAATCGCACTGCAAGAAAGGTACTTGAAATTGGTTTTTATTGGCCTTCAATCTTTAGTGACTGCGACGCTTTTGCTCGGCGTTGTGATGCATGCCAACGATCAGGTAACATCTCTAACCGTAATGAGATGCCCCAAATTGTTTCTTTAACCGTTGAAATCTTCGATGTTTGGGGAATTGATTTTATGTGTCCGTTCACACCCTCCAACGGAAACAAGTACATTCTTGTGGCCGTTGATTATGTTTCTAAGTGGGCTGAAGCTGAAGCTCTACCCACTAACGATTCAAGAGTGGTGGGTTGGTTCCTTACCCGTCTTTTCCCGCGTTTTGGTTCACCACGCTTTATCATAAGCGATAGGGGTACCCACTTCCATTGACATTTCGATCGGGTGTGCAAATGCTTTGGCGTCACCACCGTATGTCCACAGCTTACCATCATCAAACGAATGGTCAAGCGGAAGTGACAAACCGTGAGCTCAAGCGGATTCTTGATAGGACAGTTGGCTGGTCCCGCAAGGACTGGTCATCTAAGCTCAATGATGCCTTATGGGCTTATCGAACTGCCTACAAGACTCCCATCGGTACCTCACCGTATCAGCTGGTTTATGGCAAGGCATGCCATTTTCCAGTTGAGCTTGAGCACAAGGCATTCTGGGCTAATAAAGAGTTGAACATGAGTTATGCAATAGCAGGAAATATGCGTCACGACCAGATCGCCGAGCTTGAGGAGCACCGTCTCCACGCATATGAGAGCACGAAGCTTTACAAGGAGCGTACCAAGAGAATTCATGACTCTCAATTAAAGACGATCAAGCAATTCTACCCTGGAGATGAAGTTCTTCTGTACAATTCTCGATTAAAACTCTTCCCGGGTAAACTGAAGTCCCAATGGTCCGGCCCTTATACCGTGGTTCGACAGACGTCCTTGGGCAGCGTCTTAATTAAATTGCATGATCAAGAGCCATTCATGGTCACCGGCCACAGGCTAAAGAGGTATCTGCAAGGATTAGCTGTCTCTTTCATCGACGTGCACTACTTCACGACGAAACCATGACACGAATCCAGGTATCGTCTAGCTCACGGACGTTAAACAAGAGCGCTTCTTGGGAGGCAACCCACGGCTAGAGTTAGTTGTTTTTGTGTCGAGTCATTTTCCTTTTTTAAAACCCTTAAAAAAAACTACCGTGCCGATTTTCAAGCAAGTTTTCGGTGAAAACTTGCCCAGATTTTCGCTGAAAATCCCAGTTTTAAAACAAGCTTAATCCTCCTGTTTCTCGCCACCGAAACTTCTCGCCGAAATTCCAAGCCTTTTCGCCGAAGAGTTTGTTTTATTTTCACTGAAATTTTTGCCGAAAATTCTGAAGATTTTTGCCTAAAATTTTTGCTATTTTGGCCGGTATTTAAACCACCCTCGACCTTTAATTTTTGCAACCCCCAAAGCCGATTTTCGCCGAACCAATCGCCCTTTTGATCACCTGAGACCGCCACCGCCACAACCCTCGCCAGAGCCGCCGTCCAGCCCGCCACCGACCGGAATAGCCGACCGACCGCCGCCCGCCGCCCCTTCCTTGGTTATTCTTCCGGCTCCAACCCTAGAATCGGAGCTCCACAGCTCCGGTTCCTCCCGAACAAGTTTTCCAAGCTTTTCGTCGATTTCTTGGATTTCCAATCGTTTTCTCGAGTCATGTCTTCACGGTTAGTTGTTCAGCCCTTGATTTTGAATCTTTTGGCTTTTTGACTTTCGGTTTTCAGCATGGTTGACTTTTGTTGACTTTTTGGATTTTCCTTGATTTGCGTGGTTGCTGTTTCGATATCGTTGGGCTAGACTTTAGCGTTACCTCTTGATCTATTTTGTCTTGTGAATTGTTGTCTGTGCGATCGTACTAATGGATTCGTTCGTGCTCTTTGATTATCAGTCCACGTTAATTCTCATGCTTGATTGATTGAATGCCGTTTTCCTCTCTACGTGCTGGCCATGCCCTTGCCACTATGTTTCGTTTGGTGACCTCTCGGTTATTTACTTGCCCCCACTTGTCAACCTAAGTGTGGGGTAGGATTCTTGTCTTCTGATTTTGGTCTCTCCTAAGTTGTGCTTTACAGGGATCCGAAGCGATTCAAGACCACCAGTGCAGATAGAGCGCAGCGATCCTCAGCTCGACAGAACCGGGCTCAATCCTCTCGTCCACTCGCACCGACTGCACCGACATCAGCGGTTGAGACCGTCATTCCACAAGCTGTACCGACCCCCGTGATCCCTATCGTTAATATTCCAGCTACAGCTACTGGGGCCTTACATCCTTTCATAGCTGCCCTTGAGCCACACCAGCTAGCGGTGTACCAGAAGATAAAGGACATTCTTCCGGCCAAAATAGCAGTGCTCTCCCTCGACAGTCTCAAGAACCACAATCGACCTCACCCTCACCAAGTCCGGCCTGCGATCCCTGACCAATCTTGGTTCGCCCTACCCTCTGGTCGCCCTTCAAGAGTTCTGGAGTTCCTTTGAGCGCCTCACAACAAAGGCCAGCGTCAGCACAAAATTTGTTTCCTTTTGCCTCGGCGGTGTTCGACATGTGAAGACCATCAATGAGTTTGCCCTCTTGTTTGACCCCCTTGCCAATATCCAGGATGCAGCCGTTGGATTTGCGGATGTCTACTCCATCACGCGGAAACCTTACCCCGAAGTGTGGAAATGGGTTTCCAGCCAATCGAAGATCGAACCTATCGTCAACCCCACTGTAGGCGACATCATTCATCCAATTCTTAAACTCTTACATTATGTTTGAATGCAGTCTTTGTGTTATTGTAGCAAGACGAGCCGTCACCACGTTTCTTTGGAGGAGCTCGTGTTGTTCCGTGCTGTAGAGGAGGAAGCGAACCTCCATCCCGGATGGTGGCTTGCAAGATTCTTCCACAAACGTACTACCACCAAGAAACTTCCTTCTGAGGTTCCTGGCGATACATTCATTTCATGTCTGATTGACAACCTCCAACTCGGCGACAAATGGGGCACTGATATACCTCGCTTCCAGATTGAGCATCTCGGTGCTGAGTTCGTCGTCGCCCGAGGCATCAATTTCGGGTGCGGTCTCGACGAATACATTATTCCTACCTCACCACGACGGGAGCCCCCACGGACAGCTGGAACCCCGGTGTCTCGCGTGCCTCCACCACAGCAGCAGATGGCCGCTGAGATTACTGAGCGGCTGGCGCGTATTGAGCAGTGGCAGCTCGACTGCTCGGCTGGTTCACTTCAATGGCAGAAGGACCGAGTAACACATGAAGAGACGCAGAATGCACGATGGGCCACTCTATAGCAGTTCATGACCGACCAGTCAGCCAGACACATGGATGAGCTCACATGGCGACAACAGATGGAGCAGCGACTTGGCGTTTCACCGATCCCAACTCCACCTCCACCTCCACCTGTGGAACAGTGATCAGGTTGTTTCTATCCATTTCTTTTCTTTTTCTTTCTTCTTTTCTGGTTTCGATCCAATTTTATTCTGTGTGGATCCGGGGCACTTGTCCTGGTATCCTTTAGATCTCTTCGTTGTTTGTGTTTTGTGGGATCTTGAGTAGCTACTCCGCTCCGCTTCGGGCTCTCCGCGTTCATCCACTACACCACCTATCACCTTCCAGGTTCTTCGTATCTCTCAACCTCTTTTTAGTCATGTGAGGACACAGAACAGTTCAAGTGTGGGGTAGGATGTTAGGATTATGCATGATCTTGCTGGATTTTTTGTGACTCTGTGGTGAAATTTTGAATCCCTCTAGCATGGAATTGCTAAATTCTTGACTTGTGATCTTAAATTGACTTCAATTTTGAACAATGACGTCTAGACTGTTCCACTTAGAACCTGTAACAAACATGTCGGAACTGATATCAAATGAGTCTAGGTCAGAGCAGATCATAAATCACTCTTGTAGTTGAAACTTGAATCAATTGACTTGTTAATAACAAAGCTCGATAACACCGTTCTAAGATGATAAATGCTAGTTTCTCCCATGTTTTTCACACCATATTTGATCACCTGTGATTGTGGCTTCAGATTAGATGGAAATCCAATTCGAAAAATTGTGTAGAAAGTTATAACTAGCTAGGATCAAAGGGCTAAATTGTTGAATCAAGCAAATGGGTTGTTTAAAGCAATTTTCGAGTTCTTCAAGTGCTGGAAATAAAGCTAGGCAAGCCCGACACCTAAGTGAAGTGTTCGGGTTGAGCACTAGCATAGGCACAAATACTGTGAGCTAGGCAGGTCCAACACCTAAGTGAAGTGTTTGGTATCGAGCACTAGTATGCAGTAAATTAATCAAAGGAAAGAGTTGTGCTTAAAATAAATTGTTGTTTAAATCGGTCCTAGCTAGAACATGTAACGTACAGATCTAGAAACGGATGAAGTCGAGTCGATAGCCACGTCACTTTTCCTATCTTCGCATCCACTTCATGGCTAGAGCTTTAAGTCGTTTTGATTAGAATTGGTGTTATGAAAGATTGGTTGAATATGATTAATTGTATTGTCAGGAGACGAGTTTTGTTCAAACTACTACTTGAAGTGTGCAGACATTTGTAAGGTCGAAAGCTTGTTTGGTTGATGTTCTGCCATGTGTAGGTCACTCTTTCTACGTGGAATAGTCTAAACCAAATTGTTAGGATTGAATCTCAGTTTAATCTCGTGTCATTTGTGAATTTGTGTGTGTTCTATTTTAGTTTGCTTGAGGACAAGCAAAAGCTTAAGTGTGGGGATTTTGATGACACTCGATTTGACGTGATTATCAGCCTCATTTAAGCGACATTTCCTTGCTTAAGACGCGGTTTCTAGAGTAGAATAGCGAATATTCACTCAACTGTTCTTTCTCGTGCCTTTTGTGTTACCTTGGCCCGTTTCGGGTCTATTTAATGGTTTTCTAGTGTTTTCACGTTAGCACAGATCTTTGCCATCAAATACGGTAGACAAGGACGTGTCAAGGGCATTGGAACCCCGAAGAATCGATCCCAAATCAACCAGAGAAGTCATTCAAGTCAAGAGAAATTCTGCTCCACTTTATAAACATTTTTTTTGGTGAAAATCTCCATGAGTTTTCACCGAAAACTCAAGAACAAAACGGCAGTCCCTCACAAGAAGAAGTTTTTGGCGAAAACCCTTAAGTTTTCGCAGAGAACTCCCAGCCTTTTTGGAACAGCAGAAACAGACGGAACAAGTTAACTTATCAACAGAAGTTTTCGCTGAAACTCCCCCATATTTTCGGCGAAAATACCAGTGAAAATCAGGCTAAGGAGAGATATACTGTAACATCCCCGCTCAACCAAATGGTTTGGAACTCAAGATCGGTAGACTAGGGTACTGGAATCTGTGCTCTTAAGCTCCCCTTGGGTTTCGGGTCATTCGGGTTTAAGTTGGGTCGAAGTTGCAAAGAGGGGAACGGTGTTGCACCAAAAAGTGCTGATTTTGGGCCCTAAAGTGCGCAGGCGCACTTTTAGAAGTGCCAGGCGCACTTTTCAATTAATTCAGCAAACTTTCGACGGAATATTCAAAATGTGCGCCTTTTGGGGGTCAATGTGCGCCGGCGCACATTTTGACATATCAGGCGCACTTTTCGTGCATAAAAGGATGGATTTGCACGGAAATTCACAACTTCTTTCCCCTTTCTCTCTCCCCGAAAAGCCATTGACGAACCTAGAGCGAGCAACCTTCGAAGGGTGATTCCGGGAGCTGTAGAGGTCGGAATTGAGTTCCGTTTGTTGCTATGGATTCGTAGCAACGAGGAGAAGAGATCGCTAACCTCCGTTTTGGGTTTCTGGGTGTAGGTCGTGAGCAGTAAGGAAGGGTAGAGCTACGAGTTTGGTGGTTGGAAATCGAGTTTCTGGGGAACTAGAAGACGATTAGAGCCTCGTCTTCTATTCCAGGTGAGGGCTTAGCGTTGTGTAAGTAGTTTGGACAGCATGAGGAGTTTCAATTGGACTTAGAACAAAACCTAGGTTATGCATGAAAATGATGAGCGTAAAAGGGGATAAACTGTTCTGTGAATGTACTTGATTGCTATTGATGATTGCCGTGGTTGATCGTTGTTGTTGATTGCTATGAATTGGGGTTGGTTGTGAACTGAAGTGAATCAAGTAATGGATTGACATAGAAGTGAGAATTAGGATGGTTGGGAAATGAGTGCGGGTGCTATGATATTATGAATTGCTGGTTGTGGTTGCAGGAGGGTTGCCCTGCCAATGTGGGGTCGCTCTGAATAAGAGGAACAGGTGGGTGACCCCTAGACTCATGACATGGCTTCCCCTGTACTTGCAGGTGGGGGAGGCCGGTGAGCTAGCCGGTTATCCTATTGATTGTGATGTGTGTGCTGTGAACATGACAGGGGCATGGAGGACGAGATGTGTTGTGAACTATGGACTATGAATGAGATGTGGCTGTTTTGTGTTGTATGTTGGTAGTAGATGTGATGTATGATTTGAGAATGTGATGTTGAGAATTGCATGTGTGGAAATAGAACCGGAAGGAGCCTGCACTGCCCCCTAAAACTGCACTATGGGTGCTAAGTGCCTCTTCAAGGGAAAGAGGTGCGGTCACGTCTTCAAGGGAAAGGCGTGATTTGTTTGGTTGAGTCAAGTTAACGATTCCTTCAGGGGAAAGGTCTCGTGGTATCCTCCAAGGGAGAGGATGCGTCTTGGACCTCTCCAGGGAGAGAGGTGCGTCAGGCCGGCAGGGGTGGTGCGGGATAAACTCCTTATTGGCGCCTAATAACTCACCTAGACAATTTGAATGTGAATGGTGTTGTGTTGTGTTGTGTGGTGACCTGGTTGACTGGTGTTGTGGTAGTGTTGTTGCGAAGGGAATTGATGCTTGATCTATGTTATTCTGCTATTCGATTTGTACTTGAGAACAAGAACTGACCAACGTGATCACCCAGACTGCTTTAGGGAATTAAAATATGGAAAGGGGGGTTGGGTTGGTTCCATTGTTGAATGTCTTGTGCGGAGTTGGGACCGCTCCATAAAGTTGGACAACGTGTAGGTAGGCCCAGTGGGTTCACTCAATTTCAATAGGAAATTGATCCCTTTCTCCCTTTCAGGATCTCGTGGCTAGAGAGAGTGGTGTGGTGTCAGAGTTGAGGGTGGATTCCGAGAAGTGCTGGGCTGAAGCTATGAGGTGAAGACTGGAGCCTACTTGGAGTTGACCTATTTTTATATTTCAGTTGACTTGGGACATTTTGGGGGTTTTACTTAGATTTATGTATCTTTCTGATTATGTTGGATTTTATGGGTTTTATGATGGATTTGGAGTTGCAAACAGTTTATGTTTTCTTGGTTTATGGAGGCCTCTCACTTAAACTCTTATTTAAAGCTTGGATTTGATTGTTATCTCTGTCGTTTTCCACTGGGTAATACTCGATACCGGTTCAACCTCGGGTTTCACCGAGCTGATTCGGGTCGGGTGTTACATATACAACTTACACTCAAAATTTGAGGATAGAGATTAGAGAGAAGACGAGTGAAGAGAGTTCGAGGAACCAGGAACGGATCGTGATGCCATCCATCCATCTCGGAGTAACCAGCGCTAGGAGTTGAAGATCCGGCAGATTGAAGCTGCAAGGATTCGTCGAAATTAGGTTTTACAGTTCTTCTCTGTCTTTCCTACATGAGATGTATTCTTTATTTTTCTTTGATTCTTATGTATTGAATATGAGTAGCTAAACTCATAGAGCTTAGATTAGATGAACCCTAAGTGACCCAGGGCTTTAAAGCGGTCACGGATCGGTGGTTATTAGATTCAAAATTCATTCAGTTTCTCCTTCATGTTTGATTTGTTCTTTGTTCTCTGTGTTTCTTGTCTGGTTTTGCCACCTAGATTAGATTCTTATTAAGGTAAGGATAGAAGCGAACACTCTCCTTACTTTAAAACACCAAATCGAACAATTAACCTAATCATTGGAGTGTGCCTTTCGTAGGAACCAATTAGGGTTAATCCACTGCAAGAGTAACTCATAATTTGTTAGTAATTTCACCAGTTAGTTAAGTCGTTGCGAGATGCGACCGTACCCGGGGCTAATTAATCGTGGTAGCTAGATCGGATAGAGCGAACGTTTGCCAGTCTTAAACCTAAGGGTCAGGAGTTGTGGTGGTGTCTGTGAACTGAATGAACTAGAATCGAAAATCGTTGGTCTGTTGACTGCCAATGCTCTGGTGATCTAAGGGGGATTCGAAGTCTAAGCTCACCTGTCGTCTGTCAAAGTCAATCAATCAATCTCTTTTATTTCTGCATTTAATTTTCGTTTCATTTCACCTTGATTTTTAGTATAGAAGTCTTGAATTTAATTGCCAATATATTTGAGTAAGCAAGTAGATGAGACCTGTGGAATACGATCTGTCCTGTTTTGTGCTAGACAGTTATTTGATCAAACCGCTATTCTGCAGTTCATCACACATCAAACCGCCATCAGCCTCTGTCTACATTGCTGATTGCGAGTGGTGTGGAGCTTGTGCTCATAATGGAGGCCGATGCCAGAACTTTGGTAAAACAGAAGTCTGGTCTGCCGAAGAAGTCAATTTCGTTTCTCAAGGTTTCAACAACAATCATAACGGTTATGTTGGCTACCGCAACTACTGACAACAGGGGAATTACCAAGATCAACCTCCCTACAATGTCGGTGCCAACCAGAACCAAGGCTAGAATCAGAATAGCTAACCAACTGGTCCAGCTCACAATCAGAAGCCAACCATCCGTCGGGAGGTGTCTACCAGCCACCGCACCGAAATCCGGGTAACTATGGAACTGCTCCTGGCAATCGCCAGAATCAATATCTGAACAATACCTATACAGGACAGCAGCATCAGAAGGACAACAACGTCAGTGAACTCGACAAGAAGCTCAATCAGATCATCATCAGACTTGACGATCATGATAGTTAGTTCAAACTCAAGCTCTCCTCAACCAAGAACAGATTGCATCCGGTCAAAGAATAAAGCATGCAGTGAACCAGATCTCTAGCATGCTAACATCTGATCGACCGTTTGGCCAGCTTTCAAGCCAAACCGAGCCGAATCCGAGAAAGGAGTAAGCTTAGATGGTATCTATTCAAGATCCAACAAACTCACCTACTAATGCTTCTTCTGATTTATGCAGGACCAATGAAGCTCCGGAGAAGAAGGAAGCAAAAAAGGAGGCGCCTAAGGAGTCAATAGTGCAAATCAACTGGTGCCGAGTCAAAGCATGTCTTCGGCGAAATCAATCAACTCTTCGGACCGAAATTCAAGACCAGAGAAATCAGCCCCTGAACTCAAAGGAATTTTCGCCAAAATTCTTAAGGAATATTCGGCGAAAATATTAAGCTGACTCGGCTAATTTAGGGTTAAGTATTTATACTTAACCCGGCAGCCCAAAAGAGAAAAGGGGGGTTGGAATTAATCATAATACAACTTTTCGAGATCGGAATTCTCTGAGTTCTGGAGCGAAGAGTTGGAGTTCGAAGAGCCGGGTACAGATCGTGACGCCATCCCTTCCACCTTGACGAACCGGAGCTAGGAGTGTAACTTACCGAAGATCGAAGTCTGCCAGAGTCGTCTAAATTAGGTTTTTCAGATTCTTTTCTATTCTTCCTCTAAATGATGAACTCTTTCCTTGTCTTTGTTTCTTTTGTAATAATCATGAGTAGCTAAACCCTTTAGAGCTTAGACTAGATGAACCCTAAGTGACCCAGGGCTTTAAAGCGGTCACGGATCGGCGGTGATTAGATTCGAAATTCAATCAGTTCTTTTTCATGTTTGATTCGTTCTTCATTGTTCATGTTTCTTGTCTGGATTGATCACCTAGATTAGATTCTGGTTAAGCTAAGGATAGAAGCGAACGCTCACCTTACTTTAGAACATCGAATTGAACAATTAACCTTATAATTGGAGTGCACCTTTCGTAGGAACCGGTTAGGGTTAATTCACTGCAAGAGTAACTCATTAATCACTAGTAATCACACCAATTAATTAAGTCGTTGCGAGAGGCGACCGTACCCGTGCGGCTAGTTAATCTTGGTAGTTAGAACGGATAGAGCGAACGTTCGCCGGTCTTAAACCTAAGGGTAAGGAGTTATGGTGGTGTATAGAAACCGATTGAATTAGAATTGAAAACCGCTGATCTGTTGATTGCCAATGCTCTAGGGAACGAAGGGGGATTCAAAGTCTAAGTTCGTCTGTCATTCTTGTTTTCAAACCCTAATTCCCAATCTGCTTTAGTTTAATCCTTTTTAATTTTTCTGCATTCCTTAGAAATAGAAGTCGTGGAACTCACACCACGCACAACGTGTTTACCTTTGAGTATTTTGCTAGTTCTGAAGTAACCAATCATAGAAAGCCCTCGGAATACGATCTGCTATACGCTTTTTCTTAGCATTAGTAGTTTTTATTTGGTTGAAACGTCCGAACAACGACCGGGCGGGTCACCAAATTGGCGCCGTTGTCGGGGACTTCTTTTGATTGTTCGAAAGAAGAACTGGCAAATTATTCTTCTACTTTCCATCTTTCGTTTTTCCACCCACTTCGATTTTACGCCGGTATGTTTGCTTTTGTTGCTTGTAGGTTGTTCTACAGGTTCATGAACCGCTCGATTGCTCATTCTCAGTTTAAGCCGGGTAATTCTGCTTCGCCGAAGAAACCGCGAGCTCAGAAGCAAGTCATAACCACACCGCCTACACCACCTATCCCTCAAAAGATTGAGGAGTTGAAGGAGAAGTCCTCATCTTCATCTGTTTCATCCACTACTTCAGATTCACCACCACCTTCTCCTCCTGTACTAGCTACTCAGCGCACCGTGGCGGATTACTGTAGACCAAATGCGGCTTACCTCCGAGCTAGCGTCGTCGTGCCACACAGCGATGACGACCCCGACGAAAAGATCACAATCTCTTTCCTAAGCATGGTCTCTAAGGATCTTCACTTCGAAGGGAAGCCGCAAGAAAACCCCCGCACACATTTGGCAAACTTCCTTGACATGTGTGAGACGTTTAAAAAAGGGAATCTCGGTAAGAATAATCTTTGCTTACGAGTATTCCCATTCTCTCTTAAAGGCAATGCCAAGATATGGCCAGCTCAAAACCACCTGGCTATTACACTGACTGGGATAGTCTAGCTCAAAACTTCATAGAAGAATACTATCCCCCTTCAAGAACTACATTCTACAAGGATAGTATCGCTAGATTCTCTCAAAAGGAAGGAGTAAGTTTACACGACGCGTGGAACGACTTCCAAGCGCTTCTCTGAATGCCCTCATCACGGATTCAACCAGGGGCAGCTAGCTGAAATCTTTGCCCAAGGGATGAATGAAGAAACAACTGAATGGGTCAACATCTTAGCTGATGGCGACTGCACAGCACTTGAACCAGAAGCTGCTCTACTTCACTTTGCGGACTGCGCATCTAAGTCCAGAAATAGGGAAAGACAGTTTGGAGCAGCCATGAGTCAACCAAGTTGTGAAGATCAGATTAAGATCGCAGTACGAAAACAAATGGAAGAGATCCTCGGTACAACTAATAACTGGCCTAACAAGGAAGTCAACTTCATTGATCATAGCTTCACCAGGGATCAAAGAGGCGACCCCGACTACCGTCAGTTCAGAACACCTCCTCAACAACGGGAAGGCTTCTATGAGCGTCCTCCCTACAACTTCCAACTAGACCAGAGCCGAAATCAATACATGGACAATGGTTATCAAGATCCTTCCAGATTCACCAGAGTACAGCAGCCTCTAAATTTTAGATCTGAGGACAATTGGGAGAGGAGAATAGCCAGGAAGTTTGATCTAATTACAGCAAGACTTGATGATCACGAGGAAAGATTTAGAGCGCAAGATGCTCTTAACAAAGGGCAGATCGCACAAGGACAGAGAATAGAGGATATGATAAATAAAATTGCTAGTGCGATGGCTCGTCTTCCCATCTTCAATCAGGCTCCGTCTCCAGACAGCTCCACCGTGAAGAACGAGCACGCTAAGGCCGTAACAACCAGGAGCAGTGAGCAGACCAGCCCATCTGAGAAGGAAGAAATTCCCGTTTCCAATGAGGGAGAGTGCTCGGCTATCATCCCTCCACCACCACCCATACCTATTCCAGCTAAGTGCCCCGACCCTGGTCCTTTTACTTTACCTTTGAGCATTAATGACATTGAAATCGAGCGTAGCATAATTGACCTAGGTGCTTCTATAAATGTCATGCCTATGTGTTTATATAAGAAACTGAACCTAGGGGAATTACAACTTGCCAGCATGAATTTAATGTTCGCTGACAAAACTCTAAGGGAACCTAGAGGAATGATCCAGGATGTAATCACTTGCTGTGGCCCGTTCCGGTTTTTCGTTGATTATATAGTTATGGATACTCAAGAGACATATTCTACCCTTCTCTTGGGTTGGTCATTCATGGCGACAGCCGGAATTAATGTCAATGTTCCTAATGGCTCTCTAACTGTAAGGGTGGGAAGGATGCTGCAACATTCCGTCTCAAGGACGGGATGAAATACATTCCTAAGGAAGAATTAAATTGTTTATCTGTAGAGATTGTGGAGTTGGCCTCGTCAACTTCATTTCTAATGTTTCTTCCAGTGTTTCGAGATCAATTGACACTGCAGGTGCTGGACAGGGTACCGAGAAGAAGCCAGAAATATCGGTTCAGAAGCCACCTAAGAAGAAGAAGGAACTGCAAGCCTCTTCTAAACCACCGAGCAGACCTCGAGGAAAGAACAAGAAGACGAAGACCCAAATGGTCTGGAGACCAAAAATTTCGCCGTCTTCCACCGAGCCAGCTGCACCACCATTTTGTTCCGAGAAACCGGCGCCGGAACAAGTATGGAAGGAGAAGCCGAAAGCGTCTCCTAAGGAAGTACTAACGATCACCGTTCCTGGTGATAACAAGCCGAAGAAGAAAGAAAAAGAGAAGCCGACAGTCCTCATTCCTTCCATCGTCACACTCAAGAAGGACGATCTCTCTAAAGAGCTGTTCGGACCATTCAAGTTCGTTGATCATCTTCCCGACGGACGTACCAAGCTTTTGCATGCGAACGGGAAGAAATTCACGTTTACCGGAGAAGTCCCGAAGCTGTACTTCATGAACTCCGACGCGAGCGTGAAGGAGAATCTAAGTTGGGATGTCTCCTAATACCGTCCAGGTATCGTCCAGCTCAAGGACGTTAATAAAAGAGCGCTTCGTGGGAGGCAACCCACGGCTGGACTTTGTTTTAATTTTTGTTGAACTTGGTATTTTAGAGTCGGTTCGGGAGAGCCAAAAGTGTCAGTTTGTTTGATTTATTATTTTTCGTGTAGAGTCTGTGTGTCATAGAGTCAGTCGCAAGTTGATTGTGGTTGTTCCGATTTTTGTGGATTTAACTGTGATTTTCTGAAGTTAGCCGATTTACGAAAATATTTAAAACCCGAGCAGTTCAAAATTTTCGGCGAAACCACCCCTGTTTTCGGCGAAACTGATTTTTGAATTTTGAACCCGTTCTTCTTGTTCATTGTTTTCGGTTCAAAAAGTTTTTGTTTTCGGTGAAACCATTTTAACTAAAATTTTCGGCGAAACCGTACTATCATTTTCGGCGAAACCGCCTTCGAAAATCCGGCAGTCCATTTTAACTGAAATTTTCGGCGAAAACACCCTTTTCTTTTCGCCGAAAATAATTTCAACAATCAGAAAATTCCCACTTTAAAAATCCGGTTCTCCCTCTCTCTCCTTCCTTCCCTTCTTTCATTTTCGTTCAAACCCACCGAAAACACCCCCTATCTATTTAAAAATCACCGCCGACCACCACTTCTTTCAAACGCCATCGCCGCCATTTCCCACCGCCGCCGCCATCGCCGACCGCCGTCGCTCCCTTCCCCTCCATTTTCTGATCGATTCAAGTCCTAGAACGTTCGAATCGGAGCTTTGCAGCTCCAGTTCTCCGAAACCTAGTTTTCAACGTTTTTCACCGATTCCTCTCAACTCGTTCACTTTTTGCATCTATGGCTTCAAGGTAAGTTGTAGAGCTTTTCAATACGAATCTTTTGACATATGGATTTCTGAATTTCGTCGGTGTTGACTTTTGGTTGACTTTTCGGTTTGCCTTGTTTTGCGTGCCGACTGTTTCGTGTAAACTAGGATTAACTGAACTTATAGAACTGTTCTTGGATGCTTAGGGAGTCCCGTGCTTAATTTTCATATCAGTTGGTCATATGTTGCTATGAATACGATTAATTTCTTGTTATGTTGACTTTTGTGAGAAATGTCGGGTTGACTTTGAACTGTTGTTGATCGTTTGGCTGTCATAAGTGTTCATTCTTGATCATATTATCGTGCTGCCATTTGAAATCATATTTTACCGTCATTCTCCAAGTTATGATAGTCTTTCCATGATTAGGGTTCAATATGCCTAAATGTTGACTTTCTAAATGTCGGTTTTTGAACTCTGATTGTGCTTATCTGATTCTGGCTGTTCCTAGGTGTGTATTTTACTGTCTATGATTGTCGGCTACTCCGCTTTGCTTACCCCACTTAGTTTCCCTCATTTCTTTGTGAAATTGAGTTTTTCTACTAAGTGTGGGGTAAGGTTTTGGTTGACTAATCTGGTTTCGTTCTTGGTTTAGGAACACCTTTGAGCGCAGGACTAAGGCGCGACTTGATGGCGCCTCGAGCTCAGGAGCTGCCGCTCCCGTCACACCTGCTATTCTGGGTCCACCACCTGCACTCCCTCACCGGGCTGGATACCATCCCACCATCGCCCGTATACCGGATTACTACTTTGAGTGCTTCCAGAAGATTCAGCACATCCGTGGAGCTGACGTGCGCCCTCTGTCCATGGAGTCACTCCAGGAGCATGACGAGGATTATTACCGGAACGTGCATGACGCCTTAGCACCGGCTGGTCTCCTGGAGTTGACCACCATAGCTGCTGATTACCCAGAGATTGCTCTCCAGGAGTTATGGGCGACCTTTGACCTGGAGGAGCACAAGAGGAAGCAGCGCCAGAAGGTTGTCACCTTCTTTCTTGGTGGGGTGTACCGACAGCTCACCTACGATGAGTTTCCCACTCATCTGGGCATCCCCTACGAGCACTATCACGATCATCACCTGGGCTGGGGCGAGGATGATGATGACGAGGAGTACCACGCGCTCTGGAGCCACATGACAGGCGTGCCTGGCGATCGCCTCGGGACGAACAACTCAGTTAAGTCTCTCTCTCACCCGCTCTATAAATTTATTCATATGGTTTGGCGGAGGTCGCTTTTATATGTTCCAGATAAGGATCGCCACCATATCCTCAAGGAGGAGCTCATGCTTCTCCGGGCCATCCGAGAGAGCTACCCTCTCCACCCCGGTTGGGTACTGGCTCGCATCTTCCGCCAGAAGACCAAGAGGAAGACGCCACCCCGCAAACTCTTGGGAGACAACTTCATAGGACAGCTCATCATCTCCTTCAGCATCAGCCATGAGTATGGCCCGCACATTCCACGACATCCAGTTCGGACCGTTGGAGGAGACTTGGTAGTTGAGTACGACTTAGAACTCGACCTCAGTCCCCATGTAGCAGCTGATCCTCCACTCCAGCCTGTGGTCGAGTTAGAGGAAGAAGATGATGCTGAGGAGCACCAGCCGCAGCCGCCGCCTGAGTTTCATGATTATATACCCTCGCCACACCATCAGGCAGGGTACATCCACCAGTCGCCGCCGCACATCCCCGAGCCATATCCGGCGCATTCTCAACAGTCGCACCACCACCCCGTGGATGTTGGAGAGTTATACGAGTGACTGCAGGAGTGGCACATCACCGACAACGCCACTCAAGAGGCGCGATGGACTATTATGCAGCAACATATGCGCCGCGCCGACCGACGATATGAGGCACAGATGGCGTGGCAACGCCAGCTCGGCGAATTTCTCCACTTTCCACCTCCCGGCTCACCGGACCAGCAGTGATCGGGTTGTATTCCTTTTCTGGTTTCTTCTTTTTATTTATTCTTTTCGGATTCCTATCCAACTTTTTTCTGTGTGGATCCGGGACACTTGTCCTGGTTTCTTTTTTTTATGTTTTATTTGTTTTTGTTTTGTAGGCAATCGGTAGACTCCCACTGCTTCAGGTTCTGTTACACTTCCCTCCGCTCTCAGGATCCGTGCTTACCCTCTGAAATCAACCGTCCTCATCCAGGTTCTTACATTCCACTCTGAAATCTAGAATTAGTCCTGTGAGGACACAGTCCGATTTAAGTGTGGGGTAGGATGCTAGAGAACCTGAACCTTGCATGAACTTGATTGCCCTTGATTGTGTTATATGTGTGCCTCGTTATTCCATTCCAGTCTCTCTAGCATTAGAATGGCTCAGTTCTTGATTTTTGATGTTTAGTTGTTGTTCAAACTTTCATAATGATGCTTAGACTGCTTAACCTAGAACTTGAGAACCAACTTGTATGCTTTGATGCTAAATTGCCTGGTCAGAACAGAATTTTAAAAATCACACTTGTAGTTTGTAGCCTTGATTGCATGAAAATGACCGAATCTGACTAGCAAACCAACTGTGAGCTTTTGATCCATTGCACGTAACTTGCAATTTTAATTCTTTATGAGTGGTTTTCTGTTTACTTGAATGAGTTAGAATTTGCATGAGACCTACTCGAGACCACACGATGACACGAGTTCTAGAAGGATAGGGGCACCTAGATTCAGCTACTAAGCCAGATAGCCTACCAAACGATAAATCCACTAGGTTTAGACCCTTGAGCTTGGCCTGTTCTTTCGGTTCGATAATACATTACAACCATTTCCCATTTCTTTCATTCCCCGTTGATCCCCTGTGGTTGTAGTTCTAGATTGACCTACCGGAAGTCGGTTTGTGGTAACCTGCCTATAGCCATTAAACAGGTGGTCTTAGCTAATATGTCCAGACGTGTAAACCCCTCTAGCAACTAAAAGAAAAATCGGCACAAAAGAAAAAAAAGTAAAGAAAGAAAAAGAGAAAAAAAAATTTCGAAAAAGAAAATGATTAAGAAAAGAAAATAAGAAAAAGTTCAAAGTGTAGTTCAGTAAAACGTTCTTCTCCCTACAAAAGGAAGAACGAAGTCAAAAGAAAAGTTGAAAAGAAAAGAAAAAAAATCGTGTAAAGAAAAAGAATAAGTGCTAGGTTGCTTAAGGGTATCATAGGACGAGTGTTCATTATTCCACCCGTGTTTGGTTAGACGGTAAGAAGCCATAGATTAGATTCGAGGGAAGTTAGTCGAAAGCTACACCGCACAAAGCCATCATCATTCATTCCCATCATCCATCTCATTATAAACCCGAGTAGTGTAGAATTCAGGGAAGTCCTTCTTGCTAGATACTCGTGTTGTCACAGTGGTGGAGATGTGGTCGAAATGCAAACCTATGACAGAATTCGGTAACAGAAAATGATCAAGAGCAGAAACACGTCCCTAAACACAGAGAGTGAGAGTTCCCATTGTACTATATACATCCTGTGTGAAGAGTCTGGTCGGTCAGGTCAAATTCGTGCATAATTGGTTGCTAATTACTTGTCGTGTGCAGTTTATTAGTGAGACCAGGTAGTTTAGCTGATCTGTATGCATGTTAGGTTTCTTGTTCTAGGATCGATCTGTCTAATAATTCATTGTGTTTGGTTGAACTCCAATTTAATCGATCTTATCATTTATGAACATGAGCATTTCTATTCAGCTTGCTTGAGGACAAGCAAAAGCTTAAGTGTGGGGTATTTGATGACACTCGATTTGACGTGATTATCAGCCTCATTTAAGTGACATTTCTTTGCTTAAGACATGGTTTTTAGGGTAGAATAACGAATATTCAATCGATTGCCCTATCTCATGCCATTTATGTTACCTTGGCCCGTTTCGGGTCTATTTGATGGTTTTCTAGTGTTTTTGTGTTAGCACAGGTTTTTGCCGTCAAATAACGTAGCCATGGACGTGTCTAAGGCGTAGGAACCTCGAGGAATCAAACCGGAATCGATCAAAGGAGTCGATCAAGTTCAAGCTGAAATCTGCCCATTCACACTTGCATTTTCGACGAAAACAGGCTTGCATCTTCGGCGAAGTCAATAGTGCAAATCAACTGGTGCCGAGTCAAAGCATGTCTTCGGCGAAATCAATCAACTCTTCGGACCGAAATTCAAGACCAGAGAAATCAGCCCCTGAACTCAAAGGAATTTTCGCCAAAATTCTTAAGGAATGTTCGGCAAAAATATTAGGCTGACTCGGCTAATTTAGGGTTAAGTATTTATACTTAACCCGGCAGCCCAAAAGAGAAAAAGGGGGTTGGAATTAATCATAATACAACTTTTCGAGATCAGAATTCTCTGAGTTCTGGAGCGAAGAGTTGGAGTTCGAAGAGCCAGATAGAGATCGTGACGCCATCCCTTCCACCTCGACGAACCGGAGCTAGGAGTGTAACTTACCGAAGATCGAAGTCTGCCAGAGTCGTCTAAATTAGGTTTTTCAGATTCTTTTCTGTTCTTCCTCTGAATGATGAACTCTTTCCTTGTCTTTGTTTCTTTTGTAATAATCATGAGTAGCTAAAGCCTTTAGAGCTTAGACTAGATGAACCCTAAGTGACCCAGGGCTTTAAGCGGTCACGGATCGGCGGTGATTAGATTCGAAATTCAATCAGTTCTTTTTCATGTTTGATTCGTTCTTCATTGTTCATGTTTCTTGTCTGGATTGATCACCTAGATTAGATTCTGGTTAAGCTAAGGATAGAAGCGAACGCTCGCCTTACTTTAGAACATCGAATTGAACAATTAACCTTATAATTGGAGTGCGCCTTTCGTAGGAACCGGTTAGGGTTAATTCACTGCAAGAGTAACTCATTAATCACTATTAATCACACCAATTAATTAAGTCATTGCGAGAGGCGACCGTACCCGGGCGGCTAGTTAATCTTGGTAGTTAGAACGGATAGAGCGAACATTCGCCGGTCTTAAACCTAAGGGTAAGGAGTTATGGTGGTGTATAGAAACCGATTGAATTAGAATTTAAAACTGCTGATCTGTTGATTGCCAATGCTCTGGGGAACGAAGGGGGATTCAAAGTCTAAGTTCGTCTGTCATTCTTGTTTTCAAACCCTAATTCCCAATCTGCTTTAGTTTAATCCTTTTTAATTTTTCTGCATTCCTTAGAAATAGAAGTCGTGGAACTCACACCACGCACAACGTGTTTACCTTTGAGTATTTTGCTAGTTCTGAAGTAACCAATCATAGAAAGCCCTCGGAATACGATCTGCTATACGCTTTTTCTTAGCATTAGTAGTTTTTATTTGGTTGAAACGTCCGAACAACGACCGGGCGGGTCACCAGGGAGGCTTATCCGCTTTATCCCGGATGGGTGCTTGCACGCCTATTCCGCTAGAAGACTAAGAAGCCAAGGCCGCCTAGCTCACTCCTTGGCGGCAACTTTGTAGGCCGACACATCATCTCCCTCGATCTCAGCCATTCATATGGCCCGGACGTCCCATGATGCAGAGTACACACCGTAGGTGGTGATTTAGCGGTCGAGTACGCCCTCCAGCTGGACCTTGGTCCGCAGGTAGCGGCAGCTCCTCCTCCCTACCAGGAGACCGAGTTAGAGGAAGAAGATGATTCTGGGGAGCAGCTTCCTCAGCCAGAGCCGATGTTTGACGATCATATACCCTCGCCACAGCAGCAGGCAGGGTATGCATATCAGTACCAGCCGCCCCTTCAGGACCCATTCCTGGAGCAGCAGCCTCAGCACCGACCGCATCCAGCTGATATTGAAGAGCTGTACGAGCGACTCCAGGAGTGGCGAGTCACAGACACCACCACTCAGGATGCCAGATGGGTTATTATGCAGCAGCACATGCGCCGCACTGACAAGAGATACGAGGCGCAGCTGGCATGGCAGCGGCAGGTCGACGATGCCCTCCACTTTCCCCCTCCCGATGCACCTGACCAACAGTGATCAGGTTGTATCCTTTTCCTTGTCCCTTCTTTTTATTTCTTCTTTTCGAATTTCGATCCAACTTTTTCTGTGTGGATCCGGGACACTTGTCCCGGTTTCCTTTTCATCTTTCATTTGTTTTTGTTTTGCAGATAGTTTGGGAGATTCCCTTTGCTTAGGGTCTACCTCCTTCTACTTCGCTTTGGTAGATTCCCTCCGCTCTGAGGACCCGTGTTCATCCCCTACATCAGTCATCTTGGTCCAAGTTCTTCTATTCCACTCTCAACTCTAGTTTTAGTCCTATGAGGACACATAACGATTTAAGTGTGGGGTAGGATGCTAGAGAACTTTGCATGAACTTGAGTGCCCTTGATTGTGTTTTTGTGTGTTCCGTGGTGCCTATCCAGTTTCTCTAGCATTAGAATTGCTCGGTTCTTGATTTTTGATGTTAAGTTGTTGTTCAATCTGTCATAATGATGCTTAGACTGCTTAACCTAGAACCTGAGAACCAACGTGTATACTTTGATGCTAAATTGCCTGGTCAGAATAGATTTTTAAAAAAATCACACATGTAGTTTGTCGCCTCGATTGCATGAAAATGACCGAATCCGACTAGCAAACCAACTGTGAGCTTTTGATCCATTGCACGTAACTTGTAATTTCAATTCTTTTTGAGTGGTTTTCTGTTTGCTTGAATGAGTTAGAATTTGCATGAGATCTATTCGAGACCACACGATGACACGAGTTCTAGAATGATAGGGGCACCTAGATTCAGCTACTAAGCCAGATAGCCTACCTAACGTTAAATCCATTAGGTTTAAACCCTTGAGCTTAGCCTGTTCTTTCGGTTCAATATACATTATAGCCAATTCCCATTCTATCATTCCCCATTGATCCCATGTGGTTGTAGTTCTAGATTGACCTACCGGAAGTCGGTTTGTGGTAACCTGCCTATAGCCATTAAACAGGTGGTCTTAGCTATTGATGACACTCGATTTGATGTGATTATCAGCCTCATTTAAGCGACATTTCCTTGCTTAAGACATGGTTTTTAGGGTAGAATAGCGAATATTCACTCAACTACTCTATCTCGTGCCATTTGTGTTACTTTGGCCCGTTTCGAGTCTATTTGATGGTTTTCTAGTGTTTTCATGTTAGCACAGGTTTTTGTCGTCAAATAAAATAGCCAAGGATGTGTCTAAGGTGTTGGAACCTCGAGGAATCGCACCAGATTTGATCCGAGGAGTCAATCAAGTCGAACCAAATCCTGCTCCCATTTACAAAGAAGTTTTCGGCGAAAATCCTTTGGAGTTTTCGGCGAAAACTCATGAAGAAATCGGCAGAGCTTACAAGAATAACTTTTCGGTGAAAACTCCAAGTTTTCGCCGAGAACTGGCGGTCCAAAAATCACAGGAGAATTCAGCCGAGCAGTCATCCCATTTACAAAAGAATTTTCGGCGAAAACTCCCTTAGGTTTTCGGCGAAAATTCTAGGCAATATCCGGCGGTATTAGGGTTAAGTATAAATACTTAACCGGCGGCCCAGAAACAGAATACTAAATAATACCAAATAATTTGAGAACTCTTATGAGTTTTGGAGCAGAGTTTAGAGTTCGAAGAGCCAGGAAGAGATCGTGACGCCATCCCTTTACCTCGGAGACTCGAAGCTAGGATTGAAGATTACCGTAGATCGAAGCTTCGCTGGATTCGTCAGAATTAGGTTTTTCAGTTCTTATTTGTCCTTCCTCTGTATGATGATTTCCTTTGTTGCCTTCGATTCTTCTGTTATCGTTATGAGTAGCTTAACTTGTAGAGCTTAGATTAGATGAACCCTAAGTGACCCAGGGCTTTAAAGCGGTCATGGATCGGCGGTAATTTGATTCGAAATTCAATCAGTTTCTCTTTGCATGGTTGTTTTGTTCTTGATTGTTTATGTTTCTTTTCTGGTTGGTCGCCTAGATTAGGTTTATGCAAGCTAGGGTTAGTCGCCAGACAGCTTCCCTGCTTTGGCGCATAAACTTGTCTTCCTTGATCACCTAGTTTAGATTCTTGTTAAGCTGAGGATAGAAGTGAACGCTCGCCTCACTTTAGAACATCAATTCAACCGGTTAACCTAATCATTGGAGTGTGCCTTTCGTAGGAACCAGTTAGGGTTAATCCGCTTCAAGAGTAACTCATAAATCATTAGTAATTGCACCAGTTAGTTTAGTCATTGCGAGAGGCGACCGTACCCAGGCGGCTAATTAATCTTGGTAGTTAGATCGGATAGAGCGAACGTTCGCCAGTCTTAAACCTAAGGGTCAGGAGTTATGGTGGTGTATAGAAATTGATTGAACGAGAATTGAAATTCGCTGATCTGTTGATTGCTATTGCCTTGGTGATCTAAGGGGGATTCGAAATCTAAGCTTGTCTTTCGTCTGTCTAAACCAACCAATCATTCTGTCTTTTAATTTCATTTTAATTTTCTTGCATCTTAGTTTAGAAGTCGTGGAACTCACACCACGCACAACGTGTTTAAACCTGAATAAATTGCCTTCATATTTGAATAGTGATTAGAAGAAACCCTGTGGAATACGATCTGCTTAGCTTTTTAGCTTGGTTGTATTTGATCACTGTTTTACAGCTCATCAAATTGGCGCCGTTGCCGAGAAGTCTTCTATATTGTTTGAAAGAAGAGTTGGCATTTTATTCTTCTACTTTCCATCCTTCATTTTCCATCACACTTCGATTTTACACCGGTTGTGTTTGTTTTTGTCTTTTGCAGGTTAAGAAATTCATAAGCTAATCACCTCCGATCCACCTTCCCCTACCGCAATGGCTGCTCAAAAGAGTCTTGCGGATTACAATAGGCCAAGTGCTACTAGTGTTCGGTCTTCCATCTTCGTGCCGCACGATGAATACGGTCCTGCCTATGAGATCAAGACCGCCTTCTTGGAAATGATCTCTAGGGATCTACAGTTTGAAGGAAAGCCTCATGATAATCCATGCACACACTTGGAGGATTTCCTTGCTTTTTGCGAGACCTTTAAGAGTCGGAGCCTCGATAAGGATACCTTGTGTTTGCGAGCCTTCCCATTCTCAATTCGAGGCGACGCAAAGAGATGGCTCATTAGCAAGCCACCCGACCACTACACCAACTGGGAGGATCTTGCTCAAGAATTCATAGAGGAATACTTCCCTCCTTCCAAAACAAATGCTTACAGGGACAACATCTCAAGGTTCAGACAGAAAGAAGGAATGAGCTTATACGACGCTTGGAATGAATTCCAGGAACTCCTCTGCAGCTGCCCTCATCATGGCTTCACTCAGAGGCAGCTAGCCGAGATATTTGCTTGGGGTATGAACGAAGAGTCATCTGAATGGGTTAACTCCTTAGCTGATGGAGACTACACCGCACTCGCACCGAAAGCTACTCTTCTTCACTTTGCAAACTGCGCTTCTAAGTCGAGAAGCTGGGAGAGACAGTTTGGAGCAGCTGAGAGCCGACCAAGCCGTGAAGATCAGATCAAGATTGAAGTACAGAAACATATGAATAAGATTTTTAGTAACTGGTCTACAGAGGAAGTGAACTTTATTGATCAAGGCTTCACCAACAATCAAAGAGGCTACCCCGACTATCGTCAGTTCAGACAACCTCCTCAACAACAAGGAAGCTTTCAAAAGCGTCCTCCTTACAACTTCGGATTCAACCAGAGTCAGAATCAGTACTTGAACAATAGTTATTGATGAACGCTGCAGAGCGGTGATCAAATACTACCAAGCTAACAAAAGCTAGGGTAGATCGTATTCCAGGGGTCTTCTAAGATTGACTACTTCAAAACTGGCAAAATACTCGAATGCAAACAAGTTGTGCGTGGTGTGAGTTTCACGACTTCTAATTCTAAGAAATGCGGAGAAATTTAAACAAATTAAACTAAAGCAGATTGGAAATTAGGGTTTGAAAACAGAGATGACAAACGAACTTAGACTTTGAATCCCCCTTCGTTCCCTAGAGCATTGGCAAACAACAGATCAGCGGATTTCGATTCTCATTCAATCAATTACTAAGACACCACCATAACTCCTTACCCTTAGGTTTAAGACCGGCAAACATTCGCTCTATCCGTTCTAACTACCAAGATTAACTAGCCGCCCGGGTACGGTCGCCTCTCGCAACGACTTAATTAACTGGTGCAATTACTATTGATTAATGAGTTACTCTTGCAGTGAATTAACCCTAACCAGTTCCTACGAAAGGCACGCTCCAATTATAAGGTTAATTGTTCAATTCGATGTTCTAAAGTAAGGCGAGCGTTCGCTTCTATCCTTAGCTTAACCAGAATCTAATCTAGGTGATCAATCCAGACAAGAAACATGAACAATGAAGAACAAATCAAACATGAATGAGAAACTGATTGAATTTCGAATCTAATCACCGCCGATCCGTGACCGCTTTAAAGCCCTGGGTCACTTAGGGTTCATCTAGTCTAAGCTCTAATGAGTTTAGCTACTCATGTTTATCGCAAAGAAACAAAGACAAAGAATGAGTTCATCATCCAGAGGAAGAACAGAAAAGAATCTGAAAAACCTAATTTAGACGACTCTGACAGACTTCGATCTTCGGTAAACTACACTCCTAGCTCCGGTTCTCCGAGATGAAAGGGATGGCGTCACGATCTCTTTCCGGCTCTTCGAACTCTAACTCTTCGCTCCAGAACTTCATAGAAAATTGTAGGATTCTGATTCGAAAAGTGTATTCTGATGTAAAATTATGATCTCTCTTTTGGGCCACCGGGTTAAGTATTTATACTTAACCCTAACTGATCCGGATTCCTCTATTATTTTCGCCGAAAATATAGGGATATTTTCGCCGAAAATATTGGTATAAATGGCCGGTCACCCGGCTACTTCTTCTGTCCTTTTGGCCGAATAGGTCTCGGTACGAAAACACATAGTCTTTGCCGAAAACATCCTTCAAGTGGCATCAGTCGATTTGTACTAATATTTTTGCTGAAAATAATAGGTTATTTTTGGTGAAATCTTCTTTGTAAGTCGGACAGGAATTCGTTTCAACTTGGTTGGCTCCTTTGATCGATCCCGGTGCAATCCTTCGAGATTCCAACGCCTTAGACACGTCCTTGGTTACTTATTCGATGGCAAAAACCTGTGCTAACATAAAAATACTAGAAAACCATCAAATAGACCCGAAACGGGCCAAGGGAACACAAATGGCACGAGATAGGGCAATCGATTGAATATTCGTTATTCTACCCTAAAAACCATGTCTTAAGCAAAGAAATGTCGCTTAAATGAGGCTGATAAAAACGTCAAATAGAGTGTCATCAAATACCCCACACTTAAGCTTTTGCTTGTCCTCAAGCAAACTGAATAGAAACGCTCATGTTCATAAATGATAATATCGATTAAATTGGAGCTCAATCAAACACAATGAATTATTAGACAGATCGATCCTAGAACAAGAAACCTAACATGCATACAGATCAGCCAAACTACCTAGTCTCACTAATAAACTGCACACGACAAGTAATTAGCAACCAATTATGCACGAATTTGACCTGACCGACCAGACTCCTCACACAGGGTATATATAGTACAATGGGGACTCTCACTCTCTGTGTTTAAGGACGTGTTTCTGCTCTCGATCATTTTCTGTTACCGAATTCTGTCATAGGTTTGCATTTCAACCACATCTCCACCACTGTGACAACACGAGTATCTAGTCAAGAAGGACTTCCCTGCTAGGACCGTAATGAATTCTACACTACTCAGGTTTATAATGAGATGGATGATGGGAATGAATGATGATGGCTTTGTGCGGTGTAGCTTTCGACTAACTTCCCTCGAATCTAATCTATGGCTTCCTACCGTCTAACCAAACACGGGTGGAATGATGAACGCTCGTCCTATGATACCCTCAAGCAACCTAGCACTTATTCTTTTTCTTTACATGATTTTTTTCTTTTCTTTTGAACTTTTTCTTTTGACTTCGGTCTTCCATTTGTAGAGAAAAGAACGTTTTATTGAACTAGAAACTTTGAAACTTTTTGATTTTTCTGATTTCTTTCTTTTCTTCATTTTTTTTCGAAAATTTTCTTTCTTCTCTTTTTTTCTATTTTTTTCTTTTGTGCCGATTTTCTTTTAGTTGCTAGAGGGATTTACACGTCTGGACATATTAGCTAAGACCACCTGTTTAATGGCTATAGGCAGGTTACCACAAACCGACTTCCGGTAAGTCAATCTAGAACTACAACCACAGGGGATCAACGGGGAATGAAAGAAATGGGAAATGGTTGTAATGTATTATCGAACCGAAAGAACAGGCCAAGCTCAAGGGTCTAAACCTAGTGGATTTTATCGTTTGGTAGGCTATCTGGCTTAGTAGCTGAATCTAGGTGCCCCTATCCTTCTAGAACTCGTGTCATCGTGTGGTCTCAAGTAGGTCTCATGCAAATTCTAACTCATTTAAGCAAACAGAAAACCACTCAGAAAGAATTGAAATTGCAAGTTACGTGCAATGGATCAAAAGCTCACCGTTGGTTTGCTAGTCGGATTTGGTCATTTTCATGCAATCAAGGCTACAAACTACAAGTGTGATTTAAAAAATTCTGTTCCGACCAGGCAATTTAGCATCAAAGTAAACAGGTTGGTTCTCAAGTTCTAGGTTAAGCAGTCTAAGCATCATTATGAAGAGTTGAACATGAACTTAACATCAAAAATCAAGAACTGAGCCATTCTAATGCTAGAGAGACTGGAATAGAATCACGAGGCACACAAAAACACAATTCAAGGGCAATCAAGTTCATGCAAGGTTCTCTAGCATCCTACCCCACACTTAAATCGGACTGTGTCCTCATAGGACTAAAATTAGAGTTCAGAGTGAAGTAGAAGAACCTGGACCGAGATGATTGGTGTAGGGGATGAGCACGGGTCCTCGGAGCGGAGGGAATCTACCCAAGCGAAGCAAAGGGAATCTCCCAACTGCCTACAAAACAAAAACAAATAAAACATAAAAAGGAAACCGGGACAAGTGCCCCGGATCCACACAGAAAAAAGTTGGACTGAAATCCGAAAAGAATAAATAAAAAGAAAGGACCAGAAAAGGAATATAACCCGATCACGGCTGGTCAGGTGAGCCGGGAGGTGGAAAGTGGAGGTGCTCGCCGAGCTGTCGTTGCCACGCCAGCTGTGCCTCATACCGCCTGTCGGCGCGGCGCATATGCTGCTGCATAATAGTCCATCTCGCCTCTTGAGTGGCATTGTCGGTGATGCGCCACTCCTGCAGTTGCTCGTACAGCTCACCCACATCCGCTAGGTGCGGTCGGTGCTGGGGGTGAGGCGCCTGGTATGGATCGGGAATGTGTGGCGGCGACTGGTGAGTATACCCCGCCTGGTGATGTGGCGAGGGTATATAATCTTGGAATTCTGGCGGCAGCTGGGGCTGCTGCTGCTCAGTGTCATCCTCCTCCTCCGACTCGACCACAGGCTGGAGTGGGGGTTCTGCTGCTACATGGGGACTGAGGTCCAGCTCTAAGTCGTACTCAACCGCTAAGTCTCCTCCAACGGTCCTGACGTGGCAGCGTGGAATGTGCTAGCCATATTCATGGCTGATGCCGAAGGAGATGATGAGCTGACCTATGAAGTTACCCCCAGGAGTCTACGAGGTGGCGTCTTCCTCCTGGTCTTCTGGCGGAAGATGCGTGCCAGAACCTAGCCGGGGTGGAGAGGGTAGCTCTCTCGGATGGCTCGAAGAAGCATAAGCTCCTCCTTGAGGATATGGTGGAGATCCTTGTCTGGAACATATAAAAGCGACCTACGCCAAACCATATGAATAAATTTAAAGAGAGGGTGGGAGAGCGACTTAACTGAGTTATTCGCCCCAAGGCGATCGCCAGGCGCTCCTGTCATGTGGCTCCAGAGTGCATGGTACTCCTCCTCGTCATTATCGTCGCCCCAGCCTAGATGATGATCGTGATAATGCTCGTAGGGGATGCCAAGATGAGCAGCAAACTCATCGTAGGTGAGCTGCCTGAACACCCCACCAAGATAGAAGGTCACAACCTTCTAGCGCTGCTTCCTCTTGTGCTCCTCCAGATCAAAGGTCACCCAGAACTCCTGGAGAGCGATGTCTGGGAAATCAGCAGCTATGGTGGTCAGCTCGAGGAGGCCGGCCGGTGCTAGGGCGTCATGCACGTTCCGGTAGTAGTCCTCGTCGTGCTCGTGCAGGGACTCCATGGAAAGAGGGCACACGTCAGCTCCCCGAATGTGCTCAATCTTCTGGAAGCACTCGAAGTAGAAGTCAGGTAGACGGGCGATAGTGCGATGGTATCCAACCCGACGAGGTAGTGCGGGTGGAGGACCCAGAACGGCGAGTGTGACGGGGGCGGCAACTCCTGAGCTCGAGGCGCCATCAAGTCGCGCCTTAGTCCTGCGCTCATAAGTGGTATTCCTAAAACCAGAATGAAACCAGATTAGTCAAACTTAAACCCTACCCCACACTTAGTAGAAAAACTCAATTTCACGAAGAAATGAGGGAAACCGAGTGGGGGTAAGCAAAGCAGAGTAACCGGTAATCATAGACAGTAAAATACATATTTAGGAACAGCCAGAATGGATTAGCACAATCAAAATTCAAAAAGTCAAACCAACATTCAGGAAGTCAACACTATAGCATAATGAACCCTAATCATGGCAAGATTATCACAACGTTGAAATTGACGGCATAAAATGATCTCAGATGGCAAACACAATAATATGAACGAGAATGAGCACATCAGGCAGCCAAATGATCACAACAATTCAAAGTCAAACCGCCATTTCTCACAAAAGTCAACATCACAAAGAATCAATCCTATGCAAGCAACACATGATCAAATGATATGGAAATTAAGCACGGAACTCCCTAAGCATGCTAGAACAGTTCTACAAGTTCAGCTACCCTAGTTCACACGAAATCAGTCGGCACGCAAATTGAGACAAACCGAAAAGTCAACCGAAAGTCAACCCCGACGAAATTCAGCTCTACAACTTACCTTGAAGCCATGGATGCTAAAAATGAACGGTTTGGGAGGAATCGGTGAAAAACTCTGAAAACAAGGGTTTCGGTGAACTGGAGCTGTAGAGCTCCGATTCGGCTGTTCTAGGGAGCAATGGAATCGGAAAAGGCAGTGGAGTTGAGCGGCGGCGGTGGGCGACGGCGGCGGCGGCGATTTAAAAATGGGTGGTGGCGGTCGGCGGTTTTGAGGAAACAAAGAGGATAGGGGGTTTTGTTGGCTGGTTCGAAAATGAAAGAAGGGAAGAGAGAGGGTACGACCGGATTTTAAAGTGAATAGTTGGGTGATTTTCAAAAGAGTTTTCGGCGAAAATAAGAGGGTGTTTTCGCCAAAAATTTTAGTTCAAATGCACTGCCGTTTTTTCAAGTGTGTTTTCGCTGAAAGCAAGAACATTTTTTTGACGAAAATGAATGTTCAAATCACTGCTTGGTTTTTTAAAATCAATTTCGCCAAAAACACAATACATTTCGGACCGAAAATATGGAACAGGGAGATTCAGTGAAAACCAAAAGGCGATTTCGCCGAAAATGATATTGAAAATTTGTCAAAAATTTTAAACACTACGATTGAAAATATTTTCGCAAATCCGGCAGACTTCAGAAAATCACAGTTAAATCCATAAAAATCGGAAAGACCTCAATCAACTTGCAACTGACTCTATGACACACAGACTCTACAGGAAAAATAATAAAACAAACAAACTTACACTTTTGGCTCCCCCGAACCGACTCTAAAACACTAAGTTCGACAAAAATTAAAAAAACGGACTCCAGCCGTGGGTTGCCTCCCACGAAGCGCTCTTTTATTAACGTCCTTGAGCTGGACGATACCTGGATGGTATTAGGAGACATCCCAACTCAGATTCTCCTTCACGCTCGCGTCGGAGTTCATAAAGTACAGCTTCGGGGCTTCTCCGGTAAGCGTGAATCTCTTCCCGTTCGCATGTAAGAGCTTGGTACGTCCATCGGGAAGATGATCGATGAACTTGAATGGTCCGAACAGCTCTCTGGAGAGATCATCCTTCTTAAGTGTTATGATGGAAGGAATGAGGACTGTCGGCTTCTTCTTTTCTCTTATCTTCGGCTTGTTATCACCATTATCGGTGATCGTCAGTATTTCCTTAGGAGATGCTTTCAGCTTCTCCTTCCATACTTGTTCCGGCGCCGGTTTCTCGGAACTAATTGATGGTGCAGCTGGCTCGGTGGAAGACGGCGGAATTTTTGGCCTCCAGACCATTTGGGTCTTCATCTTCTTGTTCTTTCCCCGAGGTCTGTTAGGTTTAGTGCTTGGTGGCTTAGAAGAGGCTTGCAGTTCCTTCTTCTTCTTGGGCGGCTTCTGAACCGAAGTTTCTGGCTTCTTCTTAATAACCTGTTCAATACCTGCAGCAACAACTAATCTAGAGACACTGGAAGAAGCATTAGTAATGGAGTTGACCGGAGTCAACTCCACAGTTTCAACAGCTAGGCAGTGAGATTATTCATTCTTAGAGTCATATTTCATGCCATCTTTAAGACGGAACGTTTTCGTTTCTTTACCGACCCTTAGAGTTAACGAACCATTTGGAACGTTAATATTCATTCTAGTAGTAGCCATGAAAGGTCGACCTATGAGAATGGTAGAATCATCCGTACTAGTATCCATAATCACATAGTCAGCTAAGAACGTGAACGGACCACATTTAGTGACAACGTCTTTAATCTCTCCCTTAGGGGTTTTAAGTGATCTATCAGCAAAGACAAGTTGCATACTAGGCGGTTCAAGTCCTCCTAGGTTCAGTTTTTCAAAAAGGCTCATAGGCATGACATTAACAGACGCTCCTAGATCAACTAAACAACGTTCAATCTCAAAATCATTGATGACTAAAGGTAAAGTAAAAGAACCAGGATTAGATAACTTAGCTGGATATGGAGAGGCAGGTTTCTTAATACGAATGTCAGGATATCCTTCCTTGTTCCCTTCATGCTAGTCTCGATCCTTGCTTTTGGCAGCAATGCTCTTGGAAAAGGACGTTTTACGACGTACGGTGCAAGAGGAGGATCATCCTCCTTAGGCGCCGGTTCTTGTTCTTCTTCTTCCTCCAGAGTTTCAGCGATCCTGCGTAAGACAGAACAAGCATCAGCAATTAAGTTTGGGAGTTTTCGAGCGGTTACCATCTTGGCTTGCTCCTTTCTCGGATTCGGCTCTGTCTGGCTTGGAAGTTGGCCAAATGGTCGACCAGATGCTAGCATGCTCGAGATGGTGTTCACGGCTTGCTCAATTCTTTGTCCAGATGCTATCTGTTCTTGACTGAGAAGAGCTTGAGCCTTGAACTGACTGTCATGATCATCGAGTCTGGTGATGATCTGGCCGAGCTTCTTATCCAGGTCACTGACATTGTTCTCTCTTTGATGCTGCTACCCTGGATAAGTATTATTAAGATATTGATTCTGGCGATTCCCAGGAGCAGTTCCATAATTACCCGGATTGCGATGCGATGGCTGGTATACACCTGCCGGCGGATGGTTAGGCTTCGGATCCTGAGCTGGACCAGCCGGGCGGTTATTCTGGTTTTGGTTATGGTTGGCGCTAGCATTGTAGGGAGGTCTGTCTTGATAGTTCCCTTGCTGTCTGAAGTTACGGTAGCCAGCATAACCATTCTGATTATTAACGAAGCCTTGTTGGATGAAATTTACCTCTTCGGCAGACCAGACTTCTACCTTACCAAAATTCTGACAACGGCCTCCGTTATGTGCGCAAGCTCCACACCACTCGCAATCGGCAACGTAGACAGAAGCTATCGGCGGCTTGATTGGTGTGGTAGACTTCTTCAAATGCTTCTCTACTTCTGCTTTGATTGTAGCTTTGAGATCTAGCTTGCTCCTTGATCCTTCAGATTGTCGTTCCTAGTTCCTTAACTTGGAAGCACAGTTTGTGAAGTGAAGAAGAGCAGCTTCAGGTGTGAGTGTAGTGCAATCCCCTTCAGCTAGAGAATTGACCCACTTGGCAGATTCTTCTCGAAGTCCTCAAGCAAAAATTTCAGCTAACTGCATCTGCTCAAATCCAGGATGAGGGCAGGTGTAGAGAAGTTCTTGGAATCGATTCCAAGTATCATACAAGCTTTCTCCTTCTTTCTGGGAGAATCTGGCGATGCTATCCTTGATAGCAGTTGTTCTGGCCGGAGGGAAGTATTCTTCAATGAAGTCCTGAGCCAGAGTATCCCAATCAGTGTAATAGCCAGGTGGTTTGCCAGTAAGCCACCTCTTAGCAGGGCCTTTCAGAGAGAAAGGGAAAGCTCTCAGATAAAGAGTGTTTTTGTCGAGGTTTCCGCTCTTGAAAGTGTTGCAGAGATCAAGGAAGTCTGCAAGATGAGTGCACGGATTGTCTAGGGGCCTGCCTTCAAACTGTAAATCCCTAGAGATCATAGTCAAGAATGGAATCTTGATCTCATAGTCAGGATCTCCTTCAATGCGTGGAACGGCAATGGCAGATCCAACGCTAGTCGCGCTCGGCTTGTTGTAGTCTGCTAGACTCTTCTGTGCAGGTGGTAGCGGCGGCGGTTGATCGCCATTAGGTGGTGGTGGTGGTAATCTATCGTCCATGGCGGGAGATGGAGGAGGTGAGAGTGACTCGGTGTATGAAGTGGATGAAGATGACGGTACAGGTGAAGATGGAGATGAGGAACTCTCCTTCAGTTCCTCGATCTTGATCGGAGTGATGAATGGATTGGATCTGCCTTTCTTCAGAATCTGTGATCGTAGAGGTGGAGCAGAACTGCCTGGTCTCTCCGCACTCTTATCCTGTTCGGTTTGAGAGCCAGTCCAAGGACGGTGAGGCATACACCTGTAAACCTACAGATAACAAAGACAAACAAAACCAGTGTAAAATCGAAGTGGATGGAAAGGTGAAAGATGGAAAGTAGAAGAATATATTGCCAGTTGTTCTTTCGAACAATCAAAAGAAGTCCCCGGCAATGGCGCCAATTTGATGAACGCTGCAGAGCGGTGATCAAATACTACCAAGCTAACAAAAGCTAGGGTAGATCGTATTCCAGGGGTCTTCTAAGATTGACTACTTCAAAACTGGCAAGATACTCGAATGCAAACAAGTTGTGCGTGGTGTGAGTTCCACGACTTATAATTCTAAGAAATGCAGAGAAATTTAAAGAAATTAAACTAAAGCAGATTGGAAATTAGGGTTTGAAAACAGAGATGACAAACGAACTTAGACTTTGAATCCCCCTTCGTTCCCTAGAGCATTGGCAAACAACAGATCAGCGGATTTCGATTCTCATTCAATCAATTACTAAGACACCACCATAACTCCTTACCCTTAGGTTTAAGACCGGCGAACGTTCGCTCTATCCGTTCTAACTACCAAGATTAACTAGCCGCCCGGGTACGGTCGCCTCTCGCAATGACTTAATTAACTGGTGCAATTACTAATGATTAATGAGTTACTCTTGCAGTGAATTAACCCTAACCGGTTCCTACGAAAGGCATGCTCCAATTATAAGGTTAATTGTTCAATTCGATGTTCTAAAGTAAGGCGAGCGTTCGCTTCTATCCTTAGCTTAACCAGAATCTAATCTAGGTGATCAATCCAGACAAGAAACATGAACAATGAAGAACAAATCAAACATGAATGAGAAACTGATTGAATTTCGAATCTAATCACCACCGATTCGTGACCGCTTTAAAGCCCTGGGTCACTTAGGGTTCATCTAGTCTAAGATCTACACTCCTAGCTCCGATTCTCCGAGATGAAAGGGATGGCGTCACGATCTCTTTTCGGCTCTTCGAACTCTAACTCTTCGCTCCAGAACTTCAGAGAAAATCGTAGGATTCTGATTCGAAAAGTGTATTCTGATGTAAAATTATGATCTCTCTTTTGGGCCGCCGGGTTAAGTGTTTATACTTAACCCTAACTGATCCAGATTCCTCTATTATTTTCGCCGAAAATATAGGGATATTTTCGCCGAAAATATTGGTATAAATGGCCGGTCACCCGACTGCTTCTTCTGTCCTTTTCGCCGAATAGGTCTCGGTCCGAAAACACATAGTCTTCACCGAAAACATCCTTCAAGTGGCATCAGTCGATTTGTACTAATATTTTCGCCGAAAATAATAGGTTATTTTCAGCGAAATCTTCTTTGTAAATCGGGCAGGAATTCGTTTGAACTTGGTTGGCTCCTTTGATCGATCCCGATGCAATCCTTCGAGATTCCAACGCCTTAGACACGTCCTTGGTTACTTATTCGATGGCAAAAACCTGTGCTAACATAAAAACACTAGAAAACCATCAAATAGACCCGAAACGTGCCAAGGTAACACAAATGGCACGAGATAGGGCAATCGATTGAATATTCGTTATTCTACCTTAAAAACCATGTCTTAAGCAAAGAAATGTTGCTTAAATGAGGCTGATAATCACGTCAAATCGAGTGTCATCAGTTATCAAGATCAACCTCAGAGATCTACATCAGGGAACACAAGGGATATCGAGGTAGACAAGAAGCTCGACTTGATCATGGCAAGGCTCGATAACTATGAGGAGAAATTCAAGGTTCAAGCCGTCTTAAATCAAGAACATGAAGCTCGAGGTCAAAGAGTAGAGAGCATGGTGAATAACACGTTTAGACTGCTAACTAGTAGCCCCCTCCTTAATTAATCATCGGTTCAAGATGACTCTGCCATTAGGAAGGAGCACGTCAAGGCTATCTCCACAAGAAGCGACAAGCAATCAGCTGATTCTGCAGCTCCTGAACCTACCATAATTCCTGATGCTATAGCCATTGACAAGCCAGAGATCGAGGAGGAGGATAGAGAAGAAGAAGAGGAGGTGACTGCCCCGCCTTCCCTGACAAAGACAGCACTTGTGCCACTTCTCCCTCCATATCAGCCTCGGATTCCGTTTCCTAAGGCCGCGCAATCAAAGGAGAATGAGCATGATACCCGGTACTGAAAGTGGTATGGATACTTGAAGAACACGAATATGAATACACCAGTTACTGATGCTATCCAGGTGATACCGGAGGCTGACAAAATCGCAAAGGATCTTGCGAAGAACAAGAAGAAGGAAGAGTTGTCTTTCATCTCCCTCGAGGAAGAATGCTCCGCCATCCAGAGCCAGGCGACACCCATAACTCCCCCAGCTAAGTGTTGAGATCCCGGTGCTTTTACTTTTCCTTGCACTATTAATGATGTGAAGATTGATCGTAGTGTAATTGATCTAGGTGCTTCTATCAATGTTATGCCTACTTGCCTGTTTGAGAAATTGAACCTAAGAGAGTTGAAATGAATTAGTATGCATTTAGTGTTTGCCGACAGATCTGTTAAACTACCTAGGGGAATAATAGAAAACGTGGTTGTTCGTTGTGGTCCTTTTACTATTCTGACTGAGTTTGTTGTCATGGATACTCGAGAGGAAGATGTCACTCTTCTCCTAGGCCGACCATTTATGGTGACAGCCGGCATTACCATTAATGTCTCGAATGGCTCGTTGACATTAAAGGTCGGCAAGGACACCATGACATTCCGCCTCAAGGATGGTATGCAAGTCCCAGTCAAAGAAGAGATGCATTGTTTATCTGTTGAAGCTGTGGAGTCAGCTTCGGTCAACTCTAGGTCTAATGAAAAATCTGGAGTTTCTTTAGAAATTTGCTTGCTAGGTGTCGGACAGGTCCCTAATCTGAAGAATGAGCTGCCGGCACAAAAGCCGAGAAAGAAGGAGGATCCGACGGCATTTCCCCATGAATCACCAAACGTCAAAGATCCTGGCGAGATAAAGAAGGAGAATGAAGAGAAGACGAAGGCGGTTTGGAAGCCGATTGGTCAGCCCCCGTCTACCGAGCCACCAGGGAAGAATGATCCTCTGAACGACGCTTCTTCGAAAGAACTGTTCAGGCCTTGTAAACATTCTGGTCATCTTCCCGAAGAACGAACCAAGATATTCACGCAAATGGGAAGAAGTTCACACTTGCCGGAGGATTCCCAAACCTGTATTCCATAAACTCCGACCCGAGCCTAAGAGATATCCTGAGTTGGGATGTTTCTTGATTGCCGCCCAGGTATCGTCCGGCTCAAGGACGTTAAGCAAGAGCGCTTCGTTGGAGGCAACCCACGGCTGGAGTAAGTTTTAAATTTGTGTCAAACACCTTGTTTTAGAGTCGGTTCAGGGGAGCCAAAGTGTCAGTTGGCTTGATTTCTTATTTTTCGTGTGTAGTCTGTGTGTCATCGTTTCAATCGCAAGTTGTTTGAGGTTGTTCCGATTTTTTCCGATTTAATTATGATTTTCTGAAGTTTGCCGGAATTGCGAAAATATTTTCAATGCCTCAGGGTAAAGTTTTCGGCGAAAACCCTCTAGATTTTCGGCGAAAACTTCTTTTGAAAACCCCCTGTGTTTTCTGGTCGATTTTAGTTAAACTTTTCGGTGAAAAATCTATGAGTTTTTCGGTGAAAACTTGTTTTGAAAACCGGCAGACATTTTTAACTGAACTTTTCGGTGAAAACTTGCACTTCTTTTCGCCGAAAACTTCCAAAACAAAAAAAAGAGTCAAAAAATATTTTCAAAATTCCCCTAAACCTTCTTTATTCGACTTTTATTCTGTGTGGATCCGGGACACTTGTCCCGGTATCCTTTTGATCCTTTTGTTGTTTTTGTTTTGTAGGAACTCGAGTAGCTACTTCGCTCCGCTCCGGGATATCCGTGCTCATCCCCTCCACCGATCATCTCATTCCAGGTTCTTCGTACCTCTCTACTCTAATTTATTCATGTGAGGACACAGAATGATTTAAGCGTGGGGTAGGATGCTAGAGAACCTTGCTTTAACTTGATTGCCCTTGATTGTGTGTTGTGTGTTTCTCGGTGCCTTTCTAGTCTCCTAGCATTAGAATGGCTCAGTTCCTGATTTTTGATGTTAAGTTGTTGTTCAATCTGTCATAATGATGCTTAGACTGCTTAACCTAGAACCTTAAAACCAACGTGTATATTTTGATGCTAAATTGCCTGGTCAGAACAGATTTTTGAAAATCACACTTGTAGTTTGTCGCCTTGATTGCATGAAAATGAGCGAATCAGACTAGTAAACCAAATGTGAGCTTTTGATCCATTGCACGTAACTTGCAATTTTAATTCTTTTTGAGTGGTTTTCTGTTTGCTTGAATGAGTTAGAATTTGCATGAGACCTACTCGAGACCACACGATGACACGAGTTCTAGAATGATAGGGGCACCTAGATTCAGCTACTAAGCCAGATAGCCTACCTAACGATAAATCCATTAGGTGTAACCCTTGAGCTTGGCCTGTTCTTTCGGTTTGATATACATTACAATCATTCCCCATTCTTTCATTCCCCGTTGATCCCCTGTGGTTGTAGTTCTAGATTGACCTACCGGAAGTCGGTTTGTGGTAACCTGCCTATAGCCATTAAACAGGTGGTCTTAGCTATTATGTCTGAACGTGTAAACCCCTCTAGCAACTAAAAGAAAGAATCGGCACAAAGAAAAAAAAAAGAGAAGAAGAAAAACAAAAGAAATGTAAAAAAAGAGAGCAGAAAAATCAGAAAAGTTTAAAGTTTAGTTCAATAACTTCTTCTCCCTACATATGGAAGAACGAGGTCAAAAGAGAAGTCAAAAGAAAAAAAATGTGTGTAAAGAAAATAAAGTGCTAGGTTGCTTGAGGGTATCATAGGATGAGCGTTCACTATTCCACCCGTGTCTGGTTAGACGGTAGGAAGCCATAGGCTAGATTCGAGGAAGTTAGTCGAAAGCTACACCGCACCAAAGCCATCATCATACATTCCCATCATCCATCTCATCATAAACCCTTGTAGTGTAGAATTCATTACAGTCCTAGCAGGGAAGTCCTTCTTGACTAGTTACTCGTGTTGTCACAGTGGTGGAGATGTGGTTGATGAACCGTCATTGTGCGGCTTCAATCAAATAACTACTAAGCTAGAAAGCTAGGGTAGATCGTATTCCACGGGCCTCTTCTACTTGCTTACTCAAATATGTTGCAATTAAATTCAAGGCTAAACACTTAGTGCATGGTGTGAGTTCCACGACTTCTAATTTAGAAAAACGAGATGAAATGAAACAAAGATTAAATGCAGAAATAAACAAGATTGGTTGATTGACTTTGACAGACGATAGGTGAGCTTAGACTTCGAATCCCCCTTTGATCACCAGAGCATTGGCAGTCAACAGATCAGCGATTTTCAATTCTAGTTCATTTAGTTCACAGACACCACCATAACTCCTGACCCTTAGGTTTAAGACTGGCGAACGTTCGCTCTATTCGATCTAGCTACCACGATTAATTAGCCTCCCGGGTACGGTCGCCTCTCGCAACGACTTAACTAACTGGTGTAATTACTGACGAATTATGAGTTACTCTTGCAGTGGATTAACCCTAATTGGTTCCTACGAAAGGCACACTCCAATGATTAGGTTAATTGTTCGATTTTGTGTTTTAAAGTAAGGCGAGTGTTCGCTTCTATCCTTAGCTTAACAAGAATCTAATCTAGGTGGCCAAACCAGACAAGAAACACAGAGAACAAAGAACAAATCAAACATGGAGGAGAAACTTAATGAATTTCGAATCTAATCACCGCCGATCCGTGACCGCTTTAAAGCCATGGGTCACTTAGGGTTCATTAATCTAAGCTCCACGAGTTTAGCTACTCATATTCAATATAGAAGGATCGAAGAAGAACAATGAATACATCTCAGATAGGAAAGACAGAGAAGAACTATAAAAGCTAATTTCGATGAATCCTTGCAGCTTCAATCTGCTGGATCTTCAACTCTTAGCACTGGTTCTCCGAGATGGATGGATGGCGTCACGATCCGTTCCTGACTCCTCGAACTCTTTTCACTCTTTTTCTCTCTAATCTAAGTCTTGGAATTTTCGTCCAAAAGTGTAAGTTATTGAGATGCTTCATTCAACCGCCGATTTTAGTATTTAAACCTAACCGTAGCACTGCCGGATTTTCCTTGAGTTTTTGCCGAAAGCTGGTGGAGTTTTCGGCGAAAACTTACTTGTAAAATGGCCGAGTGCTAGCTGAGTTCTCCTGTGATTTTCGGACGCCGAGGTTCTCGGTGAAAACTTGGAGTTTTCGCCGAAAACTTCTTCTTGTCAGCACTGTCGATTCCTTCATGAATTTTTGCCAAAAACCTTGAGGGTTTTCGCCGAAAACTCTAGTGTACAACGGGGCAGGATTTTGGTTAGACTTGATTGACTCCTTGGATCGATTCCGGTGCAGTTCCTCGAGCTTCCAACGCCTTAGACACGTCCTTGGCTACTTATTTGACGGCAAAAACCTATGCTACATAGAAACACTAGAAAACCATCAAATAGATCCGAAACGGGCCAAGGTAACATCAATGGCATGAGATAGAGCAATTGATTGAATACTAGCTATTCTACCCAAAAAACCATGTCTTAAGCAAGGAAATGTCGCTTAAATGAGGCTGATAATCACGTCAACTCGAGTGTCATCAAAATACCCCACACTTAAGCTTTTGCTTGTCCTCAAGCAAACTGAATAGAAACGCTTATGTTCACAAATGATAAGATCGATCAAATTGAAGTTCAATCAAACACAATGAATTATTAGACAGATAATTCCTAGAACAAGAAACCTGACATGCATACTGATCAGCCAAACAACCTGGTCTCACTAATAACTGCACACGACAAGTAGTAGCAACCAATTATGCACGAATTTGACCTGACCGACCAGACTCCTCACACAGGAAATATTTAGTACAAGGGAAACTCTCACTCTCTGCGTTTAAGGACGTGTTTCTATTCTCAATCATTTTCTGTTACTGAATTCTGTCATAAGTTTGCATTTCGACCACATCTCCACCACTGTGACAACACGAGGAACTAGTCAAGAAGGACTTCCCTGCTAGGACAGTAACGAATTCTACACTACAAGGGTTAATAATGAGATGGATGATGGGAGTGTATGATGATGGCTTTGTGCGGTGTAGCTTTCGACTAACTTCCCTCGAATCCCTACCGTCTAACCAGACACGGGTGGAATAGTGTATGCTCGTCCTATGATACCCTCAAGCAACCTAGCACTTTATTATTTTCTTTACACTTTTTTCTGACTTTTCTTTTGACTTCGTTCTTCCATATGTAGGGAGAAGAACGTATATAGAACTAAAAACTTGAAACTTTTTGGCTTTTCTGATTTTTCGAATTTTTGCTTCTTTTTTCTTTTTCTCTATTTTTTTTCTTTTGTGCCGATTCTTTCTTTTCGTTGCTAGAGGGGTTTACACGTCTCAACATATTAGCTAAGACCACCTGCTTTAATGGCTATAGGCAAGTTACCACAAATCGAGTTCCGATAGGTCAATCTAGAACTACAACCACAGGGGATCAATGGGGAATGAAAGAATGGGGAAATGGTTGTAATGTAAATCGAACCGAAAGAACAGGCCAAGCTCAAGGGTTTAAACCTAATGGATTTTATCGTTTGGCAGGCTATCTGGCTTAGTATCTGAATCTAGGTGCCCCTATCATTCTAGAACTCGTGTCATCGTGTGGTCTCGAGTAGGTCTCATGCAAATTCTAACTCATTCAAGGAAACAGAAAGCCACTCAAAAAGAATTGAAATTGCAAGTTACGTGCAATGGATCAAAAGCTCACAGTTGGTTTGCTAGTCAGATTTGGTCATTTTCATGCAATCAAGGCGACAAACTACAAGTGTGATTTTCAAAAATCTGTTCTGACCAGGCAATTTAGCATTAAAATATACACGTTGGTTTAAGGTTCTAGGTTAAGCAGTCTAAACATCATTATGACAATTGAACAACAACTTAACATCAAAAATCAAGAACTGAGCAGTTCTAATGCTAGAGGAGGCAGTCAAGGCACCATGGAACACAAAGATAGGCAATCAAGATCATGCATGGTTCTCTAACATCCTACCCCACACTTAGACGGTTCTGTGTCCTAACAGGACCAAAATAGAGTAGAGAGACACGAAGAACCTGGAGGGTGATGGGTGGTGTAGTGGGTGAACACGGAGAGTCCAAAGCGGAGTGGAGTAGCTACTCAAGAACCTACAAAACACAAACAACAAAAAGATCAAAAGGATACCGGGACGAGTGCCTCGGATCCACACAGAATAAAATTGGATCAAAACCCGAAAAGAAGAAAGAAAAGAAATGGAAAGGATAGAAACAACCTGATCACTGTTCCGAAGGTGGGGGTGGAGGTGGGGTCGGTAAAGGTGAAATGCCAAGCCGCTGCTCCATCTTCTGTCGCCATGTGAGTTCATCCCCCTGTCTGGTTGCCTGGTCGGCCATGAACTACTGTAGATTGTTCCATCGCTCGTTCTAGGTCTCCTCATGTGCTACTCGGTCCTTCTGCCATTGAAGCAAACCAGCTGAGTAGTCTAGCTGCCACTGCTCAATACGCGCCAGCCGCTCAGTAATCTCAGTGGCCGTCTTTCGGGCGCGATGGTGGGTGTGAAACCGGTTGTGGGATGCGGTGGGGAAGCGATTTGCAAGTCTCAAAGTCCAACGAAAGGTCGATGCCCCGTGCTATGGTGAGTTCGGCACCTATATGCTCAATCAGGAGACGAGGAATATCGGGGCCCCATTTGTCACAGAGCTGGAGGTTGTCGATCAGACATGAAATGAAAGGTCCGCCCAGAAGCTCAGAAGGGAGTTTCTTGGTGGTAGTGCGCTTGTGGAAAAATCGTGCAAGCCACCATCCGGGATGGAAGTTGGCATCCTCCTCTAAAGCACGGAATAGCACTAGCTCCTCCAAGGAAACATGGTGACGGCTCATCTTGCTGCAATAACATAAAGACTGCACCCAAACATAATGCAAGAATTTCAGAATCGGGTGAGCGATGTCACCTACCGTGGGGTTAATGATAGGTATGATCTCTGGCTCGCACGAGGCCCATCTCCACACTTCTGGGTAAGGATCACTCGTGATGGAGTAGGTGTCCACGAAACCAAGGGATGTATCATGGAGATTGGCGTGCGGATCCAGCAGGCGGCCGAAGGTATGCATGGACTTCACGTGGGGAACACCACCGAGGTGAAAGGATACGAATTTCTGACCGTTTAAGGGCGTCAGAGTGAGGAGCCGGCGTCGGAGTGAGGCGACGGAATGAACTCCAGAACTCTTGAAGGGCGACTAGAGGATAGGGTGAACCAAGAGTGGTCAGAGCTCGCAAACCGGCTTGATTTAGGTTGCGGTCGATGGTGGAGTGCCAAGACGGGTGGTGGTCCTTGAGGCTGTCTAAAGAAAGAACTGCCACCTTAGCCGGAGGAATGTCTTTGATCTTCTGATAGACCTCTAGTTGGTGTCGCTCAAGGGCAATGATGAAAGGATGTAAGGCCCCAGTAGCTGTAACTGGAATACTAGCAATAGGGGTCACGGGGGCCGGTACAGCTTGTGTTGGTGCAGCCGGTGTGGGCGGTTTGGAGGGTGGAGCCTAGTCTGACGAGCCGAGGATCGCTGCCCCCTATCCGCACTGGTGGTCTTGAATCGCTTCAGAGCCCTGTAAAACATAACTCAAGGAATACCCAAATTAGAAGATCAAAATCCTACCCCACACTTAGATTAACAAGTGGGGGTAAGCAAGTTAGCCAAGAGATCACCGAGTTGAAACGGAGCAGCAAAGGATCGACATTCAACTAAGTAGGCATGAGAAATAACGCGGACCAAAAATCACATATCATGAAAGAATCCATAGGCACGATCGCACAGACATCAATTTATGAGGCCAACAAGATCAAAAGGAATTGCCAAAGCCTAGCCAAAAGATACCGAAACAGCAATCATGCAATTCGAGGGAAAACCGCAAAGTCAACCCAAGTCAACCATGCCGAAAAACGAAAGTCAAAAAGCTAAAAGATTCACAATCAAGGGCTAAACAACTAACCGTGAAGACATGACTCGAGAAAACGATTGGAAATCCGAGAAATCGACGAAAAGTTTGGAAAACTTGTTCGGGACGAACGGAGCTGTGGAGCTCTGATTCTAGGGTTCTAGAGCCGGCAAATCGATCAAGGAAGAGGGGCGGCGGTGGCTGGACGGCGCTCGGGTGAGGGGGTGCGGCGGCGGTGGCGTTCAAAAACGGAGGGAGAGAGTCGGCAAAAATGGGGGGGGGGGCGGGGTGGTGTTTTCGTGTTTTCGCGAAAACATAAACAGGAGGGGGTTTTTATAACCGGCGGAAAAATCAAAGAATTTTCGGTGAAAAGGTAGGAAAATTTTTGGCGAAAATTTCAGTTAAAATCAAAAATGTTTTCGGCAAAAAGGTAGGGTTTTCGGCGAGAAGTCGGCGGCTACGAGAAACAGGAGGGTCAGGTTTGTTTTAAACTGGAATTTTTGGCGAAAATCTTGGGAGGTTTTTGCCGAAAACTCGCTTGAAAATCAGCCGGATGTCTTTTTTTTAGGGGTTTTAAAAGGAAAAAGACTCGACACGAAAATAACTTACTCTAGCCGTGGGTTGCCTCCCACGAAGCCCTCTTGTTTAACGTCCGTGAGCTGGACGATACCTGGATTCATGTCATGGTTCTATCATAAAGTAGTGCACATCGATGAAAGAGACAGTAAATCCTTGCAGATACCTCTTTAGTCTGTGGCCGGTGACCATGAATGGCTCTTGATCATGCAATTTAATTAAGACGCTGCCCAAGGACGTCTGTCGAACCACTGTATAAGGGCCGAACCAACAAGACTTCAGTTTACCCGGGAAGAGTGTCAATCGAGAGTTATATAAGAGGACTTCATCTCCAGGGTAGAACTGCTCGATCGTCTTCAATTGAGAGTCATGAATTCTCTTCGTGCGTTCCTTGTATAGCTTCGTGCTCTCATACGCATGGAGATGGTGCTCCTCAAGCTTGGCGATCTGGTCGTGACGCATATTACCTACTACTGCATAGCTCATGTTCAACTCTTTATTAGCCCAGAATGCCTTGTACTTAAGCTCAACTGGCAAATGGCAAGCCTTGCTATAAACCAGCTGATACGGTGAGGTACCGATGGGAGTCTTATAGGTAGTTCGATAAGCCCATAAGGCATCATTGAGCTTAGATGACCAGTCCTTGCGGGACCAGCCAACTCTTGAATCGTTAGTGGGTAGAGCCTCAGCTTCAGCCCACTTGGAAACATAATCAACGGTTACACGAATGTACTTGTTTCCGTTGGAGGGTGTGAACGGACCCATAAAATCAATTCCCCAAACATCAAAAATTTCAACAGTTAAAGAAACAATTTAGGGCATCTCATTACGGTTAGAGATGTTACTTGATCGCTGGCATGCATCACAACGCCGAGCAAAGGCATCACAATCACTAAAGATTGAAGGCTAGTAAAAACCAGTTTCAAGTACCTTCCTTGTAGTGCGGTTGCCGCCGAAGTGTCCTCCGGATTGGCCTTCATGACACTTACGCATGATGTCAGCTGCTTTGATGTAAGAGACACATCTTCGGATCATCCCGTCAGTACTAATGCGGTATAAGAAAGGCTCATCTTAGAAGTATGATTTGGCCTCTTTAAAGAGCTTCTTGTATGCGTTATAATCCAGCTCAGGAGGTACAATGCTGTGAGAGAGCTAATTAGCCAGGGTAGCATACCAGGGCTCTTCTGAATCGGTCGCGTTACTTAGCTCTTGAGCGTGAGGGATTGCCCAGAGTTCAATGGCTACGCTGTTGACATGTTCATAAGTTCAACACGCAACAGCTCGTCAGGGAAAAAATCATTGATCGGGGTTGTAAGAGACTTACCTGTCTATGATTCCTCGAGTCGGGAAAGATGATTAGCTGCTAAGTTCTCTGCTCCCTTCTTGTCTTTAATCTCTATATCGAACTCTTGCAGAAGAAGGATCCATCGAATGAGACGTGGCTTCGAGTCCTGCTTGGCTAACAGGTGGCGCAGAGCAGCATGATCTGTATAGACGATGGTATGTGAAAGAACCAGATACTGTTTGAACTTGTCAAAGGAGAAGACGATAGCCAGAAGCTCTTTCTCTGTACTAGTGTAGTTCCTCTGAGCATCATTAAGCGTCTTGCTAGCAAAATAGATAGGATGAAATCTCTTCTCCTTTCTTTGACCGAGAACCGCGCCAACGGTGAAATCACTAGCATCGCACATAATCTCGGATGGAAGATTCCAATCTGGTGCTGTAAGGATCGGTGCAATGGTGAGTTGAGTCTTCAAAGTCTCAAAGGATGCAAGACAAGCATTATCAAAAATGAAAGGAACATCTTTCTCAAGAAGTTTCGCCATTGGAAGAGTGATCTTGGAGAAGTCCCTGATGAATCTCCGGTAGAATCACTGCAACAAAAAAGGTAATTAGTCACGGTTTTCAGATGCATTAGTCACGGTTTTTACCGTGACTAAAAAATTTAGTCACGGTTTTAAAAACCGTGACTATAATGATCATTTTTTGTCACGGTTTTAGTTGGAACCATGACTAACAAATGTTAGTCACGGTTTATATATAAACCGTGACCAATATTAGTCACGGTTTACATATAAACCGTGACTAATATTGGTCATGGTTTATATATAAACCGTGACTAATATTGGTCACGGTTTCTTCATAAACCGTGACAACCATTTTACACATTTGGTCATTTGACTTTAACATTTTACCCATTTGGTCATTTAACTTTTTGAGGTTGTAATTTTAGTCCAGTGACCAAAGTGTTATGAAGGAACTTTCATTTGCCCACTTTGTCATTTAAAAATTTGTAGGTACTGATTTTAAATTTTCAATGTTACCAATTTTACGTTTTGGTCACTTAATTTTTATAGTTTATAGGGTTTAGTCATTCATCTCTGTCATCTTCACCGATTTGGTCATCTTCTCCGGAACTTGGGACTCTGCCAGCCGCCACCCTGCTCCGACTCCCTTCGACCTGCCGCTGCCCCACTCCAATCAACACCAAACCGCCGCACCAGACCTCCCGCCGACCCAATCGACCGCCGCCACTCCATCCCCATATTCCCATCCACCCCAATCGCGCCCCGTCGCCAGCTCGTCCTAACTGCCGAACCACCGCCCCTCTTCTTCGACCAAACCTGCCAGCCGCCACCCTGCTCCGATTCCCTTCGACCCGCCGCCGCCCCACTCCAATCAACACTAAACTTCACTCCAACCCGCCGCCGCCACTTCCCCCAATGGCATAACGATCTTGTAGTATACGCCGCCACCGTTGGAGCTCTGTTGGTCGGAGAGGTAGAGATGGCGGAGGGAGTTTGAATCGGAAGAGGGGCTTGGCAGGGGGCTTGGTAGTAGTGGCTGACGGAGAAGAAGATATAGGAATGAAGAAGAGGGAGATGGATGGAAGGAGTTGGGTGGCTGTTTCAGAGGAGGAGTTGGAGATGGAATAATGGGGATGAAGATAGGAGAGAGATGGAAGAATGAAGAGAGGAGAGACGTGTTGGATTGCCAACGTGGCTGCTTAATGTTGTCACGGTTTTCATATGAAACCGTGACTAATTTAGTCACGGTTCCCAAAATCGTGACTAAATTGGTCACGGTTTCATATGAAACCGTGACTAAATTGGTCACGATTTTGAAAACCGTGACAAAGTAGTCACGGTTTGTATGCAAACCGTGACTAATTTATCACGGTTTACAAAACCGTGACAAATTAGTCACGGTTTACTTGAAAACCGTGACAAATTAGTCACGGTTTTGAAAACCGTGACTAAAAAACCGTGACAAATTAGGTTTTTCTTGTAGTGAATCCAGCATGACCGAGGAAGCTTCGAACTGTCTTGACCGAAGTCGGCGGCGGTAGGCTGGCGATGGTTTCAAGCTTTGCACGATCAATTTCTATACCGAGCTTAGAGATCCTATGGCCGAGAACAATGCCTTCGGTAACCATGAAATGACACTTCTCCCAACTAAGAGCCAAGTTGGTTTCTTCACAACGAGCTAGCACCTTGTCCAGATTGGCTAGGCACTTGGAGAATGAATCTCCATAGACGGAGAAGTCATCCACGAATACCTCCACCACATTCTCTACCAGATCTCCAAATATAGCCAACATGCATCTCTGAAAAGTGGTAGGAGCATTACATAAACCAAAGGGAATGCGACGATAAGCAAACGGTGACTGTAGCGTCATTGAGTCGTCGATAGTCAATGCAGACTCTCCTTCTTTGTAGCGTCATTGAGTCGTCGATAGTCAATGCGGACTCTCCATCTGGTGACTGTACGAGTGGGAATGAGCTCACCCTTTGGATTAGGAATGACTATGATTCCGCCTTTCTTTGGGACGATTGGAGTCGGACTGACCAAAGGACTATCGGCAATAGGATAGATGATACCGGCATCCAAAAGCTTAAGGACTTCTTTCTTCACAACTTCCTGCATCAGAGGGTTTAATCGGCGTTGTGGTTGTCTGACCGATTTGAACTCTTCATCTACAACTATCCGATGCTTGCAGAAGGTTTCAGAGATGCCTCTGATGTCGGCCAACTGCCAGGCAATAGCTCGGACATGCTTCTTTAGTAACCTGATCAGTTGCTCTTTCTGCTCGGGAGATAGGTTCGAATTGATGATGACTGGCAGCTGGCATTCCTTCCCTAGGAATGCATACTCTAGATGGTCAGGCAGCTCCTTCAAGTCGAGTTCTGGCAGATTCTCATATGAGGTAGTGATCCGACTCGATGCTGGCTGGATGTGTGTAGGCTCCTTCAAGCCTTCTGTTCGTCTAACTCATCTTGCCATAGGCGCTGCTCTGGGTCTTCTAATGCACTGTCAATTCTTGAAATCAAACACAACTCTAGAAGATCACTAGATAAGGTATTAGTAACGAAGTTGGCCGAGGCCAACTCTAGGGGATCAACAGTATAACAGTTATCATCTTGAGCAACAGGGTATCACATGCTATCTTTAATGCGGAATGTAACATTTTCCTGTCCTACACTTAAAGTCAATAGGCCTTGTTTGTAGTTAATATTCGCACCAGCAGTTGTTAAGAAAGGTCGACCTAGGATAAGCGTTCTGTCTGACTCACGGGTGTCTAGAACAACAAAATCTGCAATTATGGTAAAAGGGCCACAACAAACAGCTACGTCTTCTAGCACACCCCTAGGCAGTTTGACAGACCTATCGGCTAACACGAGATGCAAAGTAAGCGGTTTTAATTTCCCTAGGTTCAGCTTTTCATACAGATAAACAGACATAACATTAATAGAAGCACCAGAATCAGCAAGACTACGATCAATTTTAATGCCATTAATAATGCACGGTAATGTAAAAGGACCGGGGTCAGAACACTTAGCTGGCGGTGGTGGCGACTGTCTCATGGAGATGGCGCACTGAAGAGAGAGGCGCATTCGTTAGTGAGCGTGACAAAGTATGCTTCTCCGTTCTTCACTTTCTTCATGAGATCCTTAAAGAACTTCCCAGAGGTGGTATGATCTCTACAGCTTCTGTTACTGGTAGCTTGATCTCCGCAGTCTTAAGAACATTGTACCACTTCTTATACTGAGTGTCGTGATCCTTAGCCTTGCTCATTGCAGCTTTTGGGAAGGGAATCCGAGGTATATATGGCACCAATACGGGTTCAGGAGCTGTCTTGGGAGGAGGAGGAGGAGGAGCCGATGCTTCTTCTTCCTCTTCTGTGATATCTTCAATTTCTGGCATATCCAAGGTAGCACTGGTATCTGGTATCACGTCAGGTTTCGAAGCCTTTGGGTCGGTTGTTTGCTTGCCGCTCCTGGTGGTGATAGCTTGAGCGTGCTCACTCTTTGCACCGAGATCTGCTTGAAACGCCGTTTGATTAAGGAAAGGATTGCTAGTGAAATGTCTTGTCATACTGCTTATTGCATCTTCTATCCTTTGGCTTTGAGTTCTCTGTCCTTGATTGAGTGCGGCTTGAGCTTTTAACTGAATGTCATGGTCATCAAGTCTGCTCATGATCTGATCGAACTTCTTCTCATAATCTATGTCTCTATTGTAATACGTCTTTGCCTGGAACTGTTGCTGTCCTCCAAAGAATCCCGGAGGTCTCTGATAAGGATCTACTAACCGGTTGCTCTGGTTCTGCGGTATGTAGATTCTGTAACCGGCGTAGCCTTTCTGATTGTTGGCGAAGCCTTGTTGCACAAAATTGACTTCTTCGGTAGACCATACTTCTATTTTACTGAAGTTGAGGCAGCTTCCACCGTTATGAGCACATGTTCCACACCATCCATAGTCAGCCGAAAAGATGGTAGCTGACGGGGGATCGAGAGGAATACCAGCTGCCTGTAGATGTTTCTGAACTTCTGCCTTGATCTGGTCTGCAACGCTCAACTGGCTCTTGGTTCCTTCTCTTTGTCTCTCCCAGTTTCTAGATTTTAAAGCACAGCTAGCAAAATGCAGAAGAGCATCTTGAGGAGTAAGGGAAGTGCAATCTCTGCCAGCTAGAGAGTTCACCCACTTTGCAGATTCTTCACGCATACCACGAGCAAAGAATTCAGCCAGCTACCTTTGTTCATACCCATGGTGAGGACAGTTGAAGAGAAGAGATTAGAGTTCATTCCAAGTGTCGTACAGGCTTGCATCTTCTCTCTGAGTGAACCTGGAGATGCGGTCCTTGTAAGCAGTTGTCCTTGATGGAGGAAAGTACTGCTCAACAAAATCTTGAGCTAATGCATCCCAGTTAGTGTAATGACCCGGTGGTTTGCTTCCAAGCCACTGCTTAGCTGCTCCTCTGAGAGAGAACGGAAAAGCTCGGAGACATAAAGCGTTCTTGTTGAGGTTTCCGGACTTGAAAGTTTCACAGACAGCCAGAAAGTCAGCTATATGTGTGCAGGGATTATCATATGGTTTTCCTTCGAATTGTACGTCCCTAGAGATTAGTCCCATGAAGGGGATCTTGATCTCATAGTCAGGATCGTTGTCTTCATGAGGTACGACAATAGGGGACCGAACGTTAGACGCGTTCGGCTTACTGTAGTCCGCAAGACTCTTTGGAGCAGCCATTGCGGTAAGGGGAGATGGAACAGAAGTGATTCAATTCTGTACCTGGTAAGATTTGCAAGGGACAAAAACAAGCACAACCGGTGTAAAATCAAAGTGTGATGGAAATGAAAGAAGGAAAGATAGAAGAATAAAAATGCCAACTCTTCTTTCAACGAAATAGAAGAGTCCCCGGCAACGGCACCAATTTGATGAACCGTAGTTGTGCGGGTTCAATCAAATAACTACTAAGCTAGAAAGCTAGGGTAGATCGTATTCCACGGGCATCTTCTACTTGCTTACTCAAATATGTTGGCAATTAAATTCAAGGCTAAACACTTAGTGCGTGGTGTGAGTTCCACGACTTCTAATCTAGAAAAACGAGATGAAATGAAACAAAGATTAAATGCAGAAATAAATAAGATTGGTTGATTGACTTTGACAGATGACAGGTGAGCTTAGACTTCGAATCCCCCTTAGATCACCAGAGCATTGGCAGTCAACAGATCAGCGATTTTCAATTCTAGTTCATTCAGTTCACAGACACCACCATAACTCCTGACCCTTAGGTTTAAGACTGGCAAACGTTCGCTCTATCCGATCTAGCTACCACGATTCATTAGCCGCCCGGGTATGGTCGCCTCTCGCACGACTTAACTAACTGGTGTAATTACTGACGAATTATGAGTTACTCTTGCAGTGGATTAACCCTAATTGGTTCCTACGAAAGGCACACTCCAATGATTAGGTTAATTGTTCGATTTGGTGTTTTAAAGTAAGGCGAGCATTCGCTTCTATCCTTAGCTTAACAAGAATCTAATCTAGGTGGCCAAACCAGACAAGAAACACAGACAACAAAGAACAAAGAACAAATCAAACATGAAGGAGAAACTGAATGAATTTCAAATCTAATCACCGCCGATCCGTGACCGCTTTAAAGCCCTGGGTCACTTAGGGTTCATCTAATCTAAGATCCACGAGTTTAGCTACTCATATTCAATACAGAAGGATCGAAGAAGAACAAAGAATACATCTCATATAGGAAAGACAGAGAAGAACTATAAAACCTAATTTCGACGAATCCTTGCAGCTTCAATCTGCTGGATCTTCAACTCCTAGCACTGGTTCTCCGAGATGGATGGATGGCGTCAGGATCCATTCCTGGATCCTCGAACTCTTTTCACTCTTTTTCTCTCTAATCTAAGTCTTGGAATTTTCGTCCAAAAGTGTAAGTTATTGAGATGCTTCATTCAGCCGCCGATTTTAGTATTTAAACCTAACCGTAGCACTGCCGGATTTGCCTTGAGTTTTTGCTGAAAACTGGTGGAGTTTTCGGCGAAAACTTACTTGTAAAATGGCCGAGTGCCAGCTGAGTTCTCCTGTGATTTTCGGACGCCGGGGTTCTCGGCGAAAACTTGGAGTTTTCGACGAAAACTTCTTCTTGTCAGCACTGCCGATTCCTTCATGAATTTTGGCCGAAAACCTTGAGGGTTTTCGCCGAAAACTCTAGTGTAAAACGGGGCAGGATTTTGGTTTGACTGGATTGACTCCTTGGATCGATTCGGTGCGGTTCCTCGAGCTTCCAACGCCTTAGACACGTCCTTGGCTATTTATTTGACTGCAAAAACCTATGCTACATAGAAACACTAGAAAACCATCAAATAGACCCGAAACGGGCCAAGGTAACACCAATGGCACGAAATAGAGCAATTGATTGAATATTAGCTATTCTACCCTAAAAACCATGTCTTAAGCAAGGAAATGTTGCTTAAATGAGGCTGATAATTACGTCAACTCGAGTGTCATCAGTGGTCGAATTGCAAACTTATGACAGAATTCAGTAACAGAAAATGATTGAGAGCAGAAACAAGTCCTTAAACACAGAGAGTGAGAGTTCCCCGTTTACTAAATATTTCCTGTGTGAGGAGTCTGGTCGGTCAGGTCAAATTCGTGTATAATTGGTTGCTACTACTCGTCGTGTGCAGTTTTTAGTGAGACCAGGTTGTTTGGCTGATCAGTATGCATGTTAGGTTTCTTGTTCTAGGAATTATTTGTCTAATAATTCATTGTGTATGATTGAACTTCAATTTAATAAATCTTATCATTTGTGAACATGAGCGTTTCTATTCAGTTTGCTTAAGGACAAGCAAAAGCTTAAGTGTGGGGTATTTTGATGACACTCAATTTGATGTGATTATCAGCCTCATTTAAGCTACATTTCCTTGCTTAAGACATGGTTTTTAGGGTAGAACAACGAATATTCACTCAACTACTCTATCTCGTGCCATTTGTGTTACTTTGGCCCGTTTCGGGTCTATTTGTTGGTTTTCTAGTGTTTTTTAGCACAGGTTTTTACCGTCAAATAAAGTAGCCAAGGACGTGTCTAAGGCGTTGGAACCTCGAGGAATCGCACCAGAATCGATCCGAGAAGTCAATCAAGTCAAACCAAATCCTGCTCCCATTTACAAAGAAGTTTTCAACGAAAATCCCTTGGAGTTTTCGGCGAAAACTCATGAAGAAATCGGCAGAGCTTACAAGAAGAACTTTTCAGCGAAAACACCAAGTTCTCGCCGAGAACCGGCGGTCCGAAAATCACAAGAGAATTCAGCCGAGCAGTCATCCCATTTACAAAGGAATTTTTGGCGAAAACTCCCTTAGGTTTTCGGCAAAAATTCCAGGCAAAATCTAGTGGTATTAGGGTTAAGTATAAATACTTAACCGGCGGCCCAGAAACAGAATACCACATAATAACAAATAATTTGAGAACTCTTACGAGTTCTTGAGCAGAGTTTAGAGTTCGAAGAGCCAGGAAGAGATCATGATGCCCTTTACCTCGGAGACTCCGAGCTAGGATTGAAGATTACCGGAGATCGAAGCTTCGCCGGAGTCGTCAGAATTAGGTTTTTCAGTTCTTATCTGTTCTTCCTCTGTATGATGATTTCCTTTGTTGCCTTCAATTCTTCTGTTATCGTTATGAGTAGCTGAACTTGTAGAGCTTAGATTAGATGAACCCTAAGTGACCCAGGGCTTTAAAGCGGTCATCGATCGGCGGTAATTAGATTTGAAATTCAATCAGTTTCTCTTTGCATGGTTGTTTTGTTCATGATTGTTTATGTTTCTTTTCTGGTTGGTCGCCTAGATTAGGTTTATGCAAGCTAGGGTTAGTCGCCAAACAGCTTCCCTGCTTTGGCGCATAAACTTGTCTTCCTTGATCACCTAGTTTAGATTCTTGTTAAGCTGAGGATAGAAGCGAACGCTCGCCTCACTTCAGAACATCAATTCAACCAGTTAACCTAATCATTGGAGTGTGCCTTTCGTAGGAACCAGTTAGGGTTAATCCACTTCAAGAGTAACTCATAAATCATTAGTAATTGCACCAGTTAGTTTAGTCGTTGCGAGAGGTGACCGTACCCGGGCGGCTAATTAATCTTGGTAGTTAGATTGGATAGAGCGAACGTTCGCCAGTCTTAAACCTAAGGGCCAGGAGTTATGGTGGTGTATAAAAATTGATTGAACGAGAATTGAAATCCGCTGATCTGTTGATTGCTGTTGCCTTGGTGATCTAAGGGGGATTCGAAATCTAAGCTTGTCTGACGTCTGTCTAAACCAGCCAATCATTCTGTCTTTTAATTTCATTTTAATTTTCTTGCATCTTAGTTTAGAAGTCGTGGAACTCACACCACGCACAACGTGTTTAAACCTGAATAAATTACCTTCATATTTGAGTAGTCGATTAGAAGAACCCCTGTGGAATACGATCTACTTAGCTTGTTAGCTTGGCAGTATTTGATCATTGTTTTACAGCTCATCAGCTATTATGTCCAAACGTGTAAACCCCTCTACCAACTAAAAGAAAGAATCGGCACAAAAGAAAAAAAAGAAAAAAGTATAAACGAAAAGAAGAAAAATTAGAAAAGTTCAAAAGTTTCAAAGTTTTTAGTTCAATAACGTTCTTTTCCCTACATATGGAAGGACGAAGTCAAAAGAAAAATTGAAAAAAAATAATGTGTGTGAAAAAAAAAGTGCTAGGTTGCTTTAGGATATCATAGGACGAGCGTACACTATTCCACCCGTGTCCGGTTAGACGGTAGGAAACCATAGGCTAGATTCGAGGGAAGTTAGTCGAAAGCTACATCCGCACCAAAGCCATCATCATACATTCCCTTCATCCATCTCATTTTAACCCTTGTAGTGTAGACTTCGTTACAGTCCTAGCAGGGAAGTCCTTCTTGACTAGTTCCTCGCGTTGTCACAGTGGTGGAGATGTGGTCGAATTGCAAACTTATGACAGAATTCAGTAACAGAAAATTATTGAGAGCAGAAACACGTCCTTAAACACAGAGAGTGAGAGTTTCCCTTATACTAAATATTTCTTGTGTGAGGAGTCTGGTCGGTCAGGTCAAATTCGTGCATGATTGGTTACTACTTCTTGTCGTGTGCAGTTTTTAGTGAGACCAGGTTGTTTGGCTGATCAGTATGCATGTTAGGTTTCTTATTCTAGGGATTATCTGTCAAATAATTCATTGTGTATGATTGAACTTCAATTTAATAAATCTTATCATTTGTGAACATGAGCGTTTCTATTCAGTTTGCTTGAGGACAAGCAAAAGCTTAAGTGTGGGGTATTTTGATGACACTCGATTTGACGTGATTATCAGCCTTATTTAAGCGACATTCCTTGCTTAAGACATTGTTTTTAGGGTAGAATAGCGAATATTCTCTCAACTACTCTATCTCGTGCCATTTGTGTTACTTTGGCCCGTTTCGGGTCTATTTGTTGGGTTTCTAGTGTTTTCATGTTAGCACATTTTTTGCCGTCAAATAAAGTAGCCAAGGATGTGTCTAATGCGTTGGAACCTTGAGGAATCGCACCGAAATCAATCCGAGGAGTCAATCAAGTCGAACTAAATCCTGCCCTATTTTACACTTGAGTTTTCGGCGAAAAAGCTTAGAGTTTCCGGCGAAAACTCCAGAAGAAATTGGTTGAGCATCAAACAAGGAAGTTATCGGCGAAAATCCGAAAATCACAAGAGAAGCAGTCGGAAATCCAGCCAATTTACAAAGAAGTTTTTGGCGAAAACTCATCAAGTTTTCGCCAAAAAATCAAGGCAAAATCCGGCAATTTAGGGTTAAGTATAAATACTTAAACCGGTGGCTCGAAAAAAGGAAGACACTTGATACCTCATAATAATATACTTTTCAGAAAGAGAATTCTCACGAGTTCTAGAACGAAGGAGTTCGAGAGAGCAGAGTTTTAGAGTTCGAAGAGCCAGGAAGAGATCGTGACGCCATCCCTTCACCTCGGAGACTCGGAGCTAGGATTGAAGATTACCGGAGAGCGAAGCTTTACCAGAATCATCTTAATTAGGTTTTACTGTTTCTATCTGTTCTATCTTTTCATGATGAACTCTGTTTTTGTCTTTGATTCTGTCGTTATGAACACGAGTAGCTAAACTCGTAGAGCTTAGACTATATGAACCCTAAGTGATCCAGGGCTTTAAAGCGGTCACGGATTGGCGGTGATCAGATTCAAAGTTCAATCAGTTTCTCTTTCATGTTTGATTTGTTCTTCGTTGTTTATGTTTCTTGTCTGGATTGATCACCTAGAATAGATTCTTGTTAAGCTAAGGATAGAAGAGAACAATTAACCTATTCATTGGAATGTGCCTTTCGTAGGAACCAGTTAGGGTTAATCCACTGTGAGAGTAACTCATAAATCGTTAGTAATTCCACTAGTTAGTTTAGTCGTTGCGAGAGGCAACCGTACCCGGGCGACTAATTAATCTTGGTAGCTAGATCGGATAGAGTGAATGTTTTCCAGTCTTAAACCTAAGGGTCAGGAGTTATGGTGGTGTCTTAAAATTGAATGAACGAGAATTGAAATCTGCTGATCTGTTGATTGCCAACGCTCTAGTGAAGTAAGGGGGATTCAAAGCCTAAGCTTGTCTGTCGTCTTTGTTAAGTCAACCAATATTTCAATCTGTCTTTCAGTTTAGTTTTGAATTTGCTTGCATTTCCTAGAATAGAAGTCGTGGAACTCACACCCCGCACAACATGATAAACTTGAGTAATCTGCCTTTACATTTAAGTAGACAATTTTTAGAAGACCCGTGGAATACGATCTGCTTAGCTTTCCAGCTTCGTGTTATTTGACGCACTGCTCTACAAATTGGTTCATCAATAGCCCATAGAGTGATGACACTCGATTTAACGTGATTATCAACCTCATTTAAGCGACATTTCCTTGCTTAAGACATGGTTTTTAGGGTAGAATAGTGAATATTCACTCAACTGCTCTATCTCGTGCCATTTGTGTTACCTTGGCCCGTTTTGGGTCTATTTGATGGTTTTCTAGTGTTTTCATGTTAGCATAGGTTTTTGCCATCAAATATAGTAGCCAAAGGATGTGTCTAAGGCATTGGAACCCCCAAGAATCGCATCGAAATCAACTAGAGAAGTCAATGAAGTCAACACATCCCTGCCCGATTTGCACAGCAGTTTTCGGCGAAAATGATGTGGCCGAAACTCACGAAGGAATTGGCAGTCCATCACAAGAGGAAGTTTACGGTGAAAACTCAGAAGTTTTCGCCGCAAACTCCAAGCAATTTTGAGCAGAGGAAAAAGACGGATCAAGCCAAATTCTCAAAGGGAATTTTCACCGAAAACTCTCTGAGTTTTCGGCAAAAACTCTATGAGTTTTCAGCGAAAACTTAAGCTGTTTCTAGCTGAACTGCGGTTAGGTTTAAATACAAAAAATGGCGGCTGAAATTGGGGCTCATAACTTACACTTTGGACGAAAATTCCAAGACGGAGACTAGAGAGAGAGGAAGAGTGAAATGAGTTCGAGGAGCCAGGAAAGGATCGTGATGCCATCCTTCCATCTCGGAGAACCAGTGCTAGGAGTTGAAGATCCAGTAGATTGAAGCTTCAGGGATTCGTCGAAATTAGGTTTTACAGTTCTTCTCTGTCTTTCCTACCTGAGATGTATTCTTTGTTTGTCTTCGATTCTCCTGTATTGAATATGAGTAGCTAAACTTGTTGAGCTTAGATTAGATGAACCCTAAGTGACCCAGGGCTTTAAAGCGGTCACGGATCGGCGGTGATTAGATTCGAAATTCATTCAGTTTCCCCTTCATGTTTGATTTGTTCTTTGTTCTCTGTGTTTCTTGTTTGGTTTGGCCACCTAGATTAGATTCTTGTTAAGCTAAGGATAGAAGCGAACGCTCGCCTTACTTTAAAACACCAAATCGAACAATTAACCTATTCATTGGAGTGTTCCTTTCGTAGGAACCAGTTAGGGTTAATCCAATGCAAGAATGACTCATAATTCGTTAAGTAATTCCACCAGTTAATTAAGCCGTTGCGAGAGGCGACCGTATCAGAGCGACTAATTGATCTTGGTAGCTAGATCTTGGTAGCTAGATCGGATAGAGCGAACGTTCGCCAGTCTTAAACCTAAGGGTCAGGAGTTATGGTGTGTCTGTGAATTGAATGAATTAGAATCGAAAATCGCTGGTCTGTTGACTGCTGTTGCTCTGGTGATCTAAGGGGGATTCGAAGTCTAAGCTTGCCTGTCGTCTGTCAAAGTCAATCAATCAATTGTTTCCGCATTTTAATTTCATTTCAATTCACCTTGAATTTTAGTATAGAAGTCGTGGAACTCACACCACGCACTACGTGTTCAACTTTGAGTAAAAATTGCCAACATATTTGAGTAAGCAACTAGAAGAGGCCCGTGGAATACGATCTCCCCTAGCTTCTAGCTTGGTAGTTATTTGATACCCTGTTCTGCAGCGTTCATCAAATTTGGCCTGACCAACTTCATCACTAATGCCTTATCTAGTGATCCGCTAGAGTTGTGTTCGATTTCGAGAATTGACAGTGCACTAGAAGATCTAGAGCAGCACTGATGACACTCGATTTGACGTGATTATCAGCCTCATTTAAGTGACATTTCATTGCTTAAGACATGGTTTTTAGGGTAGAATGACGAATATTCAATCAATTGCCCTATCTCGTGCCATTTGTGTTACCTTGGCCCGTTTCGAGTCTATTTGATGGTTTTCTGGTGTTTTTATGTTAGCACAGGTTTTTGCCGTCAAATAAAGTAGCCAAGGACGTGTCTAAGGCGTTGGAACCTCGAGGAATCGCACCGGAATCGATCCAAGGAGCCAACCAAGTCAAACAAATTCCTGCCCCGGTTTACAAAGGAGTTTTCACCGAAAATACACTAGGTGTTTTCGGCGAAAATGCAAGAACAAATCCACTGATGTCAACTGAAGGATATTTTCGGCGAAAACACTAAGTTTTCGCTGAGAAGTGTAGGACCGAAAATCACAGAAGAAATTTTTGCTGGTCTGTTGATCTTGGTAGCTAGATTGATCTTATCCGAGCGACTAATTGATCTTGGTAGCTAGATCTTGGTAGCTAGATCGGATAGAGCGAACGTTCGCCAGTCTTAAACCTAAGGGTCAGGAGTTATGGTGGTGTTTAGAAATTGATTGAATTAGAATTGAAAACCGCTGGTCTTGTGATTGTCGTAGAAGATAGACGAGCTTAGATTTCGAATCCCCCTTAGCTTACCAAGCCGTCGCCGACCAAGAAACTGCCGACCGACCACCCGCCACCCCTTTGCCATGTTTGTTTTCCGACTCCAACCCTAGGATCGGAGCTCCACAATGTTTGTTCCACCGAACGAGTTTTTCAAGCTTTTCATCGATTTGCCGGATTTCCAATCATTTTCTCGAGTCATGTCTTCACGATTAGTTCTTCAACCCTTGATTTTGAATCTTCTGGCTTTTTGACTTTCGGTTTTTGGCATGGTTGACTTCGGTCGACTTTTTGGATTTTTCCTCGAATTGCGTTTTTTATGTTTCTGTGCAATTTGGCTAGACTTTGGGAATACCTTCTGATCTATTTTGCCTCATGAATGGATTTTTGTGCTATCATGCTAATCAATTCTCTCGTGCTCTGTGATTGTCGATTTGCGTTATTATTCATGATTGATTGGTTGAATACCGTTGTCTTCCCTACATGCTGGCCGTCTGTTTTCTGCTACGCTTTGAAATTGTGGTCACTCAGTTTGTCTTCTTACCCCAACTTACCCGCTTCGTTCTTCTCCGAATAGTGGTTTCAGGCTAAGTGTGGGGTAGGATTCCTGTCATCTAATCCTGGTCTTCCCTTAGTAGTGTATTACAGGGCTCCAAAGTGCTTCAAGACCACCAGTGCAGATAGAGCGCAGCGATCCTCGGCTCGACAGAATAGGGCTACACCCTCCAATCCGCCCACACCATCTGCACCGATACTGGCAGTTGTGGACGTAGCCCCGCAGGCTATACCGGCCCTCGTGATCCCTATTTCATGTGCTCGACCCACCGCCAATGGGGCCCTACATCCTTTCATCGCTGCTCTTGAGCCACACCAACTGGAGTTATATCAGAGGATCAAAGACATCCCGCCAGCGAAGGTGGTGATTCTCTCCTTAGACAGTCTCAAGGACCACAATCCAGTGTGGCGCTCCGCCGTCGACATCGTCCTTGACCACGCTGGCCTGCTATCCCTGACCACTCTTGGTTCCCCCTACCATATGGTTTCCCTTCAGGAGTTCTGGAGCTTCTTTGAGCGTCACACACCACTACCCGGCAGCCGTCAGAAGTTTGTTTCCTTCCGTTTCGGTGGTGTCCGATATGAGAAGAACGTCCATGAGTTCGCCCACCTTATCGACACCCTTGGGTTCCCGGACGTCTACTCCATCGTGCGTTCACCTTACCCCGAGACTTGGAAGTACGTCTCTAGCCAGAAAGAGATCAAGCCTATCGTCAACCCCACGACAGGTGACATTGCTCACCCAATTCTTAAATTCTTGCATTATATTTGGATGCAATCTTTGTGTTATTGCAGCAAGGCCAGCCGTCACCATGTTTCCTTGGAGGAGCTCAAGCTGTTCCGTGCCGTCGAGGAAGAGGCACGCCTCCACCCCGGATGGCGGCTCGCTAGATTCTTCCACAAACGCACTACCACCAAGAAGCTTCCTTCTGAACTCCCTGACGGGTCTTTCCTTTCCTGTCTAATTGACAATCTCCAACTCGGCTACAAATGGGGCCCTGAAATTCCTCGCATCCAGATTGAGCATATAGGTGTTGAGCTCACCGTCGCACGAGGCCTCAACCTCACGTGCAGTCTCGACGACTACAATGTGCTACCCCGCCGCCCGAAGAAAGTGCCACCACATCTAGTTGCAACTCCAGTGCCTGACGCTCCTCTCCTAGAGTTGCCGCCTCCACCACAGCCACAGATGCCCGACGAGGCTAATGAGTGGCTGGCGCGCGTTGAGCGCTGGCAACTTGACTACTCTGCTGGTTCACTTCAATGGCAGAAGGATCGGGTGGAGCATGAGGAGGCACAGAATGCGTGATGGGCCATTCTACAGCAGTTCATGGCCGACCAGGCAGCCAGACACAGGGATGAGCTCGCATGGCGACAGCAGATGGAGCAGCAACTTGGCATTTCCCCTATACCGACCCCACCTCCACCCCCACCTGCGGAACAGTGATCAGGTTGTTTCTATCCTTTCCATTTCTTTTCTTTCTTCTTTTCGGGTTTCGATCCAACTTTTTATGTGTGGATCCGGGACACTTGTCCCGGTGTCCCTTTGATCTTTTTGTTGTTTGTGTTTTGTAGGATCTTGAGTAACTACTCCACTCCGCTCCAGACTCTCCACGTTCATCCACTACACCGACCATCACCTTCCAGGTTCTTCGTATCTCTCTACTCTATTTTAGTCCTGTGAAGACACAACACCGTTTAAGTGTGGGGTAGGAGCCTAGGATTATGCATGATCTTGCTTGATTATTTTGTGATTCTGTGGTTCAACTTTGAATTCCTCTAGCATAGAATTGCTCAATTCTTGACTTGTGATGTTAAATTGACTTCAATTTTGAACAATGACGTCTAGACTGTTCCACTTAGAACCTGTAACCAACGTGTCGGAACTGATATTAAACAAGTCTAGGTCAGAACAGATCATAAATCACTTCTTTAGTTGAAACTTGAATCAATTGACTTGTTAATAACAAAGCTCGATAACACGATTCTAAGATGATAAATGCTAGCTTCTCCCATGTTTTTCACTCCGTATTTGTTCACCTGTGATTGTGGCTAGAGATTAGACGGAAATCCAATTCGAAATCTTGTGTAAAAATTTATAACTAGCTAGGATCAAGCAGCTAAACTGTTAAATCAAGTAATTGGGTTATTCAAAGCAATTGTCGAGTTCTTCAAGTGCTGAAAATCAAAGCTAGGCAAGCCTGACAGCTAAGTGAAGTGTTCGGGTTGAGCACTAGCATAGGCACAAATACTGTGAGCTAGGCAGGTCCAACACCTAAGTAAAGTGTTTGGTATCGAGCACTAGTATGCAGTAAATAAATTAAATGAAAGAAGTCGAAACTTGAAATAAATTGTTATTTAAATCGGTCCTAGCTATAACATGTAACGTACAAATCTAGAGGCGGATGAAGTCGAGTTGATAGCCACATCACTTTTCCTACCTCCGCATCCACATCATGGTAGAGCTTAAAGTCTTTTTAATTAGAATTGGTGTTATCATAGTTTTGCCAAGAAACGAGCTTTGTTCAAACTACTACTTGAAGTGTGCAAAAATTAGTAAGATCGAGAACTTGTTTGGTTGATGTTCTTGCATGTGTAGGTCACTTTTTCTACGTGGAATAGTCTAAACCAAATCGTTAGAAATTGAATCTCAGTTTGATCTCGTGTCATTCGTGAATTTGAGTGTGTTCTATTTCAGTTTGCTTGAGGACAAGCAAAAGCTTAAGTGTGGGGTATTTTGATGACACTCGATTTATCGTGATTATCAACCTCACTTAAACGACATTTCCTTGCATAAGAGATGGTTTTTAGAGTAGAATAGTGAATATTCACTCAACTGCTCTATGTTGTGCCATTTGTGTTACCTTGGCCCGTTTCGGGTCTATTTGATGGTTTTCTAGTGTTTTCATGTTAGCACATGTTTTTGCCATCAAATATAGTAGCCAAAGGACGTGTCTAAGGCATTGGAACCTCGAGGAATTGCACCGGAATCGATCCAAGGAGCCAATCGAGTCGAACCAAAGTCTGCCCCGTTTTACACTGAAGTTTTCGCCAAAAATACCCAAGGTTTTCGGCGAAAATCCTAGCACAAGAATTGCACCGGAATCAACCAGAGAAGTCAATCAAGTCAACACATCCCTGCCCGATTTGCACAGCAGTTTTTGACAAAAATGATCTTGAGTTTTCGCCGAAAACTCAAGAAGGAATTGGCAGTCCATCACAAGAGGTAGTTTTTGGCAAAAACTCAGAAGTTTTCGCCGCAAACTCCAAGCAATTTTGAGCAGAGGAAACAGAAGGATCAAGCCAAATTCTCAAAGGGAATTTTCGCCAAAAACTCTCTGAGTTTTCGGTGAAAACTTAAGCTGTTTCCAGCTGAACCGCGGATAGGTTTAAATACAAAAACCGGCGGCTGAAATTTGGGCTCATAACTTACACTTTGGAAAAAAATTCCAAGACGGAGACTAGAGAGAGAGGAAGAGTGAAAAGAGTTCGAGGAGCTAGGAAAGGATCCTGCCGCCATCCTTCCATCTCAAAGAACTAGTGCTAGGAGTTGAAGATCCAGTAGATTGAAGCTTCAGGGATTCGTCGAAATTAGGTTTTACAGTTCTTCTCTGTCTTTCCTACCTGAGATGTATTCTTTGTTCGTCTTCGATTCTCTTGTATTGAATATGAGTAGCTAAACTTGTAGAGCTTAGATTAGATGAACCCTAAGTGACCCAGGGCTTTAAAGCGGTCACGGATCGGCGGTGATTAGATTCGAAATTCATTCAGTTTCTCCTTCATGTTTGATTTGTTCTTTGTTCTCTGTGTTTCTTGTCTGGTTTGGCCACCTAGATTAGATTCTTGTTAAGCTAAGGATAGAAGCGAACGCTCGCCTTACTTTAAAACACTGAATCAAACAATTAACCTATTCATTGGAGTGTGCCTTTCGTAGGAACTAGTTAGGGTTAATCCACTGCAAGAATGACTCATAATTCGTTAAGTAATTCCACCAGTTAATTAAGCCGTTGCGAGAGGCGACCGTACCCGGGCGACTAATTGATCTTGGTAGCTAGATCAGATGAGCGAATGTTCGCCAGTCTTAAACCTAAGGGTCAGGAGTTATGGTGGTGTCTGTAAACTGAATGAATTAGAATCGAAAATCGCTGGTCTGTTAACTGCTGTTGCTCTGGTGATCTAAGGGGGATTCGAAGTCTAAGCTTGCCTGTCGTCTGTCAAAGTCAATCAAACAATTGTTTCCGCATTTTAATTTCATTTCAATTCACCTTGCATTTTAGTATAGAAGTCGTGGAACTCACACCACGCACTACGTGTTCAACTTTGAGTAAAAATTGCCAACATATTTGAGTAAGCAAGTAGAAGAGGCATGTGGAATACGATCTACCCTAGCTTCTAGCTTGGTAGTTATTTGATACCCTGTTCTGCAGCGTTCATCATTGAGCGACTTGGTCAAACGGCAGACATGATTGGGTCTTGAGGGGTCAATAAATCCCGATGGTTGCACCATGTAGACGAGCTCCTCAAGGTTTCCATGTAGAAAATCATTTGAAACATTGAGTTGATTAATTATCCAATCTCATGATATAGCAATAGATAAAATATGTCTGATTGTTGCGGGCTTAATTACCGGGCTGAATGTCTATGTGAAGTCGAATCCTTCTTGTTGCTGATATCCCTTCGTGACAAGACGTGCCTTATACCGAGCTATTGTTCCATCGGGGTTCTGCTTCACTTTGAACACCTATTTATTTCCAATGGGTTTATGTGCCGATGTCGGAGGCTCTAGCACCCACGTGTTATTCCGCAAGAGCGCATTAAATTCATCACTCCTTGCTTCCCCCACTCCTTCTGTCTGATAGTCTCTGTAAAGAAAGTCGGCTCCTTTTCTCTATCCGCTATCTCGGCTCCAAAAGTTCTTGGTTTTTGGCTACTTGTTCGTGAACGTGTTACCATCTGATGTTGCGAGCTTGGCGCAGGTGCTGCTGGGGGATTTGATGTGGTTCGGGGTGGTTGTGGGTCGGCTGGGACGGTCGTAGATGGTTGCGGCTGGTTAGGTGGAGTTGGCTGGTTTAGGGGTGGCAGTAATAATGGTGTAGGGATGGGCAGATGTGGCGGCTGGATGGATGTAGACGTAGGGGTCGAGCTGAGTACCGCAGGCACCTGAAAAGGATAAACATTTTCATCAAATAGAACATGGCGAGAAACATGAATTTTAAAACTCGTCAAACTTAGGCAGTAATATCTTTTGTGTTGAAGACTATATCCCAAGAAAACACTCGGGGCCTACTTTGGGGCAAGCTTGCTAGATGCATATGGTTTCAACCAAGGAAAACACAAACAACCAAAAACTCGTAAGAGTGAGTAATCGGGAGCCGTGCCGAAAAGGCATTGATAAGGGGTCTCATATCCAATCGCCGAGCTCGGTAGCCTGTTAATCAAATAAATGGCAGCCCGAAAAGCATAACTCCAATACTCCTGTGGTAGTTTCGTCTTGTGCAAGAGAGTCCAGCCGATTTCTGTGATGTGTCGATGCTTTCTCTCTGCACACCCATTCTGCTCCGGCGTATGAGGGCACAAACTCTGAAAAATTATCCCTTCCTTAGTCAAAATACTGTGACAACTTCTGATATTCACCTCCCCAATCTGCACGAAACGAACGAATGGGACGCCCAAAATATTTTTCAGCCATGGCGCGTTAAGTGATAAAAACTGATAGGAGGTTAGATCGAAAATGGACAAAATAAATCCAAAAATACTTGCTATAATGATCATAGAAAATAATGTAATATCGTTGCTCATCAACAGAGTCAACTGGACAAGGACCCCAAACATCACTGCAAATTTAGTCTAGAGAACCCGAAGCACGATAATTTGACAAAGAGAAGGGTTGTTTGTGCATCTTCCCAACACAACAATCCTGGCAGATATGCGTTATACACTTTTTAGAAAAAGGAATATTAGTCTTTCGGAGCACACATTTCACATTCTTCATATTAGCGTGTCCCATTCTTCTATGCCATATCGACAAAGTAACCGAATTGGCTCACGGCTGCATCCTGTGGAGAAGTGAAAGCGGGATGCAATAGAGTCCATCCTTATTATGGCCTTGGTAGAGAATCCGGCGGCTGACTAAGTCCTCTATGAATACCCATTTATGAAAGAATAAAATCCCCAGATTGTTATCACGTGTTAAGGCGCTAATCGACAATAAATTCGGACACACCGAAGGAACAAAAAGTATATTATCAAGAGCAACAGATGAACCATTCAAGGCAGAATAAGTAGAACCAGAGTGAGTTATGGGAACGAGATTACCATCGCTTAGTTGGACTGGCTCAGTGCCTCGGTACTCAGAATGAAGGGCAATGTTGGCCAGGTCGTTGGTTAGGTGATGGGTCGCGCCTAAGTCTAGGGTTCATGTGGGGATTGGCACATCTTGTAATGGTGTCTGTGGCCATTATAGTTGAAGCATATGAGGGGACGCTAATCGTACGACTACTGGGCAGGAGACATGGTGTTTGGCTCACGTGGCTGGATCTGTTGCCCGCGATATCCGTAGCCTGGTCGACTCGGATTGGAATAAGAGCCTTGGCTACAAGGTCGGCGGCTGCGACCACGGAAGCTGGACGTCGGAGCTGTGTTGTATACATGTGGAGCGATGGAATTCGCTACCTCCTCCATCGACAGATCCAACTCCTCGGAGATGAGCAGGTCGTGGAGCTCGAGGAAACCAGCTGGGAATTCCCGGTTATGCAAGGAATGAACTAGGGGGCGGTATTGCGTTGGCAACCTGCGATTTATATACTATTTAATCGGCTGACCCAAAGCATGAAGTCGATCGGCCATGTTCTTCGCTTTCTGCAAATAATCAGACATGGTATCGTTGCTTAATTTTATATCAACAAGCTGAGATTTGAGAGACCTTATCTGTGCTGGACTACCGGCGCCGAAAGCTGTCGCCAGATACACCCAGGCTTCTCGTGCCATCGAAACGCCGACCAAAGTGTGTATAAATACCGGAGAGAGCGAGTTAATCAACCATCCCAAGATGAGCTTGTCTTGGAGATACCATTTAGTAAACTGAGGGGAGACAACACCGTCCACCGAGGTGCGGGTCGGGGCAATGGATGTGCCATCGACGTGCCCAATGAGATCGTAACCGGCTAGGAAAGTCTCAATCTGGATCTTCCAAAGCAAATAATTAGTCACGTCGAGCTTGATGGACAGCTGCGTCGGTGGAGCATGGAGTTGTTGAGAGGCAGTAGCCATGAGGAGGAAGAGGAACTTTACGGCGGGAAAAGAAGGTAGGGTTGGCTGCTGTGTTTTCAGTGAGAGAGCGAGGAGAAGGGCGGCTATGGTTGGCCGAAGAGAGGAAAAAAAACCTAATTATGCGTAGGCTCTAATTACCATGTAGAATTGGTTGGAAAGTTTACCCACACCCAACCGTGTGCTTGTGTATGTATATTTATAGAACTGAATTAGGTACAAGAATAATAGAAGATAATTACAAAAGGGGAAAAATAATCTAATCAAATCTAATTAAATCTTCTAATGATTATCAGGGTTGAGGTTACAAGCGAGTACGTTGAAAACTCATTGAGGTTGGCAGACGGAAACACACGGTCATGTGTCTTCATAACACACGCCATGTGTTATGAAACAATCCGTGTGTCTTGGGTATGATTATAAAAGATGGATTTTGACGGAATTCTTCAACTTCTCTCTCTCTATTTCCTCCCGAAAAATCCTTTGACGAAACAAAAACCCCCCAAACGTCAAACCTTGATTCCAGGAGCTGTAGAGGTCCGATTGACGATCCGTTTTCACTTGACGGTCCGATTGATTCCAGGAAGGGATCGCACATCTCCGTTTTGGGTATTTCAGAGTTAGGTTCTGTCAATGGCAGAAGCAAGAAGCTACGTTTTTGGAGAAGGAGAGCTTGGTTGTTCGAGTTTCTAAAAGTTGTTTATAGCCTCATCTTCTTGTCAGGTGAGGTTTTAGCGTACGAAAGGTAGTGATGGTTGATGTGAGGAGTTATAATCTGACCTAGATGAAAGTAGGGATTGCATAAAATTGGATGAGAGTAAAAGTTGTTAACGGTTCTGTAATTAATTATTGATTGATTTATGATGTTTGTCGATTGAGGAATTGATTGTTGATTTATGTGATATTGGTGTGATGGGATTGGGATAAATGATTAATATTGATAATAAACGGATCGGAACTAGTAATGAGTGATAAGAGGGATGGGTTGTGATATTGTGATTTATATATGTATATTCTGCCATTGTCAGTTGTGGTTGCAGGAGGGTGGTCTTGCCAATGTGGGGTTGCCCTATTAATGATGAACAGGAGGATGGCCCTGCCATTGCGGGGTCATCCTATGAAGGATGAATAGGAGGCTACCCCTAAGACTCACGACATGGCTATCCCTGTACTTGCAGGTAGGGGTGGCCGGTGAGCTAGCCGTTTGCCCTTGTTATGGTTTTGATGTGTGAATTGTGGCTGTAATTGATTGAAGTGGAATATGTGTGGTTACATGAATTGGATGAGGTGATGTTGTGTGATTGAGTTGAGTGAAATTGATGTTATGATGAATTAGTGTTGTCAAGACCGGACCAGACATCGAACTGATCCCGCAAGAGGTTCAAGGGTTTGAGGTCTGACCGGGGTCAGACCGTAAGAACCGGTATAAAAAACTGTTCATATAATTTATTTTTAGAAGTATGTTATTATCTATACTTTAAGTATCAAAATGCAATAACCCATATATATATAATAACTCTTTAGGAAAATATTGTACTAATATGAAATTATATATAACTTGAGTATTAAAATGCAATAATTTACTTATGTATAAGTTAAGTGCTAGGAAATCTAACCCGAATTTTTCATTCCCTACAAGCCGCCACTTTCCTGCTCTCTTCTCTTACTCCTTATTTCTTTCTATCTTCTATGATCTATCTAATGTCTTATCTCTTCTTCTACCTTTCATTCTTTTACTAAATGTCTTCTACAAGCTACTCTTCTTGTTCTCATCTTTCTATTTTTTAGCTTTCATCATTTTATAAACCACTAACTAGGCTTTTTTCAACCGTTTGTTGCTCTCAACTTGACTTCTACAAGCTACTTTCTCTTCTTGTTCTCATCTTTCATCATTGTTTAAGGAAGGTTAACCACCGGAAGACTGATCATTGGTGTGGGTCACCGGGTACTACCAGACCATTGCCGAATCTAGCAAAGCGGAGGATGAAGTAGAGCTATTGATAAATCTGTTGATTTGTTTCAGATCTTACAATCTGTTGACTTTTGTTTGTGATTGTGAAAATAAATCTAGATCTAAAAGTGTAATAGATCTGAGTTTCTCAGTTGATATTTGCAATAAAGAAATAAAAGAAACTGCTTTTCTTTTCTTTTCCTTACATCAAACGAATACGACACAAGTTGAAAAAGGTTGAAGCATTGAAAACCGCCCAATGTGGTTCGAACGGGTTTTATGATTTTTGCGGGTCAAACTGGTTTCATAGGCCAATTAGACCGTTCCTTTATTTCCCTTGGACCGAACTGGTCTGGGGTCCAGTCATCAATTTTTCGTTCAAACCGGCCAGACTGGTCCGGTTCTTACAACTCTGTGATGATTTGATGTTGTGTGATTGATTTGAGTGAAATGGATGCTATGTGTGACGACGGTTTATAAGGTGATTTGCGGTGTAGAATTTATGAAATAGAATTGGTACATGGAATTGGATAATGGAATTGCTACATGGAATTGGATAATAGAATTGGTACATGGAATTGGATAATGGAATTGGGACTTGGAATTTGTGGGATGGAATTGCATTTTTTATGTGTGCAATTGATTTGGTTGTGATCTATGGAATGTGGATTGGATTGGATTAATGTTGGGGTTAATGATGGAATTGTTGATGGACTTGATGATTGGAATTGGATGGTATAGATGAGGAATTTGATGAATGAAATTGATGAGGAATTTGAGGAATGATATTGATGAGGAATGATATTTATGGTTTGAATGAGGAATTTGAGGATTGGATTAATTGTTGTGACTGAATGAAATGATAAAACTGGAAGGAGCCTGTTGATGTGATCATATTTAGTGCATTATAAGTCCTCGATTAGCATAGGGATCCCCCATGTTTTATCTCATTTTGCTATGATTTATAGGCCTTTATGGATGTTTTATGCAAAGTGCCCATTTGTTGCCCGGTTGCCACTTTGAGCCCAATTCTATGTCTATTGGAGTTGTTTTCTTTGCGTTTTCAGGTCTTGGCATTGAAGTACTGGTGACAAGGAGCACGTAGGATCAAACAGGAGGTCAATCGGAGCTAGGACGGAGGAGATATGATCATTGAAAAATCAAGAAAAATGCACCCTTCAACTGAAGAAGTTTTCGGCAAGAACTCTAAGTTCTCGACCGAAAACCAAATTACAGGAGATAGCCGTTCGATTTATGAAGACATTTTTGGCAAAATATTGTAGAATTTTTGCCGAAAATCTGTGAAGAAAAGTCAAGCCGCTCGGTGTTTTTCAAAGACATTTTCGGCAAAAATCTTACAGAATTTTCGCCGAAAATTCCAGCCTTTTCCAGCACAATATTTAAAGGGTGAAGCCGGTGAAAATTAGACAACAATTCATTATTCAGATTCCAGCCTTTGACAAAAACACTCTCCTCTCAACTTTCCAATTACTTTTCTCCTCATCTCCAATCCACAACCCTAGAGCAAGGTGCAAATCAAAGTAGAGGAGTTTGGATTGAAGTCCACAACCTTGGAAGAGGAGCTTGCAAGAGGAGGATTGCCATGGTGTTCTTGGTGATCATCTTTCTTTCTCTTTCCTTTGTTTCCTTGGCCATGTGTAGCTGATTTCTTAGGTTTCCTTGGATTGATAGATTAGTTGTGCTAGGATAGATGTTGATTGTACAAATATACCATGATTGATCTTGGATTGTAAGAAGATGATCTCTAGACTTGTTGTTAATTCCATTGATGGCTATGGCTTGACTGGTCTATTATTTGTGATGTAATGCATGAGAGTGCTAAGATTACATGGTTTGTAGGTCTAGGGATTGAAGGGAGTGTGTTCTAAGAGATTAGATCATCTCAATTCAACCATAGTTGCATGATTTCTCACTTGTGCATTTTATCGAACACTTGGTGTGCATTAGGTTTTTCATTCAATTGAACTTTGATTAGTCTTTTGATGATTCTCTTAGTGTTAGGACATTGACATGAGAGTGTGGTGTCTAGCCTAGTGGTCATAGAGTCATAGGAGAGGGTTTTGTAGCTTGGCATTTCATCAAACACCTTTAATGCATCCTTAGTCACTTAGCTTGAGAGCGAGAGCCTAGGTTGAGTGGTTCTAGGATAGGGATTTAGTGCGACGAGACTGCATTGAGTCTATAGAAGGGATTTGCGTGGTCATTCGATTGCATCCTCGATCATGTTTGGCTTGTTTGTGCATTTGTTCCTCTTGAGCATGATGAACCTATCTTTCCAAGTGAACCTCCTTTACCTTTGATTTGCACCGTTTTGTTTTGCTTTCTTATTTAGTTTCCTTTATGCTTTTGTTTCTTTTTCAAACTAAAACTCATTTTAAATGAATAGACCGTCCATGAACCGTGTGATTATTAGCCATTGAGAGAGCCCTCGTGGAATACGACCTTGTATGTTGTGAGTTAAATCTCACACATCAAGTTTTTGGCGCTGTTGCCGGGGAACTTTCTCAATCCTTTGAAAGCATTTAGTAGTGGACCGTTCTCAATCCTTTGCTTCTTTGTTATTTGCATTTTGTGGCGTTGTTATCCCGCATTGTTGTACTACTTGGTTGTGTTTGTTGTGCATGTTTGTAGGCCCCTTATCCACCTTTCTAGTTCATGGAGCACGGTTGCAAGTAAGATGAACTCGTGGAATGGAAGTAATGGTTATGACACCTATCAAGGGTGGAATCCATCTCCTAACCCATACTATGGTCATCCTACTTCATCCAACTACTACCAAGAAACTTGTGAGGGAGATAGGCAATGGTGGGGTCAAGAACAACAAGCTTCAACACCCATGTGGAATGAGCAATGTCCCTATCCATCTCCACCCTACCATCAAGTCTTGCCGGAGTATTATCAAGAGGATTTCACAAGTCATGAACAACATTCTTCACCGCCTTCCATGCTAGAGGAGCTCTTTAAGATGGTTAAAGAAAGTGGGCGTCCTTAAGAGGAGTTCACAAGCTATGAGCAACCCTCTCAACCTCCTTCTATGATAGAGGAGCTCTTTAAAATGGTGAAGGAAAGTGAGCGTCCTCTAGAGGAGTTCGTAAGCTATGAGGAACCTCCTCCACCTTTGCCCACGCTTGAGGAAGCTTTGAAGATTGCGGAAGATAATGCGAACCAACTTAATCGCTTAGCACAAAGCATGGCGCACATCAATGAGATGCTTGAAAATGAACATCAACCCCATAAGGTGGAGCAACACTCTCCCCCTCCATCCATGCTAGAGGAGTTCTTGAAGATTGCGGACGACAACGCGGCTCGGCTCAATCGCTTGGCCCAAAGTATGAATCTCATCACGGAAGCTCTAGAGGATGAGAATCAGCCCAAGAAGGTAGAGTACGTTTATGATGATGAAGATTACACTTGTGAATCCGAAGAGCTTGATACGGAAGAAGATTTGGTAGTGGAGGAGATTGAAGAGTATGTTTTTCCCATGGAAACGCCAAGTAACGATGATGTGAGGATAGAAGAATCAAGGAGACTTGAGGATGATGACCCTTTAGAGGATGTGAGAGATGATTTGGAGACGCTTCAAGAGGAGGTGACACCGAGAGTGGAGCACGAAAGTGAACAACACCACTCTATTGTGGTCCCACCAAGGATTGTGAGTACTCTTCGATCTTCTTGCTTGATCATGAAGTACTTGTGTCAAGAGATGGACACAAGCTTCATAACCTCCCCTAAGGTGATAACGGAAGAGGAGTCGCCCATGTTTGGACCGGAAGACTCTTCGAGTGACATCACCAACTTGGAGACGATGGAGCTCAATGGTGGCCCCCTACCATACATTCTTCCTCAAACTCCTAAACTCAATGGTAGAAGGCCATGGCAAGGTAACAATTAGAACTCAAGCTTAGCTCATTGGTAATTCTACCATTTGCTTCTATTGCTACTTGGAGCTCAAACTTCATCATGGAAGAAGCTACTTAACCTCAAAGAGATACTAAGTTGGGCATCCTAACACAGGTATCGTCGAGCTTAAGACGGTAACCAAGCGCTTCTTGGGAGGCACCCCATGTTATCTTTAATTTTTCACTTTTAATTGTTCTTTGAGGTTTTTGTGTTGTTTTAGCTTTTTGAATAAGGTTTGACAAGCATTTTGGATCACTCTTCACCAAGGATCATCATGGAACTCTTTTCCCTCTATTACGCCCTATGCTCCTCTCTACCAACGCGGTAACTTCATTCCACCTTACCCTCTCTCTCTTGATCATTGAGGACAATGCTCATGTTAGTCGTAGGGGAGTTTGAGGTTTGGTGTGATTATTTATCGGTAGAAGTCTAAGGCTATGCTTGAGTTGCATGATCTTAATTGAATGTCAATTTCCTCTATTGTAGAATCCTTCGGTTCTTGACTTTTGGTGTTTGATTGGCTTCAAGCTTTCACAATGACGTTTAGACTGTCCTACTTAGAACCTATAACCAGCATGTTAGCACTAATATCAAATGAGTCTAGGCCAGAACAGAGATGTTATCACTCTTGTATGTTGGTTGATTGGTTTGATACGTGTTTTTGTACCACTCGATAACACCGGTCTAAGATGATGAAGGCAATCAGAATTTTCGCCCTTTTTCCATGTTTTATTCGCCTTTTTGATCCCTCGTGATTGTGGCTTGAGATTAGATGGAATCCAATTCGAAATTTTGCGTTGAAGTTGTAAGGGGCTAAGGATCAAGTGGCTAATTTGGAAAGAAAATGTTCAACAGAAAAAAAAGCTAGGCAAGCTCGGCACCTAAGTGAAGTCTCGAGTTGAGAACTAGCAATAGCAAAAGCTGTGAGCTAGGCAGGTTCAACACCTAAGTGAAGTGTTGGATCGAGCACTAGTATGCAGTAAGAAAAAGAGAAAAAAAATGATGATGAAAATGGAAAGGAAAGAAAAAAAAAGTTCTCAATTGTAGCCCTTGATCCTACGCCCGAGTTTGTAAAGAGCGGATCTAGAAGCGGATGAAGTCGAGTCGATAGCCACATCATGATCACTCATCTCTCTCAAAAAAAAATTCTCTTACCCCCGCCTTATCCGTTCCATTTCCTGAGTTCAAGTCCTTTTGATTAGAGTCGGTGTTGTCGTGATTGGTTTTTCTGTATCCCAATTAACCACTACTTGAAGTGTGCATATTTTAGTGAGGTCTAGACTTTTTTGGTTGACGTTCTTGCATATGTAGGTTAATTTTGTTCAGTGGAACAGTTTAGGCCAAATTGTTATCGTTTGAATCTCAATGTGACCGATCTTGTCATTTGTGGACTTGGATGTTTTCTAATTCATTTGCTTGAGGACAAGCAAAGCTTAGTCGTAGGGGAATTTGATGTGATCATATTTAGTGCATTATAATTCCTCGATTAGCCTAGGGATCCCCCATGTTTGATCTCATTTTGCTATGATTTATAGGCCTTTATGGATGTTTTATGCAAAGTGCCCTTTTGTTACCCGGTTGCCACTTTGAGGCCAATTCTATGTCTATTGGAGTTGTTTTCTTTGCATTTTCAGGTCTTGGCATTGAAGTACTGGTGACAAGGAGCACGTAGGATCAAACGGGAGGTCTATCGGAGCTAGGACGGAGGAGATATGATCATTGAAAAATCAAGAAAAATGCACCCTTCAACTGAAGAAGTTTTCGGCGAGAACTCTAAGTTCTCGACCGAAAACCGAATTACAGGAGACGATCGTTGGATTTATGAAGACATTTTCGGAAAAAATATTTTAGAATTTTCGCCGAAAATCTGTGAAGAAAAGTCAAGCCGCTCGGTGTTTTTCAAAGACATTTTCGGCGAAAATCTTGTAGAATTTTCGCCGAAAATTCCAACCTTTTCCAGCACAGTATTTAAAGGGTGAAGCCGGCGAAAATTAGACAACAATTCATTATTCAGATTTCAGCCTTTGACAAAAACACTGTCCTCTCAACTTTCCAATTACTTTTCTCTTCATCTCCAATCCACAACCCTAGAGCAAGGTGCAAATCAAAGTAGAGGAGCTTGGATTGAAGTCCACAACTTTGGAAGAGGAGCTTGCAAGAGGAGGATTACCATGGTGTTCTTGGTGATCAGCTTTCTTTCTCTTTCCTTCATTTCCTTGGCCATGTGTGGCTGATTTCTTAGGTTTCCTTGGATTGATAGATTAGTTGTGCTAGGATAGAGGTTGATTGTACAAATATGTCATGATTGATCTTGGATTGTAAGAAGATGATCTCTAGACTTGTTGTTAATTCCATTGATGGCTATGGCTTGATTGGTCTATTATTTGTGATGTAATGAATGAGAGTGCTTAGATTACATGGTTTGTAGGTCTAGGGATTGAAGGGAGTGTGTTCTAAGATATTAGATCATCTCAATTCAACCATAGTTGCATGATTTCTCACTTGTGCATTTTATCGAACACTTGGTGTGCATTAGGTTTTTCATTCAATTGAACTTTGATTAGTCTTTTGATGATTCTCTTAGTGTTAGGACATTGACATGAGAGTGTGGTGTCTAGCCTAGTGGTCATAGAGTCATAGGAGAGGGTTTTGTAGCTTGGCATTTCATCAAACACCTTTAATGCATCCTTAGTCACTTAGCTTGAGAGCAAGAGCCTAGGTTGAGTGGTTCTAGGATAGGGATTTAGTGCGACGAGACTGCACTGAGTCTATAGAAGGGATTTGCGTGGTCATTCGATTGCATCCTCGATCATGTTTGGCTTGTTTGTGCATTTGTTTCTCTTGAGCATGATGAACCTATCTTTCCAAGTGAACCTCCTTTACCTTTGATTTGCACCGTTTTGTTTTGCTTTCTTATTTAGTTTCCTTTATGCTTTTGTTTCTTTTTCAAACTAAAACTCATTATAAATGAATAGACGTCCATGAACCGTGTGAGTATTAGCCATTGAGAGAGCCCTCGTGGAATACGACCTTGTATGTTGTGAGTTAAATCTGACACATCACCTGTATTGCCCCCTAATTATCACCTCTCCTGGAAGAGAACGGTGCAGTCACGCCTCCTGGAAGAGTGGCGTGATGAGATGTGTTGTGATTGTGGGTTGGCCATGAATCCTTATACTGCGGTTTAGGGTGCGTCATTGGGAACCTCCTACTGCGGTTCGGGGTGAGTCTTGGACCCTTCTAGAAGAGTGGGTGCGTCTGTGAGCTGGCAGGGGTGGTACGGGGTAACTCCTTATGGCGCCTAATGAACTCACCTAGATAAATAATTGTGACTTGTGGTGTATGTGATTTTGTGTGTGGGTGTATTGGACGTGCTTGTGAGATGCCTTGTGATGTGTTGTGGACTATGTTGGATTGATCTATGAACTGAATTGAGTTGCTGTGCTGAGCTGTTGGAGTGATGTTGAATAGTTTATGATTATTGATGACACTCGATTTTGACGTGATTATCAGCCCCAATTAAGCAACATTTCATACCCTTTGATGCCATTTTGATGAGTATTTGGTGCATTTGTCATAACTTTGTGATTATCGGCTCCTAGTGCGTACTTTGTCCATTTCTTAGCTATTTTTACCCTTTTGTGAGCTTTTATGTTGAGCCCCCAGGTTACCACATTATATAGGACTCTCTCACGAGTCCAGCGCTTCAAACGGAGACCAAATCGGAGTTCAAACGGAGCGGGAATGATCGAAACAAGTCGGAGTGCTGCACAGCTCAAAACGCTGCGTTTTGGAGCTTACATGCCGTGTAAGCTCAATGCACTGTGAGCTTACACGCCGTGTAAGCTCCCAGACGGGAAAATTCAGCCTTTTCCAACTTGTAAAGGGTTTCTAGGGTTATATATAGACTTTTTGAAGCCAGATTGAACACACACGAATTTTGGCTGATTAGCCACGACCTTAGGGTCGATAGATAGAGTTTAGAGAGTTCGAAGATCCGTGGAGAGATCGTGACGCCATTCCTTCACCTCAGAGACTCGGAGCTTGGATTGAAGATTACCGGAGAGCGAAGCTTTGCCAGAGTCATCAGAATTAGGTTTTTCAGTTCTTATCTGTTCTTCCTCTGTACGATGAACTCTGTTTCTATCTTTGATTCTTTTGTTATGAACATGAATAGCTGAACTCGTAGAGCTTAGATTAGATGAACCCTAAGTGACCCAGGGCTTTAAAGCGGTCACTGATCGGCGGTAATTAGATTCGAAGTTCAATCAGTTTCTCTTTGCATGGTTGTTTTGTTCTTGATTGTTTATGTTTCTTCTCTGGTTGATCGCTAGATTAAGTTTATGCAAGCTAGGGTTAGTCGCCAGACAGCTTCCCTGCTTTGGCGCATAAATTTGTCTTCCTTGATCGCCTAACTTAGATTCTTGTTAAGCTGAGGATAGAAGCGAACGCTCGCCTCTCTTTAAAACATCAATTCAAGCAATTAACCTTATAATTGGAGTGTGCCTTTCATAGGAACCGGTTAGGGTTAATCCACTACAAGAGTAACTCATAAATTGTTAGTAATTCCACCAGTTAAGTTAAGTCGTTGCGAGAGGCGACCGTACCCGGGCGACTAATCTTGGTAGTTAGAACGGATAGAGCGAACGTTCGCCGGTCTTAAACCTAAGGGTAAGGAGTTATGGTGGTGTATAGAAACCGATTGAATGAGAATTGAAAACCGCTGGTCTTGTGATTGCTGTTGCCTTGGTGATCTAAGGGGGATTCGAAATCTAAGCTCGTCTATCTTCTCGTTAGTCAACCTTTTAATATTTCTGCCTTTTATTTTCCTTTGTTCATTAGATTAGAAGTCGTGGAACTCACACCACGCACAACCTGTTTAAACCTGAGTAATTTGCCAACATATTTGAGTAGACAAGAAGAAGAGACATCGAGTAGAATACGATCTAGTCTACCTTGGTAGATTAGTTATTTGATACCGCTAAAACTGCAACATCAATTATGAAGAGATACTTGAGTGATAATCCAGAATGCTTAAGGATGCGTAATAACTTACTTAGTAATTGAAACAAGAATTGTATGTGAATGTGTGTGTGTGTACATGGATGTTGATAGTGAGATGATTCGCAATGGGATGTCGGACTGTATGTATGTGAGGTTATGCCCAACTGTATGTATGTGATGTAATGTTGAATTGTATGTATGTGATGAATGCTGAGTTATATGAATGTTGATCTTTGTATATTGATGCTATTGTGGGTTACGAATGTTGAACTGAGAACTGCACCTATGTGATCGCCTAGACTATTTTGGAATGAAAACTGGTGAAGACTGAGTCTGATTCAACTGTTAGTGTTATGTGACGAGTTTGAAATCGCTTCTTTTGGATAGGTTTGGTGCATAGTTAAACCCAGTGTTTCACTCAATTTCATTAGGAAATTGATCCCCCCCTCTTGCCCTTTTATGTGCACGTGGTTAGAGTGAGTGTGTTGAAGTTCAGGTGTTTCAGCTGGGTGTCGAGTGCTGGTGTGTCGTGGACTTTTAGGTGGTAGCAAGAAGCGTGGAGAAGTTCTTCAAAGGCTTGGACCAGGAGTTGACCGTTCTTTTGGTTTTATTTTTCAGTTGACATTTATGGTTGGGGATTTGTAATCGTTTTGAGTTTTGGCTTACGGATTTTTGTTATTGGTTGGATTTTGGATTTTGGATTTTGAATAATGGAAGCGCTTCCGACTTTCTCTTGATTTATGTTTTCAATTCAATTTTCAATGTCGTTTCTCCTTTTATTTTAAATGTTGAATCTTCGAGTGACACTCATATCAGTTCAACCATGGGTTTTATCTTAGATTGCACTTGTCAACCTTAGATTGCAAGGTTTTCATCTCCTTATGGTGCTTCTCCACCATTCCATTATTCATCTTCGATTCTCCATCAAACTAGGAACTATCGGGCTTGACTTTTGATTCCACGTTCGTCTTTGTTTAGCCATTTGAGCGTAGTGTTCAAGGGCCACATCCGGCTCTAGTTGTGTGATATCTCCTTGGGTACGTAAGTTGATTGACAATCATGGTAGTGGCATCGTTTAGAGAGTTGTCGGAGAACTCAGCTAGTTGAGCACTTCCAAAGCCATGATGAGGGAAAACTCTTAGCAGCACTTGGAAGCGATGCCAACAATCATAAAGGCTTTCATCATCTTGTTGCGTGAATCGTGCTATTTGGGCTTTGAAAGTCAAGGTCTTGGAAGGTGGGTAGAACTCTTATAGGAAAGCTTGAGATAGGGTTTCCCAATCCCTAAAGCTCTCTATCGGTTGACTACTCAACCAACTTTTAGCCACACTCATAGAGAGAACTTGAAGAACCAATGTTTGAAAGCATCCTCCAAAACACCCCGTTGCTTGAAAATTTCACAAACATCTGAGAATGTCTCAAGGTGGGTTACGGGATATTCCTCCAGGCTACCATGGAAATGATGATTTTGGACCAAGTTGATATAATATCGTCTTAGCTCAAATTGACCGGCTCCAATCGTCGGTGGTATCACACTTTTCTCTTGCTCTCCTACTAATGGCTTTGTGAAGTCCGCTAGAGTCCTCCTTTCTTGAGCCATATCCAAGTGGACCGAGCTTGGCACAAGGCTCAATATGTCCTCACTATCACTTTTTGAGTCTAAGAGAGAGGATTCTGAAGAACTCTCAAAGTCTGCTGTGTAACATCCCAACCTTTTCTGATAAGATATTGTCCGCTTTGGGTCTACCACCTCACAAATTTGTTTTTGGGTGTTGGTGGATTCGAAACTGTGACCTCCTCCTGTCAAGATCAAACCCCCACCACTACGTCCCAAAATGCGTCTTGTTAGTTAAGGTTTCACTATTCCACATAGCCCATGGATCTCTCCCATGCTTTGTCGATGTGGGATTTGCCTAGGATGTCATATTTTGCAAACTCGTTCTCAAACTCCTCGGGATTACCCCGCATACAATCCAAACAAAAGGCACAGTTATGAAGATTCCACCTCTTGTAACTAAAAACAATACCAAAACAAAGCTCCATAGAACATTATACACAAACAACCAAATAAGAACAAGAAACAACACAAAAACCTAACAAAAAAACAAAGCGAAACCAAAAGAGGGAGACAAAAACTTAAAACGAGGTAGAAGATAGCGATGCGTCCTATCCTTTCACACTTTAAAGAACGATCCAAGAAAAGGAACCAAAATTTGATCGCGTGTGAATGAGAGGGTCCCCTCAATGGAGCGTACTTATACGAGAGGAAAGCTATCAACGGGATGTGACAAGAGTGAAACAACAAGATACTTAATAAAGCAAAGATTATGAGTCAACATTAAGGGACAAGTCAACGGGGCTCAAAGAACATGTGAATAAGTGAGAACAACAAAATATTTAGGAAAATAAAGTAAACAACGAAGGAAGATTCACAAGATACGAACGGGAGGGGTTTGGCGGTTCATCACATCATGGTTTGGGGGGACTTAATGGGAGACCGAGTTAAGGAGGGAGTTAAAGCAAGACTAACACAACTCAAGCCCCTCTAATCACTTCAACAAACAATCTACTTAGGGTCTCTAACAAGCTCCTAACACGAAACACGGAAGCAAGGCAACCTAACTACTCTCACTTAGCTAACTAAGCCAAAACAACCAAGCACGCCACATGTTCGATGAAATGCCTAGTGAGAACTTCGCCTAAGGAGGAAAAACCTACATGCAAATAATCTCATTTAGCACATATATATTAGTACACAAGCCTCTATACCAGGTCCTAACGAGAATCGAACGAGCTAGGTACCAATCAATCAACAAGGCCACAAAGGTTCATATCTCACAATTAACACCCCAAGCACAAGAAGAGACTGAAATTGGGATAAGAGAACTTGCATAAGCATATATAAGTTAAAGTCTTACACTCCATTTCAACCCCATAGTTTACCCTTACACAATGGATTCACCCCTCACCTCAACCTGGGTCTAGTGTGCCATGGAAGAAAGAAGAATACAACAACTCCTAATCAAGAAACTAGAAGAAGAAGACATTCTTAACTCTCCAATAGTCTTGGGATGGATGGATGGATGGTGGATGGAGACCTTGGGTAATGGTCTCGGGGAGGGTGGAGACTTTTTTCCTTCGTCAATAAGCTATGGAGGCACCAAAAATTTGAACTCCCCTTCAAAAGAGATGGAGTCACACTTTTATACTGATGTCCGAAGGAGGCCGCAAGCGCGAGAATGTGGCCATGGGCAAACATGGATCTAACTCCCATTTCTACAAAATAGCTTCTACGGAAACCATGCATAATTAATACGCGACCGTGGGGGGGTATGAAGCGCACTCTGAAAATATGTTTTTAGGCACCAACTTTGGACGAGCACTCCAGGGGCTTCAGGCTCCGACTGAGGCAAAGTTTGAACCGCTGAACACCCCTTGCATTACTCTCCAGCCTTATAACCTGAAAGAACATAAAATTGCTAGAAAACAAGTGAAAATGGACTATGAAATTCCCTAGTCACCATAATCGGGAAAAAGAGTCAAAACAAGCTAAAAAGGAACTAAAACCAAGGGAAAGGGGTGTAAGACTCCTCTAAAATGGGGTTAAGCTCGGGGGAAAAAGTGATATATTTTCCTTGCATCTTTAGGCGACCACATCTCGTCCCATTCAATTACCTTGTACCATCATTGGTGACATGGGCTGATAACTCGACAGACCAACCTTGAAGGAATTAAGAAAATCCTTGTTAGTGGCACTACAACGAAACTGATGTTTAGCAGCAGTTTTTAACATCGTTTGGTAGAACCGCTATTAAACCCACTTAATTTAACAGGGGTTTGAGAACCCCTGTTAAACAGCACCCGTTTAACAACGATTTAAAACCGCTGCTAAATATAACCTGTTTAACAGGGGTTTTTTTTTATGAACCGCCGTTAAATCATTAAGATAATAAACCAATAAGTCGAAAAATCTCACTTTTAGTCTTAAGTATTTCTCCCACCGACGCGATACTTTCATCCTCCAACGTCGACGATAAGGACCTTCCTCTGACGTCGACGATTAGGACCTTCCTCTGACGTCGACGATTAGGACCTTCCTCTGACGTTGACGATTAGGACCTTCCTCTGACGTCGACGATTATGATCTTCCTCCGAATCCCTGATCTCGGTGGCACGTCTTAAATCGACAGGTATCCTCGTCTTCATTGTCACATAAAATTTATGTCATAAACAAGGAAAATCGAGCGAAGTAGAAGATTTATCATACTTCTGGTTCCAAGAGTATCTTGGCGAAGGGAAAGGAGCTGGTAAATAATCATTTTTTGAGTTACTTTTTGAATTATGTTGTTGAAATTATTGTGCAATATCGATGTTGAGAAACTACAAAAATACAGGAGGATGAAGAGGTAGACCTCCCACGAGGGGTGAGCTATTTAGAGAAACGCACCAGTGTACTGGACGATCTGGACCTGATAAATATCCGAATGAGGAAACAAGAGAAGCAAATGTAAGTACTTAGTTAGATGTAGTATGTACTTCAATGGTATAAATTAGTGTTTTTGTCTGACATGATTATGGTTTTGTGTGTAGGAGAACGTTGAGCGTTTCATGGAGGATCCAGCGACTTATAATCACATTAGCTCGTTTGATGCTGTTGGTCGAGCCTTTAATGAGAAGGAGCATCCTGGTCGTGTTCGCAGTCTTGGTTTTGGACCGATACCATCACAAATATGACAGCTCAATCAAGTATGACAACTACTGGTCAATGTCCCTTCTAGTGTACATGAGCTTAAAGTTGCATGGATATGGTCAGTTCCCTTCTTGCAAACACACACAAACATATGTAGGCTTACCATGGATATGGTCAGTTCCCTTCTTGCAAAAAAACACACACAAACACATGTAGGCTTACCACGTACAAGATTAGGTAACGTTGAATTTGAGGGGAGGAGTAATGATACTAGGAGGAATGATGATATGTTATAATCTGAAGCCCCAAGTGATGTACATCATAATTATTTCGGACTTACCTTGCACGAGTCTGCTCTTCAATCTTCTATACCACACCTTTATTTATATATTTCTTATTCATCATTATTTAAGTCTATAACCTTGTTCAATAAGGTAAATGGGGTAGGGTTTGCAATTTGATTAATTTATTGGTTGCATGCGAAGAAAGCATAATCAAATGTATTGTCCATACGCATGTATCAATCTTTTACTATACTGGTGGAGTTCAATATGTGATTAGCATTGTGCACTGTGTTCAATTTCTACATGGCAGTGTCACATATTTAGCTATAGCGTGCCTTGTACATAGAAAGGAGTACTGATAGTTGTAGTTATAAATAAATCATGACGAAATTTCTGAAATACTCGTGTCATCTAATTATATTGTAAGTATTTGGTAGCGCTAGCAGCTCTCAAAGGCCAGCCTCTCAGAGCTCCATATACACGGATCCAGGATTACGGTTGTTTACCGATGGTGTTCTATCAGTACTGAACCGAATTGTGAGCTCCAGTCAACTTCCACCTGATGTAATGGCGGATGTTAATCGCTTGACTCAGACGTTTGGAGGTGTTCAGTCGAGTAAGCACTCACATGGTGACCCACCACTTGGAGAGGCGCTACGGAGTTCACGAGGTAACGACCAACAGTCTGGTGAGGCTTGGAGACCAGAGACTAATACCTCCCCGCTCGTAGATGACTCCAAGACCAGCCCTAGTGTTCCAGGGAGTGGTAATCAATCTGTAGGTGCTTCTAATTCATCCTCTAGGCCATCAACTGATGATAATGTCCTGAGTTCGACCAGTTCCGATAGTTCCGACAATGACTCTGACTCTGAGTAGATGTTGATGTTATTTAAGGGTGTGAAGAAACATTTGTAGTTGTTGTATTGTAGTGTTGACATTTAGTAGATCGTAAGTACGTATTGTAGTGGTATGATGTGAAACTACGTTGTAAGGATGTTTAATTTATATTTATGAAGAAGACTTTTTCATTTATTGTATGAATGTTAATTGTTTATTTATTATTTGGAATTAAAAATTAGGCAGGAATTCCAATTCAAAATTGCAGAAATTAGGTATTAATTAAAAATTAAACCGTCTGTTTAATAGGGGTTCATGGTGAACAGTGGGCAGAGGGGTGAAGGGTGGGAGTTTCGGGAGGAATGGGTGGAAGATGAAGTGGTTGGTTATTTGGTTGGTTAAGATTGGGTTTGGTAAGTTTGGATTAGCTGATGTGGCGAGGAATGATGTGGAATTAATTGCTTAGTTGGCTTAGTGATATCAGCACTTAACGGAAAATTGGATGAAGAGTTAATGGATTGACCAAATTGTTACAAATTCTATAAGTTAATGACCACTAGGTTACAAATCAAAGGTTTATGACCAGTTTGTTATAATTTATGACCAAAATGGACAATAAGCTAATATATTTGATTAAAGTTAGATCAAAGTTTCTACCAGTTGAACTAATTCTAGAAACAATCTAATTTAATCCAAACCTAAAAGACAAAAAGATAAAGTAGATGTAATTACAATCTAGAACATCCAACCATTTATTCTTTTGTTAATAACTAGATTATGTGACCGCGCGATGCTGCGGAATTTAAACCGGAGCTAGTAAGATGCTACTCACTCGTAGATAAAATTATTAATGTTTATATAATCATGAAAGTAGATACAATCATTAATATTTATATAATCATGATAGTACTGTGACGAATAAATCATATAGTAGATGTAAATCGATAATGGTTTGGTTTTACATTTCTATTTTCATACTCTACTTGCACTCGTATGTTAACGGCGTGCGAATTTACTTATAATTAAAAGTATTATGTCAACTCTAGTTTGACTCTGTTTGGTGACTTAGACTAAGATAAAAAAAAATGTTACAACTCCTATCTCTAATACAACAAAAGGTAGCACATAATAATTAATAGAGGTCTTATAATGGTGGGTTGACCAAGGTAGGGGCATAAAATATGTGTAACAGGGTTATATGTCTATCGAGTTGAACATGATTCAAAACATCGTGCATTCAAACTATAGGTTGGTCATGCCATGATTGGTGTAGTGATTTGACCGGTTCTTTAAGAAAAAATTTAGAGGCTGCTCATCCTGTTTGAAGTCTGACCTATCTTATTTTTGTAAGAAAAAAATGTCATCATATTATTAATGCTCTACACTTTGTAATATTCAACTTCTAAATTTCCATACTTTTAAGATTTAATAGGTTAGAGTACTGTGCAGTGTCGTGAAATTTTTATATTGAAGTTTATCTCGTTTGATTAATTCATACTCGAATAATAATAAAAAAGGTTGCTTTAGTCATTCCTACACATGTACAACATCAAAATACATGTAGATATTAGTAAAAATGGGTGGGTTAACCAAGTTATGTGGTGAGTTAGACGACATGTCACTACAAAAAAATTGAACTTTAGCTACTCAAAATTACAACGGCATGATGCAGTAGCAAATAGTTAGTATTTGCTATGACAATCACTATTTCATGTAGTAATTTGCAGTAGCAAATACTATTTGTCACACCACTATTTGCAATGGGGATGCTGGGTATAGCAAATAGTGGTGTGGCAAATAGTATTTGCTACTGCAAATTACTACATGAAATAGTGATTGTAGTAGCAAATACTAACTATTTGCTACTGCATTTTCATGTCGTTGTAATTTTGCAGTAGCTAAAGGTCAATTTTTTGTAGTGTGTGGATTAATCAAGCTAAAGGTTCAATCACGGTTGAACTTTAAATAATTGAATATCTCGCTTAGTGAGTTAAACGTTCGATGGTGACCGAAGTTTTAAATGATTTTAAATGTTCAATCACGATTGAACCTTTAATCCTTAAAACTTCTCGCTATACTAATTAGACATTTGGTTAGACCCTAACAAAACTTGAATATATTTTTATGTTTATAATCCTGAAATAACTTTTAATCTGGGGAAAAAGTGGGATGAACAGTATAAATTAGAAGATATGGGTTAGGAAGAAGAAAGGGAGAAATAGAAAGAAGGAGAATAGAAGAGAGAGACTTAGAGGAATTAACAAAGAGATAGAAAATGCTTTTGTCATCTTCCATATATTCCTAATGGGAAGTAAACTAAAGATGCTGATAAAGTTAGGGGCCACTGTTCTTGATGAAACCAAACGGAGCAAACAGAAATTACTAAACAAAAACATTACTGAATATTTTATGCTTCTAAAGGAACCAAGAAAAAAATGCACTCCAACCAATATCAAATAGGCTTTCATGAAATCTAACTAAATCCCTCAAACACAAACTACATATAAAAAAGACTTTAGCAAGTGGGGTCAGTGTTGTTACTATTCCTAAGGAATAGTAACAAACAGTAAATTCCCCTAGCTTTTTTGGTTTAATAACTAGTATAGTGTGTCGATGCCGTGGAGCATGAAAACAGCTTTATTTAGACACTTCTCACTCGTTACAAGTTTTTAACAACAATTTAATCAGTGTTTTTATTGTTACAGTATGCAAATATCCATAACACAAAAAATAAATTAAATTGGATTAACTGACTAACTTATTTTTAGGCTAACTATTCACTGGCCAAAAATAAATTAAGTATAACACTAAACTTTCTAACTCCATTCCCACCATTATATGTTTCCAACCTTAAAACACACAATAATCTCCTACTTAAAAGTAAACCAATGCTAACATATAACCCAGTGATGATGAATCAGGGTTTCCCAAAAAACTGTATAACTTTTCCCCCGTCAAGACACAAAACCCCCTAGTAACAGCCAATCACACACAGGCTGCTCCCAAGAAAAAAAACGCCTATGCTGAAGGTAAGACTAAAACAATCGGACACCATCCAAAAGAGACTCTCACACAGCATAAAACAGAAGCCAACAGCAAACCAGAAACCAGCAACACTAATTCAGCAGCAGGTATGGGTAACATCCTCTCAGCAGTCATACCCAAAAGAACAAAAGTGGCCTCAGCAGATGAGTCAAAAACAATAAGTTTAGTCGATACCTGGTAAAAGCGGCCACATGAAGAACGGGGGAATGGTTAATTTAATTGGCAAAAAAGGACAACGCATGAATAAACAGAACAATAGGAGAAACATAACAAAGGAAGAGTGAGTATTAAGCAGAAGAAGCATGGCATGGTTCAGTTGGAAGCATATAAACATGTTTAGAATGTTAAGTATAGATAGACTTTGGTAAACCACTATCCAAAGCATAATGAGAATTCACATTTCCAAATAAAACTGAACAACTCAAACAATGATTCTTTTACAAAATTTCTGAAAGTTCAATCTTGTGGAAAACTTTAAACATTGAAAATTGCAACTAACAACTTCTGTGGTGAATGTGATAGTCATTGTTCAAAGGCATGATAGCATTCATATTGGTTATTAGAACCACGGGAGAAGTGGCCTAGCTCACTTATCCTCATTTAAGTGTGTTTGAATAGAAGTTGGGTGTTAGTGATTTTTGCAAGCTAATATTTTATATATAAACCTTCATCACACAATTAGAACTACAACACAAACAATCCATAATTTGCCAAGGTAACATCTATAATTCCAATTAGACGTTTGAACCAAACTGAATCATCAATAGCCCTTTATAGGTTTCCTTAGCTCAATAATCAAAACCCTCAAAATATCTAATAAGCTAAACTACTGAAGCCTATAAGATTACTTAACCCTGATCAACCTTAATAGAAGCAGAATAAGAGAAGCAGAATAATGCAAGCACACAGAAAAGTAACATATCAATTGGCAGGGTAACAAAGAGCATTTATATACACTGCATAAGTCTAAGCACGGATAAACGTTGACTAGCAAAAAATCGCAAACAGGAGAGGGTGATTAAATTACTTGTACTGGACATCTGCAGCAAGAATTGATTCATGTTCCAAGCACCAGAAATCAGCATGGTTAGGTACAGTAGCTTTGAAACAATGTGGGCAAGCATGGTAATACCATGGTGTCCAAGATTCAAACCCCTTAATAGAAGCATTACAGCAGTAGCAAGTATCCTAGGGTAAGAACATGTTCATGTTAGCAAATAGGCAAAACCAAAAGGATGGGCAAAGTGGGTGAGTTGATTATGGAAATGAGCTCACCGACTCATCAGCAGCTTCAACCGTTGAGATCTTTGAACTCAATGTACGGGAATGAATCGTAGCGGAAGGGAGGGTGTGTTGGTGGCTGACGCGAACTGGGTAGTCGGAGTCAAGTCCAAGCAGTGAGGGAAGGTACTTGTTTGAAAGCTCCTCCGAGGGGGTCGTGGACCAAAATTTGTTACTTTGTACACAGAGTCCACTTCAATCCGCGATTGAAGGAACGTGATGAAGTTTCTGTGTGATTTCCCCCTGGATCGTGGTACCCTGCATCGCAATAGACAATGAAAACAAATGAGGACAGAGATGCGAGGATGTAAGAGAAAACCTGGGTAAATAAAAACTTGTGCTGACCTTGGCATCGACCTAGTGAGTACGTACCGAAGGCGAAGAATCCGTAGGGCTTCAAAGGATCTCCAAGCTTCCATGCATGAACCAACCAGAGGCAGAGTTCGACTTCAAGATCATCAGCGGACAACTGGTGGATTAGAACAGAATGCATCATGGAAAAAGAAGATGAAAAGAGTAAGGTTGAAGGAGTTTCGAGCGGGCAGAGAAAAAGGAAGGGAAACAAATACTTAGAGTGAAGATGAAAACGAAGAATAGATGGGAGACGAAGGGAAAGGAGAACTGATTGCAGTGGGAAATATTGGGAAGCGAGAACTGTTTGCGCCGCAGAAGGAAAAGAAGGGAGCGAAAAGGCATGAGACCTGATGAGAGCGCAACAAACGAATTGGAATGAGGTCGGTATAGTTTCATCTCAACCATAAGAGAGCTGCAAAGATTGGCAAGAGCAAGAAAGGGGAACCAAGAATTGGTTACAGATAAACACAATCTGTGGCAACTTATGTGAAATCGACATCCAGTCTGAACAGGGAGCTGTTGAATCGTCGACAATCAAATCTCCACCAGAGATCAGAAAAGATAGAAAGAGGGCAAGAGAAAAGAGAAGTTGAAAATTAACTCCTCCACTGCAACTCCCTCGATTGGGAACCAACTGAAACGGAGAAGGAAAAGTTAGATGGGAACTGGGCTGGATAAAGTTAGAAAAAAATAACAAAAGAAAAAAGAAAAGCCCAACTTACTGTTCCTTAAGGAACAGTAAGCGACAGTAAACCACCCCAGCTATTTAGGTTTAATTTTCAATTGAATGTTGGACAATGGACACCACCACGCACGCACACAGTCTTAAACCTGGAAACCTTGGTGCCAAAAATACCTACAAAACGACGAGAGTTGGCGTATAAGAAACCAAACGAATTACGATTCTTATTCTTCCCACTGCTCTATATAACTTAATTCACATGTCTGAGAAATCAAACAAACCATAAACCTGCAAATACAAATTAAGTTACATGGAATCATCATCACCATCATCACTATCACTAGTCGCAAGAGGAGGTTTGCAGCTAATGACACATGTGTTTTCCCTAATATTAGTGTCATGGATTTTGAATAATAAGGACCCTCGACGATATGCCGTTTACGCTATTCTTGGCATTAAATCTCCTGACACCACCTATGTATCTTCTTTATGCAATAACGACGTGTATTACGTAAAAGCCGACTCTTATGTTTCATTAGTAGAATACATGCTCACAAGCCTCAAAGCGATGGATATAGACCTACCACAAATTAACGGCACAGAGATTATTGGGGAAAGGTCTTCCTACCCTTGCTACGGTTCCCGATTATGTTACTATACAAACATTTTATTCACTGTTGCCGGCTGCACACATTGTTTCATTGAAGCAGTAAATATGCTCCAACAACTTTGTCGTAACAGTGTTGGAGCTCAAATCATACTCAGAGATTGTGAAGTTAGGTACGAAAATTACAATTTCTTTTGATCATAAGAATTATTCAACTATAACTAATGGTTCGTACTCTTTGTATGAGCGTATGCTTTTGCTTTCGTTTTTTTTTTTTTTTGTAATTAATAAGCAAGTGCATGAGCAATAATGAACTCACTTCAAGGCATCAGAACTCCAAGTTCGACCAACAATACCTATGGCACCCAGTCACATAAATCACTTCGTATCAAATAATTTCTCTAATTATCTCTAGCATTTTTAAGTAATTTCTCAAATCTGATGAACATCTTAAACTAGAGTTGGTGCAACATTGCTCACTCGTAGGTGAAGGTAAGGCTGTATATGAGCCGAGCCGAGCTTCAGCCTAGCTCGGGCTCGCCTTAATTTTTTCTGGCTCGGGCTCGGGCTCGTGATGAGCTCGGATGGGCTAGCTCGGGCTCGGCTCGTATACAGATTGTCTAGGCTCGGGCTCGTCTCAAGCTCGGCTCGAGAACGGCTCGTTTACTATGTTAAACAAGCCAGGCTCGGTTTGCTTGTTAATGCAAGAGCAATTTGGCTCGTTTATAATGCTAAACGAGCCCCAAATCCTAGTTAGACTCGTTTACCATCGTAAACGAGTCAAACTCAAGATAAAAAAATATTGAAAATATAAGAAATTAAACATTCTACAAAAATACGATATAGGTGCTACAAAATATCGAGAATATAAAAAATCACAAAATCCAAGCCATATGAACGTTTCCAACATGCATCTCAAGAAACAAATTAGCAACCATAAAAAAGAAAAAGACGCCAAGAGAAGAAGAAGAATGATGTACCGTCGGTCGTGGGCTCGTGACTCACGGAGTAGGGATTAGAGTAATTCTAGGGTATATTAGTCATTAGGGTAATTAGTAATTACCGTATTACTTCTTTTAGGGTATTACGTATATTATACTCTTAGGATTTATTATTTCATTACCATTTAGGTATTAGGATTATACGAGTTACAATCGAGCCAGCTTGCGAGCTTGGCTTAACGAGCTAACGAAACGAGTTGGCTCACGAGCCTGCCGAGACGACCAACGTACTGGCTCGAGCTTGGCTCATTTAGGTGACGAGCCTGTTCATGAGCTAGCTCGCTTACGACGAGCCGATCTCACGAACGAACTATTTTTGAAAAAAAACGAGCCCGAGTCCGAGCGGCTCGCGAGCAGCTCGGCTCGTATACAGCCCTAGGTGAAGGTATATATACTCATACAATTACCCAAATACAATTTTGTAGTTCAATCTTTTATCAATCTGACATATCTAGCCCAAACTCGGGGTATTACAATATTCGAATATATCTCCATTCATAGCATATTATAAAAACTTTTCAAAACTCCAAATTTATCCCCAATTTCAAAATCGTTGACGATATTAGGCCTTATTTGTCAAAAATAAAAAAACTGAGGCTAGATGACTGATAAAAAATATGACGTGGAAAACAGAATTGACTAATTTAATTGTACATTCCACGTAATATTAATCATTTCAACATTAGATTTAAATTTTAATATTCTACCTTAAATATGAAAAAGTGAAAGATAAAATTAATTTCTTAACCTCTTTCTTCATCTGTTAAACTTGTCGGCAACATGATTGATTGTCGTTTGTTAGATTCAACACTACTCCGATGCTCCCGAAACCCACCCGGGCAACACCACCCACCTGCCCCACCCTTTCTCCATCACCATAGTCCCGAACTCTCCTTTAATGCTTAAATCACATGGTGTTTCGGTTATCTTGTTCTCCAATGTGCAAACGGGGAGAAGCTTCACGCTTGGCGCCTCTCCAACTTGTACAATTTACATTCTCACTCCTATTTGCTCCTGAGCTATCCCATCCATTTATCTCCCGCGACATCGTTGCTTTCGTCTTCTCCGATTCGGCTACTTCTAGAGCCATTTCTATCCTGTTGGTTCTCATGTCAGAGGGGTTCTTATTCTCCTTCGTTTGTCGGAAGTAAAGAAACGAGAGGAAATCACTGGAGAGGGAGTAATCGAAATCCTCCCAATTCTTTTCACCCTTTCTCCTCGGGAAATCCTTCATCGATGAAGAGAGCTTCGCGGCTCCTCGGTAGTCGAACCAGTTCTTGATGATGAAACGTGTAGCAACGGCGTGCTGGGAGACTCTAGGTGACCAATTACGTCATCCTGATTATATAAAAGGAGGCGGAATTTATGGTGAAAGTGGTGATCGGGTTCGATGAGATTATGACTAAGTGGGAGAAAGGGTTGTCGGGGAAGGTGGTGGTTGAGAACGTTCTTCTGCAAAAGGATTTATATTGTGTGGAAAATGTCGAGGTTGGTGGCGAAGATGAATGGCGACTACATGGTGATCGAAGATGGGGTGATTGAGCAGGAAAGTTCAGATGGTTAATATTTTAATATGTTTAATTTTAATAGACGACCAACGTGGCACACACGTGTTAGTAAAAATTATGATTTAGTTAGTAACTTTCAAGATTTGACAAACAAGACCTAACGTCATCATCAGTTTTAAACTTTAGGCTAGATTTGGGGTTTCAATTGAAAAATTTTAAAAATATTAACCTTAAGAATTAAAAAGTTCTAAAATTAAATAAAAGTATTTAAAATTTAAAAACAAAAAAAAATTAATTGCCACCTTCCTTCCATCCCTTATGGCACCTCCACACTCCAACCACCATTTCATCCCATCTCCTTCCTAAATCCCCCTCCACCATCGTCGTCGAGAATGTTATAGGGGTTGTTTCTATTAGAGATTTGAGGTGGGGATTTTGGGTGATTTGGGGTCAAAATTCCTTCCCTGGAGATTTCAATAAAATCACTTGTTTGGGCTACAAAATTGTAGGGAGATTGGGAGAGATTTTAAATCTCATTTGTGGGCCCATAGAGATTTGAAATATCCTCCTCTCAAATCACCCATCCAAACGACCCGATAGTTCTTACTTGGATCATATTTGAGAGGGTGATGGATAAGTTACTATAAGAAAAATGACCTCTATTCATGGGTTTGATTTTTCATGACAAAAATCAAAGAATACAACATCAAACATATCACTCATGACTAACTAAATTGCATTAACTTATTTAATCAATATCAATAATTAAAAAGTAATGAATAATCATTTTGGGGAAAGTTAAATTTGAGATTAAAATTTCTATTATTTTTTATATTTCCGCCAAACATTCCCCCAAATTGAAAAGCAGAACACCAATTGTGAAACTCTAACCTAAATTCCCAATCTATTTCAAACTCTCTCTTCGTTACTACTTTTAAACTGAATGTCGACAGTCCATCCCTATTGATAACGTGCAGAACAGGGTATCAAATACTAACCTATAAAAGTAGATAGATCATTGATGTGCAAGATTTAACTCACAACATACAAGGTCGTATTCCACGAGGTCCTCTCATAAGCTAATACTCACAAAGTTCATGAACGGTCTAAACATTTAAATTGAGTTTTGGTTTTGGAAGAGAACAAATCAAAAACATAAACAAACAAGGTAAAACTAACGAGTAAAATTGAGGATCAAATAAGAGAGAAGGGAGTTTAGTCTAGCAAGGGGTTTCTTCAAGTTCAAAGTTCATGAAAGCTGGATTGAATCTCAAGCAACAATGTGTAAACTAATGACCATGCAATTCACTCAAGTAGAATCAACGAACTCTCGCACAATTGACTCTCTACTCCTAGACCAAATGCACCATGCTTTCGCTATGTGAACAAGGGTAATGGAGTGCTTTAACTAGCTCGATGAAATGCTCAACACTTGATCTCTATGCTAACATTCATCTAACACAAGGGAAATGATGCAAGACACTCTCATGCCAATCATATAACACTAGTCTAGCAATCAAAACGGTCTCTCAACCTTCAAATGAAAGAAAACTCAATGCACACCAAGTGTTTTGATGGTTGCAATTGCATAATCCAATCTCTCAAATCATTCAATTACAATCCTAAACCTTAGATCAACATCAATCAATCATTCTCATGTATTGAAAGACATAAACAATACCAAAAGAACAAGTCAAACTCTAATGGACAACAAGCACAAGGTCTAGGATCATCATTTTACACAAATGGCTATGAGAAACTCAATCCATACAATCAATCATCTATCCTAGCTTGATCCATCCCCCACTAAACTAAACCTAAGCTTAGCCTAGCATAACCATGGAAGAAACCTGAAATTGAGTAGAAGAGATCATCCTTGCTTCCATGAAGGATCTTGCAACTTGGCTCTTCAAGCTTCAATCCAAGGTGTAGAAAACTTCACTTAGATCCTTGATATTCAATTTGATCAACAAAGGGGAAGGTGATGAGATGAGAGAGAGAGGAGGAGTTGATCGGCAATTAAGAGGAAAAAGGTGATCGGCCACTGTGTGATAATAATTCCTTCCCCTTTAATTTTTGCCTGCTTCACCTTTATATACTGCGCTGGAAATACCTGGAATTTTCGGCAAAAACTGTACAAGAGCAGCTTGACATTTCTTCATAGGTTTTCGGCGAAAACTCAGGAAGTTTTCGCCGAAAACTTCTTCACAAATCGAATGTTCGTCTCCTGGAAGTCCCTGTTTGCACATGCCGAGGGTTTTCGGCGAGAACTATAAGGTTCTCGCCGAAAACTTAAGTATGAAACTGTGCACTTTTCTCGATTTTGCAACGGTCATATCTCCTCCGTCCTAGCTCCGATTGACCTCCCGTTTGATCCTACGTGCTCCTTGTCACCAGTACTTCAATGCCAAATCCTAAAAATTCACAAATCACTACAACAAAAACATGCTTTTGTGACCTTTTAATGTGTCACTAAAAGGTAAATAATGTCGCTTAAAGTTTTCACTGACGTCAAGTGTCGTAATAATGTCGCTTAAACCAGTGTCGCATTATGTTTTTGTGACGCTTACAATAAATGTTGGTGAGTATTTTTTGCGACATTTATATGTGTCACAAATTGTTGTAACGCTTATATATGTTACTTAAATGTATATATTTCGTTGAACACCGTCTCCAACAGCCTCCCTCCAACCCACCAGGTAGTCCTCCACCACCAAACCTTTAGTCATTGTCTCTCGCTAACCACTACCCACCAGGTAGTCCTCGACCGCCGAACCGTTAGCCATTGTCTCTCGCTAACCACCTCTTATCATGTGCCATCAAACCTTGGATAGCGTCTCCAACGGCCTTCCCTCCAACCACCAGGTAATTATTATCACACAGTGGCCGATCACCTTTTTCTTCTTAATTGCCGATCAACTCCTCCTCTCTCTCTCATCTCATCATCCTTCCCCTTTAATTTTTGCCCGCTTCACCTTTATATACTGCGCTGGAAATACCTGGAATTTTCGGCAAAAACTGTACAAGAGCAGCTTGACATTTCTTCATAGGTTTTCGGCGAAAACTCAGGAAGTTTTCGCCGAAAACTTCTTCACTAATCGAATGTCCGTCTCCTGGAAGTCCACTGTTTGCACATGCCGAGGGTTTTCGGCGAGAACTATAAGGTTCTCGCCGAAAACTTAAGTATGAAACCGTGCACTTTTCTCGATTTTGCAACGGTCATATCTCCTCCGTCCTAGCTCCGATTGACCTCCCGTTTGATCCTACGTGCTCCTTGTCACCAGTACTTCAATGCCAAATCCTGAAAATTCGCAAATCACTACAACAAAAACATGCTTTTGTGACCTTTTAATGTGTCGCTAAAAAGGTAAATAATGTCGCTTAAAGTTTTCACCGACGTTTTGTCCAAGTGTCGTAATAATGTTGCTTAAACCAGTGTCGCATTATGTTTTTGTGACGCTTACAATAAATGTTGGTGAGTATTTTTTGCCACATTTATATGTGTCACAAAATGTTGTAACGCTTATATATGTTACTTAAATGTATATATTTCGTTGAACACCATCTCCAACAGCCTCCCTCCAACCCACCAGGTAGTCCTCCACCACCGAACCTTTAGTCATTGTCTCTCGCTAACCACTAGCCACCAGGTAGTCCTCGACCGCCGAACCGTTAGCCATTGTCTCTCGCTAACCACCTCTTTCATGTGCCATCAAACCTTGGATAGCGTCTCCAACGACCTTCCCTCCAACCACCAGGTAGTCCTCCATCACCGAACCTTTAGCCATTGTCTCTCGCTAACCACTGGCCCCCAGGTAGTCCTCCACCGCGCCCCACCAACTACTTTCTCTTGTTGAGCACCTAGAAAAGAATGTTTACTATTTGTTGATGTTGGGATTTGAACCCTTGACATCAATGTTATAAAATTGAGCCCTTCCCATTATGCCACATATCATAATTGGTTTTTATATAGCATATTTATTTAATTTGTTTAAGGGTGTTCGCACATGAGTGTATATAATTTGTATCTTTATTTCTACAAAAAATGTGTATCTATATGATTACACCAAGTGTGTATGCATGCACCGTCTACAAAAGGTGAATATGTGTAAAATCACGTTCAAAAGGATCTTCATAACTTGCATTATACTCGTGTATACGAAATGTGTACATGAATACGAAAAGTATTACATGAGTACAAAGAGATTTACACGTTAAATTTTATTTCATTTAAATTCGACCTTTACAGATAAAAATAACAAAAACTTAGATGGGTGAGTATAAAATGCTTTTTCTAAACTATACTATGAATATTGAAATGACATTTATGTTAGATAGAATGCACCAAACTTAAACATATGTTTTTAACTTAAAATATATATCTAATAATATAGTAACATAAAAAAATGTCATTGATTTATGTCGCTAAAAATTATAATTTTGTGACATTTACTCAAAATGTCGCAAGAGTTACAAAATATAGCATTTTTAGCGACGTTTAATGAAATTGTCGTTATAGATTACTCAACAAATGTCGCAAAAGCTTGTTTTTGTTGTAGTGAATAAAACTCCAATAGGCACTGAAATTGCCCTCAAAGTGGCACTTGGACAACAAAAGAGCACTTTGCATAAAACTTCCATAAAGCATATAAATCATGGCAAAATGAGATCAAACATGGGAGATCCCTAGGCTAATCGAGGGCTTAAAATGCTCTAAATATAGTCACATCAAATTCCCCTACGACTAAGCTTTGCTTGTCCTCAAGCAAATGAATTAGAAAACATCCAAGTTCACAAATGACAAGATCGGTCTCGTTGAGAATCAAGCAATAACAATTTGGCTTAAACTGTTCCACGAACAAACTTAACCTACACATGCAAGAACGTCAACCAAACAAGTCTAGACCTCACTAATTTCTGCACACTTCAAGTAGTGGTTAATTGGGACACAGAAAAAACCGACCACGACAACACCAACTCTAATCAAAAGGACTTGAACTCAGGAAATGGAACGAATTAGGTGGGAATAGGAAAATTTTTGAAAGTGGTGAGTAATCGTGATGTGGCTATCGACTCGACTTCGTCCGCTTCTAGATCCGCACTTTACAGGCTCTAGCTAGGGTCATCAACAAAGGCCACTTTCGAGAACTTTTTTTTTCTCCTTTTTTTCTTTTCTACTGCATACTAGTGCTCGATCCAACACTTCACTTAGGTGTTGAACCTGCCTAGCTCACAACTTTTGCTTTTGCTAGTGCTCAACCCGACACTTCACTTAGGTGCCGAGCTTGCCTAGCTTTTCTTTTCTTTTGAGCATTTTCTCTCTTTTTTTTCTTTTTCTTCACAAAATAGCCACTTGATCCCTAGCCCCTTACAACTTCCACGCAAGATTTCGAATTGGATTCCGTCTAATCACAAGCCACAATCACGAGGGATCAAATAGGGGAAGAAGAACATGGAAAAGGGGGAAAATGTGCAAAGTGGTGAAATTCTGGTTGCCTTCATCATCTTAGACCGGTGTTATCGAGCGATACAAAAACACGTATCAAACCAATCAGCCAACATACAAGAGTGATAGAATCTCTGTTCTGGCCTAGACTCATTTGATATTAGCGCTAACATGTTGGTTATAGGTTCTAAGTGGAACAGTCTAAACGTCTTTATGAAAGCTTGAAGTCAATTAAACACCAAAAGTCAAGAACTGAACGATTCTACAATAGAGGAATTCGACATTCAAATAAGATCATGCAACCCATCAAAGCACAGCCTTAGACTTCTACCGACAAATAATCACACCAAACCTCAAACTCCCCTACGACTAACATGAGCATTGTCCTCAATGATCAAGAGAGAGAGGGTAAGGTGGAACGAAGTTTCCGCTTTGGTAGAGAGGAGCATAGGACGTAAAATTAGTATAAGAGTCCCGTGACGCTCATTGTGAAGAGTGATCCTCCTAAGTGCTTGCCAACATCTTATTCAACGAACTAAAACAACACAAAAACGAAAAGGTAAGGATAACATGGGGTGCCTCCCATGAAGCGCTTCTTTAACGTCTCTAGCTAGACGAAACCATAAGGAATAGGCTAAGTAAAACCATCCCAACTCATTACCTTCTTGAAGTCGATGTCATTACCTTCATATGGCACACAGAACTTGAATTGGACCTTACCAACTTCGGGTGGAATGAGCATGGATTTCCCGGATGGTGAAGTAGGGCAATGGAAAAGGGACCCAACCACTTGGAGTTGATCTTCTCATCGGGTGGCTTTTTAGTCTTACTCGTCTCACCCATTGGTGCGCCTTCCTTGCCTTTCTCAGTCGGCTTCTTCTCACCTTTCTTTTTAGCCTTAAGTGGGGTCTTTGGGAGTACGAAAGGTGGGGCCTCCTTTACTTCATCCTTTGTCTCCTACACATCACTAATGGCAAACAACTCCGCAAGACTATGACAGACAAGGTTAGTGCTATTAGTAGCCGAAGTAAGCTCATGCGGATTCTTAGGATCATGGTGACTAGCATAAGACAAAGTAAACTCCATACCATTTGAACGGTCAAAGATCATGCATTCATTGTCGACCCTAAGGGTAAGTCTACCACCATAGACATCAATCAAAGCACGAGAGGTTGCTAAGAAAGGTCGTCTTAAAATCAAAGGCACATCGGTATCACCCAAAGCATCTAGAATAACCACAAGGAATTCAAACACACCAACCTTAACCAACACATCTTCAACAATACCACGAGGAGATTTCATGGTCTTATCCGCTAATTGAACATTCATGAGGGTTGGTTTTAGTTTCCCTAGGCCTAGCTTCTTAAACATGCAATATGGCATAACATTGATACTAGCACCCAAATTGGCTAAGCCTCTACTTATTGCATGTTCACCAATAATGCAAGGAATAGTAAAGCTACCTGGATCCTTAAGCTTCTCCAGTCGTTGCTTAGAAAGAATGGCGGAGCATTGTTCGCTAAGCTTTGCCGAAGTTACATCCTTAAGCTTGCGTTTGTTGGTGAAGATCTCTTTCATGAACTTCGCATATTGAGGCATCTTGGTAATTGCTTCTCCAAAAGGCATTGTGAATTGCACCTTGTCAAGAATCTCAACAAACCTCTTGAAATCTTTCTCCATGGAATCCAACTTCAAGCGAGAAGGGTAAGGTGGCTTAGGCTTGTACGGAGGTACAACCAGTGCGGGAGGAGATACCGGTGTAGCACTCGTCGTAGCCTCTTGTGAACCAACCTTATTGGTAATCTTAGAAGCTTCTTTAGTCTTGGCTCCTCTATCTTTAACTTCAATCTTATCCGTGTCATCATCGGAGTCAACATCTTCAACTATAACCAAATCATCATCTTGAGGACTTACCACCTTAGGTATGGCATCTTGTACTTGCTTACCACTCCTCAAAGTTACCATCATAAGCTCCTCGGGACCCTTGGGATTGACCTCGGTGTTGGCGGGTAAACTACCTTTAGGTCTCTCTGAGAGTGTCTTAGCAATATGAACCATTTGATTCTCCAAATTTGCAATTGAAGCCTGTTGATTCTTGATAAGTTGAATCATTGCCGCATTGGTGTCTTCTTGAGAGATTGTAGAACCACCCTCTTTGTTTTGAGGAGGTTTGTTGAATCCGGGTGGTCCATCACCTTTATGGTTGTACATTCCCGGTGGGGTAGGACCTTGGGGACCTTGATTTGGATGTCCACCTTGATTCCATTGATTTCCTCCTTGGTTCCCTTGACCTTGGTTACCCCCTTGAGTCCATTGGCTACCTTGGCTTTGATTACCTCCTTGAGTCCATTGGTTTCCTTGATACCCTCTATAACCTTGGAATCCTCCTTGATTACCTTGGTTGTAACCCTTGTTATAACCACCACCTTGATTACATGGGCCTTGGTACCCTTGGTTAGGCTTGTTGTACCCACCTCCTTGGTTCCAAGGACGGTTGTTGTTACCCCCTTGATAGTTCCCTTGGGGGTTGAAATTACCATGGAATCCTTGACCTTGTGCAAAGCTTACCTCCTCATTGTGGTCGCCTTGGCCAAGCTCAGAAGTGGTGGAGGGACAAGCACTCACATCATGGCCTTGGCCCCCGCAGCATTCACAACAATATATTGAAGCCACCGGTGGATTACCCAAATGAGATGAAGGAACTTTAGAGGGGTGCTTAGGCATACTAAGATTGCTTACTTGAGAGGCCATGGCATCAATCTTGGACATGAGGAGAGCAAGCATGGGGTCATCTTCATCACGATGTCCGGGTAACTTAGGCTTCTTCCCATAGCTAGATGAATCCTTTGGTGCATCAACACTTATAGCTCTAGAGTCGTAGTGAGTGTCGCTCCCACACTTGGACCTCGGAGGTTGTTGTCGCGAGACCAACTCCTTGTCTTGTTGGCCATCTCCGCGAAGAGTTCTAGAGCGTCTTCGGGAGTGAGCATCCTTAAATCACCTCCGACGGCTTGGTTGATCATCCTTGTATTCTCAAAATCAAGGGACCTAGCAAAGATATCCGCCAAGCTCCATTCGGCGAAGTTGTGATGAGGACAAGACCGAAGAAGGGCTTGGAACCTATTCCAAGTCTCATGGAAGAGCTCTCCCTTATGTTGTGTGAAGTGGTTGATACGATCTCGGATTGCATCCGTCATATAAGGAGGGAAGAACTCTTCGAGGAAGGCTTCGGCTAGGCCCTCCCATGTGGTGAATGTTCTACTAGGTTGGTTCTCCAACCAAGACTTGGCTCTACCCTTGTGGGAGAAAGGGAAGAGTCGGAGTCGCACACAATCCTGATGAACCTGATCGTTCTTTACCGTATCGCAAATCTCTAGAAAGTCCTTGAAGTGTCTAGACGGGCACTCTCCATCTATACCATTGAACACCACTCCGTTCTGTACCATCTGAATCATATTCGGCTTTAGCTCGAAGTTTCTTGCATTTACTGGTCTTCGCATGATACTCGAGGCTTCCCCTTCGAGGGTTGGGTGAGCATAATCAGCTAGTGTGCGCCTCGCACCTCTTTGCGATTGATCATCTTCATTAGTGTGATGTGAATGTTCCGAATGGTTATTCTCGTCCTCGTGATGAGACATAGTGTGGTGTGAGATGCGGTCAACTTCTTGTTCTTCAAATGTAGGAGGTGGGGAAGTAGTTCGTGGCTCGAGTACTTGTTCTAGTCCTTGGATTCGTGCTTGAAGATGAGATGAACGCCTCATGCACTAACACCAATTTCCTGCAAACAAGCACAACGAACATACCCGAGTAATATAACGATGCGGGACAACAAAGTAAACAAAGAGCAACATGGAAGCAAAAAGGAAATTGGAAGGAAGTGTAAAGATCGGTTCACTAATAATTGCTTTCTTAGGAATGAGAGGTCCCCGACAACGGCGCCAGAAACTTGATGTGCAAGATTTAACTTACAACATTCAAGGTCGTATTCCACGAGGTCCTCTCATAAGCTAATACTCACAAAGTTCATGAACGGTCTAAACATTTAAATTGAGTTTTGGTTTTGGAAGAGAACAAATCAAAAACATAAACAAACAAGGTAAAACTAACGAGTAAAATTAAGGATCAAATAAGAGAGAAGGGAGTTTAGTCTAGCAAGGGGTTTCTTCAAGCTCAAGGTTCATGAAAGCTGGATTGAATCTTAAGCAACAATGTGTAAACTAATGACCATGCAATTCACTCAAGTAGAATCAACGAACTCTCGCACAATTGACTCTCTACTCCTAGACCAAATGCACCATGCTTTCGCTATGTGAACAAGGGTAATGGAGTGCTTTAACTAGCTCGATGAAATGCTCAACACTTGATCTCTATGCTAACATTCATCTAACACAAGGGAAATGATGCAAGACACTCTCATGCCAATCATATAACACTAGTCTAGCAATCAAAAGGGTCTCTCAACCTTCAAATGAAAGAAAACTCAATGCACACCAAGTGTTTGATGAAATGACAACAAGGAAAACAAGCTCAAAATGGTTGCAATTGCATAATCCAATCTCTCAAATCATTCAATTACAATCCTAAACCTTAGATCAACATCAATCAATCATTCTCATGTATTGAAAGACATAAATAATACCAAAAGAACAAGAAGTCAAGCTCTAATGGACAACAAGCACAAGGTCTAGGATCATCATCTTACACAAATGGCTATGAGAAACTCAATCCATACAATCAATCACCTATCCTAGCTTGATCCATCCCCACTAAACTAAACCTAAGCTTAGCCTAGCATAACCATGGAAGAAACCTGAAATTGAGTAGAAGAGATCATCCTTGCTTCCATGGAGGATCTTGCAACTTGGCTCTTCAAGCTTCAATCCAAGGTGTAGAAGACTTCACTTAGATCCTTGATCTTCAATTTGATCAACAAAGGGGAAGGATGATGAGATGAGAGAGAGAGAGAGGAGTTGATCGGCAATTGAGAGGAAAAAGGTGATCGGCCACTGTGTGATAATAATTCCTTCCCCTTTAATTTTTGCCCGCTTCACCTTTATATACTGCGTTGGAAATACCTGGAATTTTCGATGAAAACTGTACAAGATTTTCGCCAAAAATCTCTTTGAAAAACACCGAGCAGCTTGACATTTCTTTATAGGTTTTTGGCAAAAAATCTAGAAGTTTTTGCCGAAAACTTCTTCATAAATTGAATGTCCGTCTCCTGGAAGTCCACTGTTTGCACATGCCGAAGGTTTTCGGTGAGAACTATAAGGTTCTCGCCGAAAACTTAAGTATGAAACCGTGCACTTTTCTAAATTTTGCAACGGCCATATCTCCTCCGTCCTAGCTCCGATTGACCTCCCGTTTGATCCTACGTGGTCCTTGTCACCAGTACTTCAATACCAAATCCCGAAAATGCACAAATAAAACTCCAATAGGCACTGAAATTGCCCTCAAAGTGGCACTTGGACAACAAAAGAGCACTTTGCATAAAACTTCCATAAAAGCATATAAATCATGGCAAAATGAGATCAAACATGGGAGATCCCTAGGCTAATCTAGGGCTTAAAATGCTCTAAATATAGTCACATCAATCATATTCCACGGGTTTCGTCCAATTGTTTACTCGAAGGAATTGGCAAATTATTCGGGTTTAAATTCAAATTGCATGGTGTGAGTTCCACGACTTCTAAACTAGTGGAAAAGGAAATTGAAATTGAATTAAAAGACAGATTGATTGATTGATTGTTGTTTTCGAATGACAGACGAAAGCTTAGACTGGAATCCCACTAAGATTACCAGGACATTGGCGATGACAAAACTTGCGAGTTTCAATCCTAATTCATTCAGTTCTTAGACACCGTCACAGCTCCTTACCCTTAGGTCTAAGTCTGTGAACGTTCGCTCTATCGGAACTAACTACCAAGATTAATTAATCGTTCGTGCGTTCACTTCTGCAACGGATAACTAAATGGTGCACCTGATTGATTTTAATGAGCTCCTTAGAAACGGATTAACCCTAAATGGTTCCTACGAAAGGCATTATCCATTCAATAGGTTAATTAATTGATTTGATGTTCTAAAACAAGGTGGATGTTCGCGAACTATCCTTATTTTAACAAGAATCTAATCTAGGTGATCAAGTTAGAAAATAAACAAAAATTATGCACAAATCAATTATGAATAAGAAACTGTCTAAAATTAAGATCCAATTACAGCCGATCCGTGACCGGTTTAAAGCCCCGGGTCACTTAGGGTTCATCTAATATAATCTTAACAAGTTTAGCTACATATTCAAGTTAAGAGAATCAAAGACAACAAAAGAGTTCATCTTAACAAGGAAGAACAAAGAAGGATTGTAAAACCTAATTGCGATCACTCCGTGCAACTTCGAGCTCTTCAAATTCTTCAACTCCTAGCTCCAAGCACCTCCGGGATGGAAAGATCATGTCAGAATCTCTCCTAGAACTCCAAGAATCACTCTAAACTCTCTACTCTCGCTGTGGAAGTCTGAAAATTGGAATATGATCAATAGGGTGTCAAGGGCTGCTTATATACGTGTTTTTCCTCATCCGTGACGGAATAGGGTAAGTTTTCGGCGAAAACTTTAATGTTCAAATCTGCTGTACAAACTAATTCAAATCGGCGAGGATTGGTGATTTCTTCACAATGTTCTCGTCGAGAACATTGAAGTTCTCGCTGAGAACTTCTTCTCAAATTCTGGAGATATGTTGATGAGAATTGGACAGTGTTTTATGAACATTTTCTCGGTGAGAACATTGAAGTTCTCGTCGAGAACTTCCTTACTGGGCAGTTTGTCCACTTTTTCAATTGGTTTGTGTTCTGGATTGATCTCAAGTCACATCTTGAGGCTCCATTGCGTCCCGCACACGTCCGATGGCTATGTATCTGACGGAAAAAAACCTGTTTACTCAAAGAGACACTAGAAAACACATCAAATAGACCCAAAACGGGCCAAGGTAACCAAATCGGTAGGAAATATCATTAATGAATGAAGACTCACTAAACTACCCCTAAAACGTGTTACAAGCAATGAAATGTCGCTTAAACGGGGATGATAATCACGATAATTCTTTGTGTCATCAAATTACCCCACACTTAAGCTTTTGCTTGTCCTCAAGCAAATTAAATTAAAATGCACTCAAGTTCCAAAATGACAAGATCGATTAAATTGAGTTTCAAGTCTTAACAATGAATTTTTGACAATGAATTTTAAACCGTTACACTTAGAACAATTAACCTAACATGCATGCGCATCATCCAAACAACCCTGGTCTCACTAATTCTCTACACACGACAAGTAGCAATCACCAATCATTCACAATGCCGACCTAACCGACTAGACTTGCTCACATAGAAAATATTTGGTAAATGGGGGAACTCTCACACTCTGTGTTTAGGGAAGTGTCTATGCTCTCAATCAATTTCTCGACCGAATTATGTCATAGGTTTGCATTTCGGCCACAATCTCCACCACTGTGACAACACGAGAAACTAGTCAAAAGGACTTTGCAAGGTACTATAACGATCATAGACTACAAGGGTTTATGATGAATGGATGAGTGACGATGAAGGGTATGGTACAGTGTAGCAATCAACTACCCTCCCTCGAATCAAGATCTATGGATTCCTACCTTCTAACCAGACACGAGGTGAAATAATGTACGCTCGTCTTATGATACCCTCAACAACTTAGCACTTTTTAAGTTTTTTTTTGTTTTTTATGAATTTTTTCTTTCTTTCTAGATTTTCTTATTGCTTTCGTTCTTCCTTATGTAGGGAGAAGAATGTTTTGAACTTTCTAACTACTACTTTGACTTGTAACTTTATTTGGAAATTTTCTGTTTATATGTCTTTCTTCTTTTTTTTCTTTTAGTGCTAAATTTTTTTAGTTGCTAGAGGGGTTTACACGTTTAGACATACTAGCTAAGATCACCGATTTACTGGCTATAGGCAAGCCACCAAAGACCGACTTCTAGTTAGCTAATCTCAGGCTAGTACCATATGGATGAACGAAGTGAACAAAAACATGGGAAATGGCTGTAACGTAATATCGAACTGAAAGAACAGGCTAAGGACAAGGGTTTACACCTAGAGGGATTAATGTCGGGATGGCTTCTATTTTAAGTAGCAATTCTAGGTGCCTTTATCATCCTAGTACTCGTGTTATCGTGTGGTCTCGAATAGGTCGCATGCACATTCAGACTCATTCTCGAATAAAAGTTGCTAGTTATGTGGAACGGATCCAAAGCTCATAGTTGGCTCGTAGTCGGACTCTATCATTTTCGTGCAATTCAAGGTGACACTATGATGACACTCGATTTGACGTGATTATCAGCCTCATTTAAGTGACATTTCCTTGCTTAAGACATGCTTTTTAGGGTAGAATAACGAATATTCAATCAATTTCCCTATCTCGTGCCATTTGTGTTACCTTGGCCCGTTCCGGGTCTATTTGATGGTTTTCTAGTGTTTTTATGTTAGCACAGGTTTTTGCCGTCAAATAAAGTAGCCAAGGACGTGTCTAAGGCGTTGGAACATCGAGGAATCACACCGGAATCAATCCAAGAAGCCAATCAAGTCGAACCAATTTCTGCCCCAGTTTACACTAAAGTTTTCGCCAAAAATCCCTTAGTGTTTTCGGCAAAAACCCTAGCACAAATCCACTGATGTCACTGAAGGATGTTTTCGGCGAAAACCCTAGCACAAATCCACTGATGTCACTGAAGGATGTTTTAGGCGAAAACACTAAGTTTTCGCCGAGAACCGTTGAACCGAAAATCACAGAAGAAATCAGCTGGCGGACAGTCCATTTTACAAAGAGATTTTCGCCGAAAATCTCAATACATTTTCGGCGAAAATATCAGGCTAAATCGGCGGGTATTAGGGTTAAGTATAAATACTTAACCGGCGGCCCAAAAACGTATACACCTCATAATATCAATCATAATTTCCAGACCTAGAAGTTCGGGAGAGAGTTTAGAGAGTTCAAAGAATCGTGGAGAGATCGTGACGCCATCCCTTCATCTCAGAGACTCGGAGCTTGGATAGAAGATTACCGGAGATTGAAGCTTCACGGATTCCTTGTTTGTTTGTTCCTACCTGAGATGTATTCCTTGTTTGTTTTCGATTCTCTTGTTTCCGATATGAGTAGCTAAACTCGTAGAGCTTAGATTATATGAACCCTAAGTGACCTAGGGCTTTAAAGCGGTCACGATCAGCGGTGATTAGATTCGAAGTTCAATCAGTTTCTCTTTGCATGGTTGTTTTGTTCTTGATTGTTTATGTTTCTTTTCTAGTTGATCGCCTAGATTAGGTTTTTGCAAGCTAGGGTTAGTCGCCAGACGTAGTCACTAGACGTAGTCGTTAGACAGTTCCCTGCTTTGCCGCTTAAACCTGTCTTCCTTGATCACCTAGTTTAGATTCTTGTTAAGCTTAGGATAGAAGCGAACGATCGCCTCTCTTTAAAACATCAATTCAACCAATTAACCTTATAATTGGAGTGTGCCTTTCGTAGGAACCAGTTAGGGTTAATCCACTTCAAGAGTAACTCATAAATCATTAGTAATTGCACCAGTTAAGTTAAGTCATTGCGAGAGGCGACCGTACCCGGGCGACTAATTAATCTTGGTAGTTAGAACGGATAGAGCGAACGTTCGCCGGTCTTAAACCTAAGGGTCAGGAGTTATGGTGGTGTATAGAAATTGATTGAATGAGAATTGAAATTCGCTGATCTGTTGATTGCTGTTGCCCTGGTGATCTAAGGGGGATTCGAAATCTAAGCTTGTTTGTCGTCTGTCTAAACCAACAATTCATTCTGTCTTGTAATTTCATTCTAATTTTCCTGCATCTTAGTTTAGAAGTCGTGGAACTCACACCACGCACAACGTGTTCAAACTTGGATAAATTGCCAGCTTCTTTGAGTAGTCAATTAGAAGAAACCTTGTGGAATACGATCTGTTTAGCTTTCTAGCTTGGTAGTATTTGATCACTGTCCTGCAGCTCATCACACTACAAGCGTGATCCTAATTTTTATTCTAACTAGGTTCATTTTAGCATCATTGCATGCATGTTGGTTACATGTTCTAAATTAAGTAGTCTAAGCATAATTTTGAACAATTGAAATCAACTTAACATCAAAAGTCAAGAACCAACTAATTCCTGCTAGAGGAATCTAACATGAACCATAGAATCACTGATAAGCAAACAAGTTCAAGCACAATTCTTCTAGCACCCTACCCCACACTTAAATTATATTGTGTCCTCACACGATTAAAAGAGAGTAGAGTTGTCTGGAAAACCAGGAAGGTGATTGTCGATGTCGAGGATGAGGTGGAGAGCCTGGAGCGGAGTGAAGCAGCTACACAAAGTCCTACAAAACGAAAACAACAGAAAGATCAAAAGGAAACTGGGACAAGTGTCCCGGATCCACACATAAAAAATTGGATCAAAATATGTAAAGAATAAATAAAAAGAAAGGGAAAAGGATACAATCCGATCACTATTCGGGGTCCGGCGGTGGTGGCATGTGGAAGTGGGGGTTTCTGGTTTCGGAAAAGGGGAAACAATTTTTAAAATTTTGACTAAGTTCTCGGCGAGAACTTGGGAATTTATTGCCGAGAATCCCTTCAAAAACTCACAACAAAAAATGACGTGGAAACTGACTCCAAAAGGCCCAAAGCTCTCGGTGAGGACTTTGAAGTTCTCACTGAAAACTTATTTGAAAGCATTTAACAAAAACTAACGAAAATACTTTTGACTCACAAAGGCCAAAGTTCTCGGCGAGAACAATGAAGTTTTCGACGAAAACTCAGCCACTTGACACTAGTTTTTTTCCGCAAACACTATCGACCTGAATTTCAAAAATTTGAAGCAAAATTGATAAAAATCAGAAAAATTCAAAATAAATTGGAATGGGAATCGAGGACACGAGACGCACACATGAAAAATAAAAAACACGAATTGACCATCCCGAAACCGACAAAAACGACGAAAAATGACTCAATAAATCAAAACTGACTCCAGTTGTGGGTTGCCTCCCACGAAGAACTCTTGTTTAACGTCTTTGAGCTGGACGATACCTAGATGACGATCAAGAGGCATCCCAAGTCAGGACTTCCTTTACCCTCGGATCGGAATCCATGAAGTAAAGCTTCGGTGTACCTCCGGTCAAGAGAAATCACCTCCCATCGGCGTGAGTTAATTTGGTTCTACCATCGGGGAGCTTGCCAGTGACTTCGAATGGACCAAACAGATCTTGTAAATGCATGTTTTCATCTGGTGGCTTGGCGGATGATGGAGGGTCAATTGGCTTTCAAACCACTTTCTGCTTCACTTTGCTCACGACCTTTACTTATTCATGATCTTGAGCTCATCTAGTTCTAGTAGTGGGTGCCTTCGGCTCCTCTTTCTTCCTTGTCCTCTGTGCTAGAGTCTCATTCTTCGGGTGGATAACCTGCTTAGTTCCTGTCATACTAATCTTTGATGGGCCACTAGAATTGTCATTAGTATTAGAGTTGGCCGAGACCAACTCCACAGTATCAATTGATGAACAATGTGCATCTTCCTTAGCAGAGTATTTCATATCGTCCTTGAGGCGGAATGTCACACTATCCTTTCTGACCCTTAAATTCAACGAGCCATGTTGTACATCGATGGTCGCACCGGCTATTGCCATAAACGTTCGGCCTAGGAGAAGGGTAACATCTACCTCTCGGGTACCCCTTATGACAAAATCTGCAGGGATAATGAAAGGACCACAACGGATAGCCACATCTTCTATTATTCCCTTAGGTGTTTTAACAGATTTATCAGCTAATACTAATTGTAAACTAATCGGCTTCAATTCACCTAGATTCAGCTTTTCATAAATACATGTAGGCATTACATTGATAGAAGCACCTAAATCAGCTAAGCTACGATTAATTTTCAAACCATTAATGATGCATGGTAAAGTGAAAGAAACGGGATCGCGACACTTAGCTGGGGGAGGTATAGATGGTGTCTGACAGAGGACGGTGGAGCATTCCTTGTTAAGGAGATGGAAGACGCCTCTCCCTTTCTCTTGGTCTTCGTAGGATCCTTCATGACTTTTTCGGTCTGTGGTTTCGTCTCTATGGCATCAATTGGTGGTATCTTGAACATCATGTTCTCCAAGTATCCATATCAGTTCTTGAATCGGGGTCGAAGGTCTTTGACGTCATTGCCCGAGGAAACAAGATCCTAGGCTGATATGGAGGGAGAGGTGGCGTAGGAGCTGGTGTTACAGGTGAGGCAATCACCTCCTCTTCTTCTTCTGTATCTTCTTCCTCGGTCACTAGCACGTTAATGGCTATGTCATCAGGAACCATGACCGAATCGGGAGCTGTTAGACCAGCTAGTTGCTTGCCACTTCTTGTCGAGATAGCCTTGACATACTCCTTCTTGGGGTTCGGATTTGTTTGGCTAGGCAACTGACCCATGGGGTAACCACTAGAGAGGAGGATAACAATGTTGTTGAGCTGATCTTCCATGCTCTGACCTTGAGCTATCTAGCCTTGATTCAAGGTGGCTTGAGCCTTGAATTGAGCATCGTGGTCGTCAAGTCTTGTCATGATTATGTCAAGCTTCTTATCTATCTCGCTCTCCCTAGTGTTTTGTGGTGCTGACCTTTGATGTTGCAGTCCTCCAGTGAACCCAGGTGGTCCTTGGTAACTATTGTTGAAGTACTGATTCTGGCGATCGCTAGGTGCTGTATCATAATTACCCTGGTTCCAGTGAGTTGGCTGGTACACTCCACTTGGTTGATTACCCGGCTTCTACTCTTGAAATGACCCAGATAGTCGATTATTCTGATTCTGATTCATGCCGGAATTGTATAGGGGACGCTCTTCGAAGCTCCCTTGTTGTTGTTGTTGAAGTTGTCCGAACTGACGGTAGTTGGAGTATCCTTTTTTATTGTTGGTGAAGTGATGACACTAGAATTAACGTGATTATCAGCCTCATTTAAGGGACATTTCCTTGCTTGAGACATGGTTTTTGGGGTAGTTTGGGGTGTTTTCACTCAATTGCACTATTTCATACCGTTTTGGTTACTTTGGCCCGTTATGGGTCTATTTGATGTGTTTTCTAGTGTCTCTATGAGTACACAGGTGTTTACCATCAATTACGTAGCCACATACGTGTTCGGGAAGCAATGGAGCCTTGAGGAATGCCCCAAAATCAATCCAGAAACCAAACTGATCAAAGTCAAAACATTCAACTGCCCAGCACTTGCATTCTCGGTGAGAAGATGAAGGTTCTCGCCGAAGACATACTATAGAAGTCAAAGGAAATTCCCATCGAGACTACCAAACATGTTCATAAAGAAGTTCTTGGCGAGAAGATGAAGGTTCTCGCCAAAAACTATTGAAAGGAACCTAAGAAGAATCCTCGTCGAAAACCCATCTGAAGATTACACTGAAGTTCTCGGCGAGAAGTCCAATGTTCTCGCCGAAAACTATTGAAGGAACCTAGACCAGTTTGTAATGAAGTTCTCGATGAGAAGTCTTAAAGTTTTGGCCAAGAACATTTGAAGGATTACATGAAAATTTCCCGTCGAAGAAACAGAGTGGATTTACACAGACGTTCTCGGCGAGAACTTTCAATGTTCTCACCGAGAAGTCTCCTTTTTCCGATTCAGCTTCGGACAAACCCTATTTAAAGAGGAGTCGACAAACAACGGGAATGATACCAAATATACACACTTATTTCAGGAATTAAACTTCCAGGCTTGAGAGCTTGAGAGAGAGTTCAGAGTTTCCCGGAGAGATATTGACGCCATCTTCCCCATCATAGTACTCGGAGCTAGGAGTGGAGATTGTCAGAGATCAGAACTTCTCCAGAGTCGTCAGAATTAGGTTATTCGGTCATTATTTGTTCTTCCTCTGTATGATGAACTCCTTCGTTGTTTTTATTCTTTTGTGATAGTCATGAGTAGCTGAACTCGTAGAGCTTAGATTAGATGAATCCTAAGTGACTGAGGGCTTTAAAGCGGTCATGGATCGGCGGTAATTAGATTCAAATTCAAATAGTTTCTCTTTCTCTCGAGGCAATTTATTTAGGTTTAAACAGATTGTGTGTGGTGTGAGTTTCACAAGTTCACGCAAGAGAAACTATCTAAATTTGAATCTAATTACCGCCGATCCGTGACTGCTTTAAAGCCCCGGTCACTTAGGGTGCATCTAATCTAATCTCTACGAGTTTCGCTACTCGTACTCGATACAAGAGAATGAAAGACAATCATATAATTCATCTCAGACATGAAGAACAGAGAAGAATTGTAAAACCTAATTTGACGATTCCGTGAAGCTTCAATCTTGAGCAATTTTCAACTCCTAGCTCCGAGCACTCCGAGCTGTAAAGATGTCGTCACGATCTCTTCGGGAACTCCGAGGATGTTTTCAGCTCTATCTATCTCTCTAGTCTGGACTGAAAAAAAGACTTTGATGTTGTGTGGTTTTGTCTAGAGACTCCCCCGAATGATGCCGCTGCTGGTGCTTATATAGGTTAGGTTTCCAAACCTCTGTCAGAAAAGAAGAAAGTTCTCGGCGAGATCTTTGATAGTTCTCGCAGAGAAGTGCAGTTTAAATCAATTCTGTTTTCTTGATAAGAATTCTCCATGGCTTCAATCATAAGTTCTCAGCGAGAATTTTGCAGTTCTCGCCGAGAATATCTTCACAAACAGTTGCTGACTTGTCGACGAGGACTCTGCCTTGATTCCTTAACATCTTCTCGCCAAGAATGTTATTATTCTCAGCGAGAAATTAGTGCTGAGCAGGTGGATTATCGGTTCTTCAATTGGTTTGACTCCTAGTTCGATCCTGGTTCACTTCTCGAGGATATATTGCATCTTGAACACGTCCGAGGCCACATATTTGACGGCGAATACCTGTGTACTCATAGAAGCACTAGAAAACACATCAAATAGACCCAAAAGGGACAAAGTAACCAAATCGGTAGGAAATAGTGCAATTGAGTGAAAACACCCTAAACTACCCCTAAAACTATGTTACAAGCAATGGAATGTCTCTTAAATGGGGCTGATAATCACATTAATTCTAGTGTCATCAGAATACCCCACACTTAAGCTTTTGCTTGTCCTCAAGCAAACTGAATTAGAACACACTCAAGTTCGCAAATAACAAGATAGATTAAATTGAGATTCAACTCAACAATTTGGTTTAGATTGTTCCACGTAGAAAAAGTAGCCTACACATGCAAGAACATCAACCAAACAAGTTTAGATCTCACTGTTTTCTGCACACTTCAAGTAGTAGTTTTATCAAAACACGTTTCTTGCAAAAACAATTAATCAATCTTACCCGACTACGACAATACCAATTCTAATCAAAAAGTCTTAAGCTCTGGCCATGATGCGGACTAGGTGGAGGTAGGAAATATTTAGGGAAAAGTGAGTGGACGTGACGTGGCTATCGACTTAACTTCATCCGCTTCTAGATCTGTACGTTACATGTTCTAGCTAAGACCGATTTAAACAACAATTTCTTTCCAGATTTTTCTTCCTCTATTTATTTACTGCATACTAGTGCTCGATCCGAACACTTCACTTAGGTGTTGGACCTGCCTAGCTCATAGTATTTATGCCTATGCTAGTCCTCAACCTGAACACTACACTTAGGTGTCGGGCTTGCCTAGCTTTGTTTTCCGCACTTAATGAACTTAAAATTAATTTGAACATTGAACTTTTTGGATTTCACAACTCAATTACTTGCACGTTATCAATTTATCCACTTGATCCTAGTTAGTTATAACTTTTTACATAAGATTTCGAATTAGATTTTCGTCTAATCTCAAGCCACAATCACAGGTGAACAATATGGGGAAAACTGGCCTTTGTCATCTTAGAACGGTGTTATCGAGCATTGTTATTAACAAGCCAAACAATTCAATTAATTCAAGTTTCAACTACAAGAGTGATTTATCATATGTTCTGTCTTAGACTCATTTAATATCAGTGCCGACACGCTGGTTACAGGTTCTAAGTGGAACAGTCTAAACGTCATTGTGAAAAATTGAAGCCAATTTATCATCCAAAGTCAAGAACTGAGTAATTCTATGCTAGAGGAATTTGAAATGAACCACAGAATCACAAATAGGCACACAGGATCATACATAGTTCTTCTAGAATTCTACCCCACTCTTAGACTGTTTTGTGTCCTCACAAGACTGAAATAGATCAGAGTCATCTAGAATACCTGAAGGGTGATGGTCAAAGTAGTGGATGAGGGAGAGCCCTGAGCGGAGTGAATCAGCTACCAAAAAGTCCTACAAAACAAAAACAACAAAAGGAAACCGGGACAAGTGTCCGGGATCCACACAGAATAAAAGTCGAAACGAAGAAGGCTAGGGGAAATTTTGAAAAAAATTTGACACTTTTTTTTATAAATTTTTTTGACAAAACTAATGTTCTCGCCTAGAATGTTGAAGTTCTCGGCGAGAACTTCTTTGAAAACAAAACTGAAAACTTCGACGAGAAAAATTGACTTGAAAAGACAGAAGTTTTCGGCGAGAATTTTAAAAGTTCTCGTCGAGAACTTCTTGAAAACAGTTTTGAAAATTGACTCTTAAAAACACATTCTCACCGAGAAAATAAACCTCTTCGACGAGAAGTTTTAACCTGACAACAAAATAAAACAAACGCAAATAAAACAATGGACACTTTGGCTCCCCAAACCCGACTCGAACGACGAAAAAACTGACTCAATAAATTTAAAGCGGACTCTAGCCGTGGGTTGCCTTCCATGAAGCGCTCTCGTTTAACGTCCTTGAGTTGGACGATACCTGGTTTATGGACCCAAACTCAAGAGTGCCTTGAAGTCAATCAACTTCTTCAAGGCTAGCGGTTGAGTGCCAAATAGCACTCCAGAGGGATGAAGATGCAGCCGTGATGCCTAAGTAGATCTTGGTTTTGTGTGAATGACCTGTTCTTCTTGAGTTTTTCCACTGATGGAGGAAAGAGATAGTACGGTGTTTCGTAGTCAGTGAGCTCAGTCTTCTTCACCCGAGGATTATCCAGGCTACTCTCATAGCTGAGTATGTATGCTTCCGAATCCATGACCTCTTCACTTTTTGTTGACTGAACCACAGATGAGGGTGACTCCTCCATATCCACATGCTCATCTCTAGCTTGAACTACAGGTTGGCTCGATGGAAGCTTTAATGAGGATACCTCCTCAATCTCTACGTGCTCCTCTTCAGCTTCAACTTCAAGATGGATGAGCTCCACGCCTTCAAGATAGATGAGCTAACACCTTCATCAGCCACCACTGCCAAGGATTCTTCATCAGATACCTCTAGCTCACAACAATCATGGATGAGATTATCATGTTCTTCTTCAAACAGCTCTGAAGCATCTTCTTCCATTAATTGATTTGCTTGCTGATCAAGCTGCAGAATAGCGGTCAATCAAATAACTACCAAGCTAGAAGCTAGGGTAGATCGTATTCCACGGGTCTCCTCTATTTGCTTACTTCGAATATGTTGGCACTTAAATTCACGAATAAACACCTAGTGCGTGGTATGAGTTCCACGACTTCTATACTAAAATGCAAAGATAAATTGAAATGAAATTAAAGCGAAGAAAGGTTGATTGATTGACTAAGATAGACGACTGACCGGCTTAGACTTCGAATCCCCCTTAGATCACCAGAGCAACAACAGTCAACAAACCGGCGATTTTTGATTCTAGTTCATTCAGTTCTCAGACACCACCACAAATCCTGACCCTTAGGTTTAAGACCGGCGAACGTTCGCTCTATCCGTTCTAGCTACCACGATTAATTAGCAGCCCGGGTATGGTCGCCTCTCGTAATGACTTAACTTAACTGGTGGAATTACTAACGATTTGTGAGTTACTCTTGCAGTGGATTAACCCTAATCAGTTCCTACGAAAGGCACACTCCAATTATAAGGTTAATTGTTCAATTTGGTGTTTTAAAGTAAGGCGAGCTTTCGATTCTATCCTTAGCTTAACAAGAATCTAATCTAGGTGGCCAAACCAGACAGGAAACACAAAGAACAAAGAACAAACCAAACATGAAAGGAAACTGAATGAATTTCGAATCTAATCACCGCCGATCCGTGACCGCTTTAAAACCCTGGGTCACTTAGGGTTCATCTAATCTAAGCTCTACGAGTTTAGCTACTGATACTCAATCCAGAAGAATAGAAGGAAAATAAAGAATACATCTCAGGTAGGAAAGACAGAGAAGAACTGTAAAACCTAATTTCGATGGATCCTTGCAGCTTCAATCTGCTGGATCTTCAACTCCTAGCTCTGGCTCTCCGGGGTGGATGGATGGCCTCACGATCCGGTCCTGGCTCCTCGAACTCTTTTCTCTCGTCTCTCTCTCTCTCTCTATCTTCGTGTTTTTCGAGTGAAAGTTGTATATCTGAAATTAGCCGCTGATTTTGGTATTTAAACCTAACCGAGCGACTGCCATTTTTTCACTGGGATTTTCGCTGAAAATACAAGGAGATTTTTGGCGAAAATACCTGTTGAAAAGTTGGCTTGATCCGTCTGTTTCTTCCGGTTGAAATGACTTAGGGTTTTTGGCGAAATCTTCCCAAGGTTTTCACTGAAAACTTCTTCCTGTGAGGGACAGTTGATTTCTTCTTGGATTTTCGGCAAAAACTCAAGGGTATTTTTGCCGAAAATCTGTGTGGAAAATAGAGCAGGAATTCCTTGACTTGAATGATTTCTCTTGTTGATTCAGATGTGATTCTTCGGGGTTCCAATGCCTAAGACACGTCCTTGGCTACCGTATTTGATGGCAGAAACCTGTGCTGTCATGAAAATGCTAGAAAACCATCAAATAGACCCGAAACGGGCCAAGGTAACACAACCGGCACGAAATAGAGCAGTTGAGTGAATATTCGCTATTTTACCCTAGAAACCATGTCTTGAGCAAGGAAATGTCACTTAAACGAGGCTGATAATCACGTTAATTCAAGTGTCATCAAAATACCCCACACTTAAGCTTTTGCTTGTCCTCAAGCAAACTGAACTAGAACACACTCAAATTCACAAATGACACGAGATCAAACTGAGATTCAATTCTGACTATTTGGTTTAGACCGTTCCACGTAGAAAAGGTGACCTACACATATAAGAACATCAACCAAACAAGTTTCGATCTCACTATTTTCTGCACACTTCAAGTAGTAGTTTTAACAAAGCACGTTTCTTGGGAAAACAATTAATCATGATTAACCGACTACGATAACACCAATTCTAACCGAAAAGACTTTAAGCTCTGGCCATGATATGGACGCAGAGGTATGAAAAGTGACGTGGCTATCGATTCGACTTCATCCGTTTCTAGATCTGCACGTTACATGTTCTAGCTAGGACCGATTTAAACAACAATTTATTTCAAGTTTCAAACTTCTTGCATTGACTTACTGCATACTAGTGCTCGATACCAAACACTTCACTTAGGTGTTGGACCTGCCTAGCTCACAGTGTTTGTGCCTATGCTAGTGCTCAACCCGAACACTTCACTTAGGTGTCGGGCTTGCCTAGCTTTATTTTCAGCACTTTAAAGAACTTTACATTGATTTGCACAACTTAATTACTTGATTTAACCATTTAGTCACTTAATCCTAGCTAGTTATAACTTTTTACACAAGATTTCGAAGTGGATTTTCGTCTAATCTCAAGCCACAATCACTGGTGAACAAATATGGAGTGAAAAACATGGAAGAAGCTAGCATTTATCATCTTAGAATGGTGTTATCGAGCTTTATTATTAACAAGCAAAACAATTTAATTAATTCAAGTTTCAACTACAAGAGTGATTTATGATTTGTTCTGACCTAGACTCATTTGATATCAGTACCAACACGTTGGTTACAAGTTCTAAGTGGAACAGTCTAGACGTCATCGTTCAAAATTGAAGTCAATTTAACATCACAAGTCAAGAGTTGAGCAATTCTATGCTAGAGAAATTTCAAAGATGAACCATAGAATCACAGAAAATCAAGCAAGATCATGTAGAATCCTAGAATCCTACCCCACACTTAAACGGTTCTGTGTCCTCACAGAACTAAACTAGAGTGGAGAAATACAAGGAACCTGGAAGGTTATGGTCGGTGTAGTGGTTGAGCACGAAGAGTCCGGAGCTGAGCGGAGTAGCTACTCAAAATCCTACAAAACACAAACAGCAAAACCACAAAAGGATACTGGGACAAGTGCCCCGGATCCACACGGAATAAAATTGGATCGAGATCCGAAAAGAAGAAAGAAAAGAATTGGAAAGGATAGAAACAACCTGATCACTGTTCCGAGGGTGGGGGTGGGGGTGGGGTTGTGAAAGGTGCAATGCCAAGCCGCTGCTCCAACTGCTGTAGCCATGCGATGTCATCCCTGTGTCTGGCTGACTGGTCGGCCATGAACTGCTGAAGAATGGTCCATTGCTCGTTCTGGGTCTCCTCATGTTCTACTCGGTCCTTTTGCCATTGAAGGGAACCAGCCGAGTAGTCAAGCTGCCACTGCTCAATGCGTGCCAGCCGCTTAGTAATCTCAGCGGCCATCTGTGGGCGCGGTGGTGGGCGTGCAACTGGCTGTGGGAGGGGTGAGGAAGCGATCTGCAATTCTCAAAGTCCAACGAAAGGTCGATGCCCCGTTGATGAGCTGCAGAATAGCGGTCAATCAAATAACTACCAAGCTGTGAAGCTAGGGTAGATCGTATTCCACGGGTCTCCTCTACTTCCTTACTCAAATGTGTTGGCAATTTAAATTCAAGGTTAAAACACCTAGTGCGTGGTGTGAGTTCCACGACTTCTACTCTAAAATGCAAAGATTAATTGAAATGAAATTGAAGCGAATAACGATTGATTGGTTGACTGAGACAGAAGACAGACAAGCTTAGATTTCGAATCCCCCTTTGATCACCAGAGCATAGGCAATCAACAGATCAGCAGTTTCCGATTCTAGTTCATTCAGTTCTCAAACACCACCATAATTCCTGACCCTTAGGTTTAAGACTGGCGAACGTTCGCTCTATCTGATCTAGCTACCACGATTAATTAGCCGCCCGGGTACGGTCGCCTCTCGCAACGACTTAACTTAACTGGTGCAAATTCTAATCGATTTATGAGTTACTCTTGCAGTGGATTAACCCTAATCGGTTCCCACGAAAGGCACACTCCAATTATAAGGTTAATTGTTCAACTTGATGTTCTAAAGTAAGGCGAGCGTTCGCTTCTATCCTTAGCTTAACAAGAATCTAATCTAGGTGGCCAAACCAGACAAGAAACACAGAGAACAAAGAACAAGTCAAACATGAAGAAGAAACTGAATGAATTTCGAATCTAATCACCGCCGATCCGTGACCGCTTTAAAGCCCTGGGTCACTTAGGGTTCATCTAATCTAAGCTCTACGAGTTTAGCTACTCATATTTAATACAGAAGAATCGAAGACAGACAAAGAATACATCTCAGGTGGGAAAGACAGAGAAGAACTGTAAAACCTAATTTCGATGACTCCTGGCAGCTTCAATCTGCTGGATTTTCAACTCCTAGCACTGGCTCTCCGAGATGGATGGATGGCATCACGATCCGTTCCCGGCTCCTCGAACTCTTTTCTCTCTCTTGTCTTCGTCTTAATTTTTAGTGTGTCTCTCTAATTTTTGTGTGTAAGTCCTCTTTGATTTAGCCACTTGTTTCAGTATTTATACCTAACCGGCGATTTCTGCTTTTCCACTAGGATTTTCGCCGAAAGTCCAAGATTATTTTCGGCGAAAATATCTGTTCAAATGTGGCTTCATCCGTCTGTTTCTCCTGGTTGATTTGGCTCAGGGTTTTCGGTGAAAATATCCCAAGGATTTCGCTGAAAACTTCCTCTTGATCGGGACAGTGGATTCCTTCTTATATTTTTGGCGAAAATCCAAAGGTATTTTCACCGAAAATCTGTGTGTAAAATGAAGCGAGAATTTCTTTGAGTTGAATGACTTTTCTGGTTGATTCGGGTGTGATTCCTCAGGGTTCCAGTGCCTTAGACACGTCCTTGGCTACCACATTTGATGGCGAACACCTGTGCTAACACGAAAATACTAGAAAACCATCAAATAGACCCGAAATGGGCCAAGGTAGCACAAAAGGCATGAGATGGATCGGTTGAGTGAATATTCACTATTCTACCCTAGAAACCGTGTCTTAAGCAATGAAATGTCACTTAAATGAGGCTGATAATCACGTTAATTCGAGTGTCATCAAATTACTCCACACTTAAGCTTTTGCTTGTCCTTAAGCAAACTGAACTAGAGCACACTCAAATTCACAAATGACATGAGATTAAACTGAGATTCAATTCTAACGATTTGGTTTAGACTGTTCCACGTAGAAAAAATGACCTACACATGCAAGAACATCAATCAAACAAGTTTTTGATCTCACTAGCTTCTGCACACTTCAAGTAGTGGTTTTAACAAAGCTCATTTATTGGCAAAACAATTAATCATAGTTAACTGACTACGATAACACCAATTCTAATCAAAAAGACCTTAAGCTCTAGCCATGATGTGGACGCGGAGGTAGGAAAAGTGACGTGGCTATCGACTCGACTTCATCCGTTTCTAGATCTGTACGTTACATGTTCTAACTAGGACCGCTTTACACAATTTATTTCAAGATTCAAACTTCTTCCTTCATTTTATTTACTGCATACTAGTGCTCGATACCAAACACTTCATTTAGGTGTTGGACCTGCCCAGCTCACAGTATTTGTGCTTATGCTAGTGCTCAACCCGAACACTTCACTTAGGTGTCGGGCTTGCCTAGCTTTATTTTCATCACTTTAAAGAACTTAGCATTAACTTGCACAACTCAATTACTTGATTCAACAATTTAGCCACTTGGTCCTAGCTAGTTATAACTTTTTACACAAGATTTCGAATTGGATTTTTCGCCTAATCTCAAGCCTCAATCACAGGTGATCAAATATGGAGTGAAAAACATGGACGGAGCTAGCATTTATCATCTTAGAACGGTGTTATCGAGCTTTGTTATTAACAAGTCAATCAATTCAATTAATTCCAGTTCAACTACAAGAGTGATTTATGATCTGTTCTGACCTAGACTCATTTAATATCAGTTCCGACACATTGGTTACAGGTTCTAAGTGGAACAGTCTAGACGTCATTGTTCAAAATTGAAGTCAATTTAACATCAAAAGTCAAGAATTGAGCAATTTTATGCTAGAGTGACTGGACAGGAATCACGAGGCACACAAAGATATAGGCAATCAAGATCATGCATGGTTTTCTAACATCCTACCCCACACTTAGACTGTTCTGTGTCCTCACAGGACTAAACTAAAGGAGAGAGATACGAGGAACCTGAAGGGTGATGGGCGGTGTAGTGGTCGAGCACGAAGAGTCCGGGGCGGAGCGGAGCAGCTACTCAAAATCCTACAAAACACAAACAATCAAAAAGAACAAAAGGATACCGGGGCAAGTGCACCGGATCCACACAGAATAAAAGTGGATCGAGATCCGAAAGAAGAAAGAAAAGAAATGGAAAGGATAGAAACAACCTTATCACTGTTCCGAGGGTGGGGTGGAGGCTGGGTCGGGAGAGGTGAAATGCCAAGCCGCTGCTCCAGCTGCTGTCGCCATGCGATATCATCCCTGTGTCTGGCAGACTGGTCGGCCATGAATTGCTGAAGAATGGTCCATCGCTCATTCTGGGTCTCCTCATGTGTTACTCGGTCCTTCTGCCATTGAAGCGAACCAGCCGAGTAGTCTAGCTGCCACTTCTCAATACGCGCCAGCCTCTCATTCATCTCTGCGGTGATTAGCGCTCGCGACGGCGGGTGTTCAACTGACTGGGGAATGCGGTGAGGGAGCGATTTGCAATGCTCAAAATCCAATGAAAGGTCAATGCCCCGTGCTATGGCGAGTTCAGCACCTATATGCTCAACCGGGACACGAGGAATGTTGGGGCCCCATTTGTCACCGAGCTGAGATTGTCGATCAGAATTGAAATGAAAGGTCCCCCATGGAAGCTCAGAAGGAAGCTTCTTGGTGGTAGTGCGCTTGTGAAAGAATCGTGCAAGCCACCATCCGGGATGCAGGTTGGCATCCTCGTCTACAGCACGGAATAATACGAGCTCCTCCAAAGAAACATGGTGACGGCTCGTCTTGCTGCAATAACACAGAGATTGCACCTAGATATAATGCAAGAATTTAAGAATAGGTGAAAGATGTCACCGACCGTGGGGTTGACGATAGGTGAGATCTCATCTTCGCAGGAGGCCCATCTCCACACGTCTGGGTAAGGAGCACTCGTGATGGAGTATGTGTCCTTGAAGCCAGCGGATGTTGTATTGAGGTTGACGTGCGGATCCAGCAGGTGGCCGAACTCGAGAATGGACTTCTCGTGGAGAACACCACCGAGGCGAAAGGATACAAATTTTTGCTCACGTATGGGCTTCGGGGTGAGGCGCCGGAACGAACTCCAGAACTCTTGAAGAGTGACAAACGGGTAGGGGGAACCATGAGTGGTCAGCACTCGTAAACTGGCTTTATGAAGGGCGGTGTCGACGGTGGAGTGCCAAGCCGGATTGTGCGCCTTGAGACTGTCTAGAGAAAGAACTGCCACCTTAGCCGGAGGAATGTCTTTGATCTTCTGAAAGACCTCTAGCTGGTGCGGCTCCAGGGCTGCGATGAAAGGATGTAGGGCCCCATTGGCAGGTGCAGGAATAGATGAGATAGGGGTCACAGGGGTTGGTGCATCCTCGGGGAGGATGGCCACAACCGTCGATGTTGGTGCAGCTGGTGCGGGTGGTCGGGAGGATGGGGTCCGGTTTTGGCGAGCTGAGGATCGCTGCGCTCTATCTGCACTGGTGGTCTTAAAACGTTTGGGAGCCCTGTAAAACATAACTCAGGGAAGACCAACATCAGATGACAAAAATCCTACCCCACACTTAAGTTGACAAGTGGGGCAAGCAAATTAACCGAGAGACCACCGAATCGAGATATAGTAGCAAAGAACTATCAATCAATTAAGCAAGCATGAGGAATGGAATGATTCATTAACACGATCGCACAGACAACAATTCACGAGCCTTAAAAGGTCACAAAGAAATGCCAGAACCTAGCCAATTGACATCGACATAGCAATCATGAAAATTGAGGGAGAACCAAAAAGTCAACTGATGACACTCGATTTGACGTGATTATCAGCCTCATTTAAGCGACATTTCTTTGCTTAAGACATGGTTTTTAGGGTAGAATAACGAATATTCAATCGATTGCCCTATCTCGTGCCATTTGTGTTACCTTGGCACGTTTCGGGTCTATTTGATGGTTTTCTAGTGTTTTTATGTTAGCACAGGTTTTTGCCATCGAATAAGTAACCAAGGACGTGTCTAAGGCGTTGGAATCTCGAAGGATTGCACCGGGATCGATCAAAGGAGCCAACCAAGTTCAAACGAATTCCTGCCCGATTTACAAAGAAGATTTCACCGAAAATAACCTATTATTTTCGGCGAAAATATTAGTACAAATCGACTGATGCCACTTGAAGGATGTTTTCGGTGAAGACTATGTGTTTTCGGACCGAGACCTATTCGACGAAAAGACAGAAGAAGCAGTCGGGTGACCGGCCATTTATACCAATATTTTCGGCGAAAATATCCCTATATTTTCGGCGAAAATAATAGAGGAATCTGGATCAGTTAGGGTTAAGTATAAATACTTAACCCGGCGGCCCAAAAGAGAGATCATAATTTTACATCAGAATACACTTTTCGAATCAGAATCCTACGATTTTCTCTGAAGTTCTGGAGCGAAGAGTTAGAGTTCGAAGAGCCGAAAAGAGATCGTGACACCATCCCTTTCATCTCGGAGAACCGGAGCTAGGAGTGTAGATCTTAGACTAGATGAACCCTAAGTGACCCAGGGCTTTAAAGCGGTCACGAATCGGCGGTGATTAGATTCGAAATTCAATCAGTTTCTCATTCATGTTTGATTTGTTCTTCATTGTTCATGTTTCTTGTCTGGATTGATCACCTAGATTAGATTCTGGTTAAGCTAAGGATAGAAGTGAACGCTCGCCTTACTTTAGAACATCGAATTGAACAATTAACCTTATAATTGGAGCATGCCTTTCGTAGGAACCGGTTAGGGTTAATTCACTGCAAGAGTAACTCATTAATCATTAGTAATTGCACCAGTTAATTAAGTCATTGCGAGAGGCGACCGTACCCGGGCGGCTAGTTAATCTTGGTAGTTAGAACGGATAGAGCGAACGTTCGCCGGTCTTAAACCTAAGGGTAAGGAGTTATGGTGGTGTCTTAGTAATTGATTGAATGAGAATCGAAATCCGCTGATCTGTTGTTTGCCAATGCTCAAGGGAACGAAGGGGGATTCAAAGTCTAAGTTCGTTTGTCATCTCTGTTTTCAAACCCTAATTTCCAATCTGCTTTAGTTTAATTTGTTTAAATTTCTCTGCATTTCTAGAATTATAAGTCGTGGAACTCACACCACGCACAACTTGTTTGCATTCGAGTATTTTGCCAGTTTTGAAGTAGTCAATCTTAGAAGACCCCTGGAATACGATCTACCCTAATTTAAGCGACATTTATTTGCTTAAGACGTGGTTTTTAGGGTAGAATAACGAATATTCAATCGATTGCCCTATCTCGTGCCATTTGTGTTACCTTGGCCCGTTTCGGGTCTATTTGATGGTTTTCTAGTGTTTTTATGTTAGCACAGGTTTTTGCCGTCAAATAAAGTAGCCAAGAATGTGTCTAAGGCGTTGGAACCTCAAGGAATCACACCGGAATTGATCCAAGGAGCCAATCAAGTCAAACCAAAAGTCTGCCCGTTTACACTGACATTTTCGGCGAAAAGAACCCATGGTTTTCGGCGAAAATGCAAGGAAAAATCCACTGATGCTCAACCAAGGAAGTTATCGGCGAAAACCCAAAGTTTTCGCCGAGAACCATCAGTCCGAAAATCACAGGAGGGAAGCAGCCGGACACTAGCCATTTATGAAGGAATTTTGGCCGAAAATTCCTCAAGATTTTCAGCGAAAATATTAAGCTGATTCGGCAGGTATTAGGGTTAATATACTTTTCAAAATCAGAATTTGAAGAATTCTCTGATGTTCTGGAGCGAAGAGTTAGAGTTCGAAGAGTCGAAAAGAGATCGTGACGCCATGCCTTCCACCTCGGAGAATCGGAGCTAGGAGTGTAGTTTACGGAAGATCGAAGTCTGTCAGAGTCGTCTAAATTAGGTTTTTCAGATCCTTTTCTGTTCTTCCTCTGGATGATGAACTCTTTCTTTATTTTTGATTGTTTTGTGATAAAGATGAGTAGCTAAACTCGTTAGAGCTTAGACTAGATGAACCCTAAGTGACCCAGGGCTTTAAAGCGGTCATGGATCGGCGGTGATTAGATTCGAAATTCAATCAGTTTCTCTTTCATGTTTGATTTGTTTTTCATTGTTCATGTTTCTTGTCTGGATTGATCACCTAGATTAGATTCTTGTTAAGCTAAGGATAGAAGCGAACGCTCGCCTTACTTTAGAACATCAAATTGAACAATTAACCTTATAATTGGAGCGTGCCTTTCGTAGGAACCAGTTAGGGTTAATCCACTGCAAGAGTAACTCATAAATCGTTAGTAATTGCGCCAGTTAAGTTAAGTCGTTGTGAGAGGCGACCGCACCCGGCGACTAATTAATCTTGGTAGTTAGAATGGATAGAGCGAACGTTCGCCGGTCTTAAACCTAAGGGTAAGGAGTTATGGTGGTGTCTTAGTAATTGATTGAATGAGAATCAAAATCCGCTGATCTGTGATTGCCAATGCTCTGGGGAACGAAGGGGGATTCAAAGTCTATGTTCGCCTGTCGTCCTTGTTTTCAACCCTAATTTCCAATCTGCTTTAGTTTAATTTTTTATTTTCTCTTCATTTCTTAGAATTAGAAGTCGTGGAACTCACACCACGCACGAAGTGCTTACATTCGAGTATTTTGCTAGTTTTTGGAGTAGTCAATCATAGAAGGCCCGTGGAATACGATCTGCTTAGCTTTTAGCTTTGTAGTATTTTATCACTGTTCTGCAGCTCATCGTCAACCAAAGTCAACCATGCCGAAAACCAAAATTCAAAAAGCCAAAAGATTCACAATTCAAGGGCTGAACAACTAACCGTGACAACATGACTCGAGAAAACGATTGGAAATCCGGGAAAACGACGAAAAGAGCTTGAAAACTAGGTCGGGAGGAGCCGGAACCAAAAAGCTCCGATTCTAGGGTATGAACTGGGGGCAGGCAAGGGGGAAGGGTGGGCGCGGCTTTGGTTAAGGCGGCGGTGGCCGGTTGGAGGACAAGGAGGCGACGACGGGCTGGACGGCGATTGGCGAACAGAGAGAGAGAGAGTTTGTTTTTCGGATGGGGGAGGGTTTGATTTTCGCGAAAACAAATACCGAAGGGGGCCTTAAATACCGGTGAAAAAAAGGCATATTTTCAGCGAAAAAACTGAAGAATTTTCGGCGAAAATGTCAGTTGTAATGAAGAAATGGTTTCGGCGAAAAGGTAGGTTGTTTTCGGTCGAGAAGAAGAAACAGGTCGGTTTTAAACAGGAATTTTCAGTGAAAATATGGGTGAATTTTCGCCGAAAATAATCTTGAAAATGGTCGGCAATTTTCGTTTTTTTTTGAATTTCAAAAGGGGTTTTAAAACAGAACGACTCAAAATGAAAACAACTGACTCCAGCCGTGGGTTGCCTCCCACGAAGCGCTCTTGTTTAACGTCCGTGAGCCAGACGATACCTAGATTTGTGTCATGATTCTAAAGCAAAGTAGTGCAAGTCGATGGAGGAGACAGCTAGTCCTTGCAGATACTTCTTAAGCCTATGCCCGGTGACCATAAACGGTTTTTGATCATGCAATTTGATTAGGACACTGCCTAAAGATGCCTGCCGCACCACGGTATAAGGGCCAGACCAACGGGACTTCAGTTTACCCGGGAAGAGCTTCAAGCGAGAGTTATATAAGAGGACTTCATCTCCGGGGTAGAACTGTTTGATCATCTTCAATTGAGAGTCATGAATTTTCTTATGCGCTCTTTGTATAACTTCGTGCTCTCATATGCGTGGAGTCGGTGCTCCTCAAGCTCAGCGATCTGGTCGTGACGCATATTACCTGCTACTGCATAGCTCATGTTCAACTCTTTGTTAGCCCAGAATGCCTTGTGCTCAAGCTGAACCGGCAAATGACATGCCTTGCTGATGACACTCGATTTGACATGATTATCAGCTTCTTTGCTTAAGACATAGTTTTTAGGGTAGAATAACGAATATTCAATCGATTGCCCTATCTCGTGCCATTTGGGTTACCTTGGCCCGTTTCGGGTCTATTTGATGGTTTTCTAGTGTTTTATGTTAGCACAGGTTTTTGCCATCGAATACGGTAGCCAAGGACGTGTCTTCGACGTTGGAACCCCGAAGAATCACACATAAATCAACTGGAGAGATCGCTCAAGTCAAGAAAACGCCTGCCCCATTTACACATGTATTTTCGGCGAAAATACCCTTGGGTTTTCGTCGAAAACAAAAGAAGGAATCCACTACCCCGAGTAGGAAGAAGTTTTCGCCAAAATTCCTCTATTATTTTCGGCGAAAATCCTAGTTGAAATCAGAAAATCTCGGGTAGGTATAAATACAGAATTCGGCGGCTAATGAAAAAAGCAATCAGGCCAATGTAGTTCGTCATATTTGGAAAATTTTGTTGAAAGCTGGGTCTCTTTGGGTTGCCTGGTTGTATTACTACAGGATTAAAAGGTGTTCATTCTGGACAGTGACATCAGATGCTGGGTCCTGGCACTGGAAACGGCTCCTAAAACTGAGAGGTTCTGTAAGTCAACATATCGCCTAAGATGATGATGGTGAGTTATCCTGGAATGGGAAGTATGTCAAGAAGTTGAAGGTTGGCATGATATGGGAGGATATTCGACTTAAGCAGGCGGCTGTGGATTGGTATAAATGTGTGTGGTCAGGGTATGTTATACCTAGACGATCGGTTGTTGCTTGGTTAATAGTGATAAACAGGATTACTACAAGGGACAAAGTCAAGACTTGGGACCCTTTGGTGGACACTCTTTGTGCTCTATGTGAGAAGGAGGAAGAGAGTAGAGACCACCTGTTTGTTCATTGCCAATTCACCAAGGACCTGATGAGCTACTTCTTCAGAGGTATCTCTTTTACCTCTTTTGGTGAGATGATCAAAGTTGTTTGTAGCTTTGGTGAAAGTAGAACTGAAAATGCAAGAAAGTTGCTTTGGAGAGTTATTATTTGTAATATTTGGAAGGAGAGATGTAATCGAATTTTGGGGGGGGGGGTAGATTATAGATGTAGTTCTCATGTCCTAGACGATATCAAGAGTGAAATGCTGAATTTTGCTCTTGGTAGACATGATGCGGATAGTATTGTAAGGGTAGTATAGTTCCTTAGTCTCTCCTTCCGGTCTTTTGTACGGTTATTCCTTGCCTTGATGAATACAAACCAAGCTCAATTCATCAAAAAAAAAATCAATCAGTTAACACACAACACACAGTCGAAGGGAGAGAGGAAAAAGAGAATGAGTAGAAAGGATTCAAGGAGCCAGGAACGGATCGTGACGCCATCCATCCATCTCGGAGAGCCAGTGCTAGAAGTTGAAGATCCAGCAGATTGAAGCTGCCAGGAAACATCGAAATTAGGTTTTACAGTTCTTCTCTGTTCTCCTACCTGAGATGTATTCTTCGTTTGTCTTCGATTCTTCTGTATTGAATATGAGTAGTTAAACTCGTTAGAGCTTAGATTAGATGAACCCTAAGTGACCCAGGGCTTGAAGCGGTCACGGATCGGTGGTGATTAGATTCGAAGTTCATTCAGTTTTATCTTTCATGTTTGATTTGTTCTTCGTTTTCTGTGTTTCTTGTCTGGTTTGGCCACCTAGATTAGATTCTTGTTAAGCTAAGGATAGAAGCGAACGCTCACCTTACTTTGAAACACCAAATCGAACAATCAACCTTATAATTGGAGTGTGCCTTTCGTAGGAACCGATTAGGGTTGATCCATTGCTAGAGTAACTCATTAATCATTAGAATTTGCACCAGTTAAGTTAAGTCGTTGCGAGAGGCGACCGTACCCGGGTGGCTAATTAATCGTGGTAGCTAGATCGGATAGAGCGAACGTTCGCCAGTCTTAAACCTAAGGGTCAGGAGTTATGATGGTGTCTGTGAACTGAATGAACTAGAATCGAAAGTTACTGGTCTGTTGACTGCTGTTGCTCCGGTAATCTAAGGGGGATTCAAAGTCTAAGCTTGTCCGTCATCTTTCTAGTCAACCAATCAATCTTCAATCTTCCTTCGCTTTAATTCTCATTTCAAATTATCTTTGCTTTTTTAGTATAGAAGTCGTGGAACTCACACCACGCACAACTTGTGTTTGAACTTGAATTAAATTGCCAACATCTTTGAGTAAGGAAGTAGAGGAAACCCCTGGAATACAATCTACCCTAGCTTTTGTTAGTTTTGTTAGTTATTTGTTTGAACGCATCACAACGACTGCGTCTCATGAAATTGGCGCCGTTGCCGGGGACTCTTCTATTTCGTTGAAAGAAGAGTTGGCATTTTTATTCTTCTACCCTTCCATCTTTCATTTTCCATCACACTTCGATTTTACACCGGTTGTGTCTGTTTTTGTCTCTTGCAGATCATAGCAGGTACAGAAGCAGATCACTTCCGTTCCATCTTCCTTTACCGCAATGGTTACTCTTAAAAGTGTTGCGGACTACAGTAAGCCGCGCGTATCTAACCTCCGATCACCCATCACCGTGCTTACTAATGACGATGATCCTGACTATGAGATTCAGATTCCTCTCTTGGAGCTAATCTCCAGGGACATACAATTCGAGGGAAGACCAGATGATAATCCCTGCACACACATAACCAACTTTTTGGCTGTCTGCGACACCTTCAAGTCTGGGAACCTCAACAAGAATGCGTTATATCTCCGAGCTTTCCCGTTTTCTATCAGAGGTGCTGCTAAGCAGTGGCTCAGCAGTAAACCGCCAGGTCACTAGACTGACTGGGATACATTAGCTCAAGATTTTGTTGAGGAATACTTTCCTCCCGCGAGGACAACTGCTTATAAAGACCGCATCTCCAGGTTCACTCAGAGAGAGGATGCAAGCCTTTATGACACTTGAAATGAATTCCAATCTCTTCTCTTCGACTGTCCTCACCATGGGTATGAACAAAGACAGCTGGCTGAATTCTTTGCTCGTGGTATGCGCGAAGAATATTCAAAGTGGGTCAACTCCCTAGCTGGCGGAGACTGCACCGCCCTCACTCCTCAGGATGCTCTTCTACATTTTGCTAGCTGTGCTTCAAAGTCTAGAAACTGGGAGAGGCAAAGAAAAGGAACCAAGAGTCAGATAAGTGTTGCAGAGCAGATCAAGGCAGAAGTTCAGAAGCATCTACAAGCAGCTGGTATTCCCCTCGACTCTCCGTCAGCTACCGTCTTTTCGGTTGACTATGGATGGTGTGGATCATGTGCTCATAACAGAAGTCTGGTCTACAGAAGAGATAAACTTCATCGATCAGGGCTTCGCTAATAATCAGAAAGGCTATGCCGATAACAGAAACTACATGCCACGGAACCAGAGCAACCGGCTAGTAGATCCTTATTATAGACCTCCAGGATTCATTGGAAGACAACACCAGTCTCAGGCTAAGCCGTACTACAATAAAGACATGGATTATGAGAAGAAGTTCGATCAGATTATGAGCAGACTTGACGACCACGACATTCAACTAAAAGCTCAAGCTGCACTCAATCAAGGACAGAGAGCTCAGAGCCAGAGGATAGAGGATGCTATAAGTAATATGACTAAACTCTTTACTAGCAATCCTCTCCTTAATCCAGAAGCATTTCAGGCAGACTCTGGCACAAAGAGCGAACACGCTCAAGCCATTACCACCAGGAGCGGCAAGCAAACAACTGATCCCAAGGCCCCAGAACCTGAAGTAATACCAGATACTAGTGCCGCCATGGATATGCCAGAAATTGAGGATATCACAGAAGAGGAAGAAGAAGCATCTGCTCCTCCTCCTAATCCACTCAGGACAACTCCTGAGCCTGTTTTGGCGCCGTATGTTCCTCGGATTCCCTTCCCAAAAGCTACAAGGAGCAAGGCTAAGGATCACGACACTCAATACAAGAAGTGGTACAATGTTCTTAAGACTGCAGAGATCAAGATACCAGTGACTGAAACTGTGGAAATCATACCACCACTTGGGAAATTCTTTAAGGATCTCGTGAAGAAAGTGAAGAACGGGGAGGCGTACTCTATCACACTTACTAATGAATGTGTGTCTATTCTCGGTGCGCCATCTCCCATTCGACAGCCGCCACCTCCCTCAGCTAAGTGTCCTCATCCCGATTCTTTTACATTACCGTGCATTATCAATGGCATTAAAATTGATCGCAGTCTGGTTGATTCTGGTGCTTCTATTAATGTTATGCCCGTTTATTTATATGAAAAGCTGAATCTAGGGCAACTAAAACCGATCACTCTGCATCTCATTTTAGCCGATAGGTCTGTCAAACTACCTAGAGGTATAATAGAAGATTTACTGTTTGCTGTGGTCCGTGTACTATAATGGCAAATTTTGTTGTTTTAGATACTCGTGAGTTAGACGGAACACTTATCCTAGGTCGACCTTTCTTAGCAACTGCTGGTGTGAATATAAATTGCAAACAAGGCCTGTTAACTTTAAGCGTAGGTCAAGAGAGTGTTGCATTCTGCATTAAAGATAGCATGAGATATTCTGTTGCTCAAGATGATAAATGTTATGCTGTTGATCCCCTAGAGTTGGCCTCGGCCAACTCCTTTACTAATGCTTTATCTAGTGATCCGCTAGAGTTGTGTTTGATTTCAGGGATTGATAATGCGTTAGACGATCTAAAGCAGTGTTTATGGCAAGATGAGTTAGACGAACAGAAGGAAACATTCACACCCACCACCGCGCCTACACATATTGAGCCAGCTTCGATTCGGATTACCACTTCATATGAGAATCCGCCAGAACTTACTTTGAAGGAGCTGCCTGACCACTTAGAATACGCATTTCTGGGGAAGGACTGCCAGTTACCTGTCATCATCAGTTCAAATCTATCTCCCGAGCAGAAAGAGCAACTGATCAGACTACTCAAGAAGCATGTCCGATCTATTGCCTGGCAGTTAGCAGACATCAGAGGCATCTCTGAAACCTTCTGCAAGCATCGGATAGTCATTGATGAAGAATTCAAACCAGTCCGACAACCACAGCGCCGACTTAACCCTCTGATGCAGGAAGTTGTAAAGAAAGAAGTACTCAAGCTTTTAGATGCCGGTATCATCTATCCTATTGCCGGCAGTCCTTGGGTCAGCCCGACTCAAGTCGTTCCGAAGAAAGGAGGAATCACAGTCATCCCTAATCCAAAGGGTGAACTCATTCCTACCCGAACAGTTACCGGATGGAGAGTCTGCATCAATTATCGACGACTCAATGATGCCACCAAGAAAGATCACTTCCCAATGCCGTTCATTGATCAAATGCTTGAACGATTAGCTGGTCATGAATACTACTGCTTCTTAGACGGGATGTCCGGTTACTTCCAGATTCCCATTGAGCTTGATGATCAGGAAAAGACGACCTTCACATGCCCGTTTGGTACGTTTGCTTATCGTCGTATTCCTTTTGTTTATGTAATGCTCCCGCCACCTTTCAGAGATGCATGCTTGCTATATTCAGGGATCTGGTAGAGAATGTGGTAGAGGTGTTTATGGATGACTTCTCCGTCTATGGAGATTCATTTTCAAAGCGCCTGGCTAACTTGGATAAGGTGCTAGCCCGTTGTGAGGAAACCAACCTGGCACTTAGTTGGGAGAAATGTCATTTCATCGTTACAGAAGGTATTGTTCTTGGGCATAGAATATGTAAGACAGGTATAAAATTCGATCGTGCTAAGATTGAGACCATTGCCAGCTTACCGCCGCCGACCTCAGTTAAAACAGTTCGAAGTTTTCTCGGTCATGCTGGATTCTACCGGAGATTCATCAGAGACTTCTCCAAGATCACTCTTCCAATGACGAAGCTCCTTGAGAAAGATGTTCCTTTCGTCTTTTTTTTTGATGAATAATTAGGGGTTTTATATCATCAACAAATAATGAGGTTCATACAAGGCTTAGCTAGCCAAAAGATACAAAGACTAAAAACTCAAAGCAAAGAGAATCTAGCTAGGCATACAACTCAGCATCAGACGCTCATTAACATGGCCCTTAGCAAACAGCATAATTGACTCCAATACTCTTGCACTAACAGCCTCTACATCCAGCTTTACTTCAGTAAAGATTCTTCGACATATTTCCCTCCACACTTCACTGATCACAGCACACTAGCACAGTCTTTTAGTCCTCATTCTAACTGCTGAACCTCTCCAAACATTCACAACAAATTGAACCATTCTGTCCCAGCTGTCAAAATTCCTGATTCCTGGGAATACTCTCTGCATACAATCTCGAGTATAGCTGCATTTAGCAAATAAATGGTCCCTATCCTCTGTCTCCAGATCACAAAGGCAACAAACAATTTCTGCTCAGCATTCCATTGCCTGACTTTATCTAGAGTGGCAATCCTATCCTTTAGTATCAACCAGATTAGCATGCTATTCTTAGGGATTCTGTATCCTTCACAAGGCCATTTCCACCATATAACAGTGTCCAGCTTTGGCCTAATCACCTCCCATACTTTCTTAGCTTGGAACTTAGGCATGGCTGCACCATCCCAAAGAATATCACCATCTGAATCCCAGGAAATGTGACTATGAGTCATACCTCTCAACTTCAGCACCTTCCTCCAATGCCAAGACCCTGCATCACTTTTGAACGTCCAAATGTCCTTACCCTTTAATCTATACTTCAAGATCCATGCCACCCAAAGAGAGCCACTCTTAATCAGGATATTCCATAAATGCCTCATGATGTTGGCTGAGTTCCAGCTACTAAGGTCCTTAAGACCTAAGCCACCTTCTTCATAGGGGAAAGCCATATGATACCAAGCCACTTTCACTCTTTGGCCCTCATTTTTCCCCCATAAGAATCTGGCACACAACACTTCTATCTCCTTCAATACAGCTTTAGGAATGATGAACATTGAAAGCCAATACTGCAGAATACCATTAATCACTGACTTAATCAACTGCAACTTTCCAGCATATGTTAAACATTTGGCCTTCCAGTTCTTGACTCTTTCAGTAATCTTGTCTAACAGACCTCTGCAGTCAGCCTTAAAAGTTTCCCAGCAGAAATGGGCATACCAAGGTACCTCATGGGTAGAACTCCACCTCTAAAACCAACAACTATTACCATTCTGTCTCTCACTGCATCACTAACTCCTGCAGTATAAAGGTCACTCTTCTCAGGATTCAACTTAAGACCAGAAATGGCATAGAACTTATCCATTATTGCCCTTACTTGCAGAATTGCCTCCTCAGACCCCTTAGTAAAGACCATCAGGTCATCAGCAAAGTAAAGAGTAGTAAGCTGCACTTGTTTACACTGAGGGTGAAACTGAAATAGCCCCTTGGAAGCAGCATCAACAAAAAGATAGTCCAGCATTTGCATTGCCAATACAAACAGGTAGGGAGAAATGGGATCTCCCTGCCTTAAACCCTTCCCTCCATTGAAGAATCCAAACAAAGAGCCATTGAAGTTCACAGAGTATCTGACTGAGCTAAAACAAGCCATGATCCATTGAATATACCTAGGAGGGAAATTCATTTCTACAAGCAGATTCTGAATAAACAGCCAATCCACTGAACCAAAGGCCTTCATAAGGTCAACCTTAAGAGCACATATAGGAGAGACCAATTTCCTATTATACTTGGCTAGCAATTCATGTGCAAGGATGACATTATCAGAGATAACTCTACCTTTGATGAAGGCAGACTGAGAACTGCTTACCAAGGAAGGAAGCACTCCACACAACCTGTTAGCCAACACCTTAGAGATGGCTTTATAAATGGTGTTGCAACAGGAAATAGGCCTATAGTCTTTCATACTAGCAGCATTGATCTTTTTTGGGACAGAGTAATAATTGTAGAGTTTACTGCTGGATGCAAGCTTCCAGTAGTGAAAAAATCATCCATAGCAGCAAAGATGTCCTCCTTAACTGTTTCCCAGCAGCCTTTATAAAACCCAGCAGTGTAACCATCGGGGCCAGGGGCCTTATCTGAAGCTAAGCTAAACAAAGCATCCTTCATCTCCTTTCTAGTCACATTAGCTTCTAGCTCCTCATATTGTTCAACCGAAAGCTTCCTTAAAACCAGGCCCGAGATATTTGTGTCCCTGCTAGAAGGAGTTCCCAGCAAATTTTTATAAAATCCTACAGCAATACTCACCATCTCATTCACATTGTCAGTCAGATTCCCATTGCCATCCTTCAATTGCCTAATGGTATTAACAACATTTCTTTCCTTAACATAACTAGCAAAAAATTTGCTATTACTATCACCTTCCTTGATCCAAAGAGTCCTTGACTTCAAACGCATTATATTCTCCTCAGCACCAACAAGCTCAGCCAAAACCCTTTCACTATCTTTCATAGCCCGCATATTACCAGAACTTGGATTATTAAACATATCCTCCTTAGCTTTTTCTAGGATTATTCTCTGGCTCTTAACCCTATTCTTCCTTTCATCTTTGACAAAGCCTGTCTTGAAGCTTTTGAGACCTTGAAGACTCAACTCACCACCGCACCGATTCTTACAGCACCAGATTGGAATCTTCCATTCGAGATCATGTGCGATGCTAGTGACTTCGCCGTTGGAGCGGTTCTTGGTCAGAGAAAGGAGAAGAGATTTCATCCTATCTACTTTGCGAGCAAGACGCTCAATGATGCTCAGAGAAACTGCACTACTATAGAGAAAGAGCTCCTGGCTATCATTTTCTCCTTTGATAAGTTTAGACAGTATCTGGTTCTTTCACATACCATTGTCTACACGGATCATGCTGCTCTGCGCCACTTATTAGCCAAGCAGGACTCGAAGCCACGTCTCATCCGATGGATCCTTCTACTCCAAGAGTTTGACATTGAAATTAAAGATAAAAAGGGAGCAGAAAATCTAGCAGCGGATCATCTTTCCCGCTTGGAGGAATCACAAACATGTAAGTCTACTACCCCTATCAATGATTCTTTCCCTGACGAGCTGTTGCGTGTTGAAACGTATGAACAGGTTAACAGCATAGCTATCGAGCCCTGGGCAATTCCTCACACTCAAGATCTGAGTAATGCCGCCGATTCAGATGAGCCTTGGTATGCAACTCTGGCTAACTATCTCTCACACAGCATTGTACCTCCTGAACTGGATTTCAATGCACGCAAAAAGCTCTTTAAAGAAGCCAAGTCATACTTCTGGGATGAGCCTTTCTTATACCGCATCAGTCTTGACGGGATGATCCGGAGATGTGTCTCTTACACTGAAGCAGCTGACATCATGCGTAAATGCCATGAAGGACAGTTCGGAGGTCACATTGGAGGAAACCACACGACGAGAAAGGTACTCGAAACAGGTTTTTGTTGGCCTTCATTCTTTAGTGACTGCGACGTCTTTGCTCGACGTTGTGATGCATGCCAGCGATCATGTAACATCTCAAACCGTAATGAGATGCCCCAAATTGTTTCTTTAACTGTTGAAATTTTTGATGTTTGGGGAATCAATTTTATGGGTCCGTTCACACCCTCCAACGGAAACAAGTACATTCTTGTAGCCGTTGATTACGTTTCTAAGTGGGCTGAGGCTGAAGCTCTACCCACTAATGATTCTAGAGTGTTGGGACGGTTCCTTACCCGTCTTTTCACGCGTTTTGGTTCACCGCGCTTCATCATAAGCGATAGGGGTACCCACTTCCACGGACAATTCGACCGGGTGTGCAAACTCTTTGGCGTCACCCACCGAATGTCCACGGCTTACCACCCTCAAGCGAATGGTCAAGCGGAAGTGACAAACCATGAGCTCAAGCGGATTCTTGATAGGACAGTTGGCCGGTCTCGCAAGGACTGGTCATCTAAGCTCAATGATGCCTTATGGGCATATCGAACTGCCTACAAGACTCCCATCGGTACCTCACCGTATCAGCTGGTCTATGGCAAGTCATGTCATTTACCAGTTGAGCTTGAGCACAAGGCATTCTGGGCTAACAAAGAGTTGAATATGAGCTATGCAGTAGCAGGTAATAACCGCCACAACCAGATCGCTGAGCTTGAGGAGCACCGTCTCCACGCTTATGAGAGCACGAAGCTATACAAAGAACGCACCAAGAAAATTCATGACTCTCAATTGAAGACGATCAAGCAGTTCTACCCTGGAGAAGAAGTGCTCTTATATAACTCTCGATTAAAGCTCTTTCCGGGTAAGTTGAAATCTTGATGGTCTGGCCCTTATACCGTGGTCCGACAGACACCCTTAGGTAGCGTCTACATTAAATTGCACGATCAAGAGCCGTTTGTGGTCAACGGGCATAGGCTTAAGAAGTATCTGCAAGGGTTAGCCGTCTCTTCCATCGACATACACTACTTCACGTCGGAACCGTGACACGATTCCAGGTATCGTCTGGCTCACGGACGTTAAACAAGAGTGCTTCGTGGGAGGCAACCCACGGCTGGAGTCAGTTACTTTTCGTTTTGAGTCGTTTCTGTTGTAAACCCCTTTTGAAAAAAAAAACGAAACAGCCGCCATTTTCAAATAAGTTTTCGGCGAAAATGTGTCATTGTTTTCGCCGAAAACGTGTGTTCAAAATAAACCTTTTTCTCCTGTTCCACCTTTTCGGACCGAGCCCCATTTGTTTTTCGCCGAAACACACTTCCTCAATTCAACTAAAATTTTTGCCGAAAAGTTCCCTTATTTTTCACCGAAAATCCTGTGCTTCCCATCGCCTATTTAAACCTGTTTCGGCCTCCTATTTTCGCCCCCTCCCATCCGAAAACTCCAACCTTCTCTCTCTCTGTCTTGAATCCATCCGCCCCCAGCCTCGGAAACCACGGCCAGCCGCCTGCCCCGAGCCACGCCCGACCATTCCCCGCCGCCCGTCCTTAGCCGCCGCCGGCCTTCCCCTTACCTAGCACCTGTTTCAAAACCCTAGAATCAGAGTTTTCAGCCCTGGTTCTGGCCGACCTATTTTCAAGTTTTTCATCAATTTCGCGGATTTCCAATCGTTTTCTCTCGAGTCATGTCTTCACGGTTAGTTGTTCAGCCCCTGATGTGCATCTTTTGGCTTTTTGACTTTTGGTTTTCGGCTTGGTGTTGACTTTGGTTGACTTTTTGGTTTCCCTCATTCTTCATGATTGCTTTGTCGGTATCAATTGGCTAGGTTCTGGTATTGTTTTGTGGCCTTTTCAGAAGCATGACTTGTTGTCTGTGAGATCGTGTCGCTGAATTATTCCACTTTTCATGCTTGCTGAATGAATTGACAGTTTTTATGCTATATCTTGATTCGATGACCCTCGTTTGTTACTTTTTTTACCCAACTTGTCACTTAAGTGTGGGGTAAATTCTTAATATGATGGTCATTTGAGTTGTGTTTTACAGAGTCCCAAGCGTTTTAAGACTACCAGTGCATTATAGAGCGCAGCGTCCTCAGTCGCCAGTAGCAAGACACCACCTTCCCGACGACCGCACCGCTACCAAATCGATGGCGTGGCCATCATTCCCAAGGATGTGCGAACCCTGCGACTTCTATTTCTTCTATTCCTCTCCTGCCAATGGGGCTATACATCCTTTCACCACGGCCCTGTGACCGCACCAGCTAGAGGTCTTCAGAAGATCAAGGACATTCTTCGGCTAAGTGGAGTTCTTTCTTGCAGTCCAGTCGAGACCAATCGCTTGGCATACGAAGCCAGATACCACTTTATAAAGAACTGTTTAAGAGTCTGTTAACCCTTGGCTCGCTCTACCCGCTTGTCGCACTCCAAGAGTTCTGGAGTTCTATTCCCGTCTCACCTCGAAGCCCATCCAGATGCCACAATCGTTTCTTTCACCTCCGGTGGTATTACATGAGAAGTCCCTTCACGAGTCGGCCCTGCTGGATCACAGCAATCACTCGAACAAAATAGCCGGCTTTGCAAAAGAACAATCTCACATACGAGATCTCCGTAACCCAACGTGTGGAGATGGACCTGCTGCGAAATGAGATTCACTATCATCAACCACGGTCGGTGACATCTTTCAAATCTTAAATCTTGATTATGTTTGGGTGCATTTTGTTATGCAGCAAGTCGAGCTGTCCCATGCCTCTTTGGAGGAGCGTTGTCTTATTTCGTGCTTTGGAGGAGGATTCCAACTTCATCCCAGATGTGCTTGCACGTTCTTTCACAAGCGCATTTCCGCAAAGAAGTTCTTCTGAGCTTCCAGGAGGGCCTTCATTTAATTTGATCGACAATCTCCAACTCGGTGACAAATGGGGTCCGAATACCTCGATCCCGATTGACGTATAGGTGCTGAGCTCGCCATAGCACGGGCATAACCTTCGACAGATACTTGAGATATTGCACGTCCTCGCTCACCGAGTTCCCATGTCAGTTGAGCGCCCAACCGTCGCGAGCGCAAATCACACGGAGTACATGAGAGTGGCGCGTATTGAGAAGTGGCAGATAGACTACTTGGCTGGTTCGCTTCAATGGCAGAAGGACCGAGTAGCACATGAAGAGGCTCAAAACGAGCGTTGGTCCACTCTCCAGCGATTTATGGCCGCCCAGTCTGCCCTACACACGGATGATATCGCATGGTGATAGCAGCTGGAGCGGCGGCTCGGCCTTTCACCTATCACGATTCAACCACCACCCCCTCCCGCGAAACAGTGATCAGGTTGTTTCTACCCTTTTCCATTTCTTTTCTTTCTTCTTTTCGGGTTTCAACCCAATTTTATTTTGTGTGGATCTGGGACACTTGTCCGGTATCCTTTTGATCTTTTTGTTGTTTGTGTTTTGTAGGATTTTGAGTAGCTACTCCACTCCGCTCCGGACTCTCAGCGCTTATCCACTACACCCCCCTCCACCCTCCAGGTTCTTCGTTTCTCTCTGCTTTAGTTTAGTCCTGTGAGGACACAGAACAGTATAATGTGGGGTAGGGTGTTAGATAACCATGCATGATCTTGATTGCCTATCCTTGTGTGCCTCGTGATTCCTGTCCAGTCTCTCTAGCAATAGAATGGCTCAGTTTTTGATTTTTGAGGTTAAGTTGTTGTTCAAACCTTCATAATGATGCTTAGACTGCTTAACCTAGAACTTGAGAACCAACTTGTATACTTTGATGCTAAACTGCCTGGTCAGAACAGAATTTTAAAATCACACTTGTAGTTTGTAGCCTTGATTGCATGAAAATGACCGAATCCGACTAGCAAACCAACTGTGAGCTTTTGATCCATTGCACATAACTTGCAATTATAATTCTTTCTGAGTGGTTTTCTGTTTACTTGAATGAGTTAGAATTTGCATGAGACCTACTCGAGACCACACGATGACACGAGTTCTAGAAGGATAAGGCACCTAGATTCAGCTACTAAGCTAGATAGCTACCAAACGATAAAATCCACTAGGTTTAGACCCTTGAGCTTGGCCTGTAATTTCGGTTCGATAATACATTACAACCATCTCCCATTTGTTTTCATTCCCCGTTGACCCCTGTGGTTGTAGTTCTAGATTGACCTACCGGAAGTCGGTTTGTGGTAACCTGCCTATAGCCATTAAACAGGTGGTCTTAGCTAATATGTCTAGACGTGTAAACCCCTCTAGCAACTAAAAGAAAATCGGCACAAAAGAAAAAAAAGTGAAGTAAGAAAAGAAGAAATTTCGAAAAAATGAAGAAAAGAAAAATCAGAAAGCGTTCAAAGTTTTAGTTCAATAAAACGTTCTTCTCCCTACAAATGGAAGAACGAAGTCAAAAGAAAAGTTGAAAAGAAAAGAAAGAAAAATCGTGTAAAGAAAAAGAATAAGTGCTAGTTGCTCGAGGGTATCAGAGGACGAGCGTTCATCATTCCACCCGTGTTTGGCTAGACGGTAGGAAGCCATAGATTAGATTCGAGGGAAGTTAGTCGAAGGCTACACCGCACCAAGCCATCATCATACATTCCCATCATCCATCTCATTATAAACCCGAGTAGTGTAAATTTCATTACGGTCCTAGCTGGGAAGTCCTTCTTGACTAGATACTCGTGTTATCACAGTGGTGGAGATGTGGTCGAAATGCAAACCTATGACAGAATTCGGTAGCAGAAAATGATCGAGAGCAGAAACACGTCCTTAAACATAGAGAGTGAGAGTCCCCATTATACTATATATATCCTGTGTGAGGAGTCTGGTCGGTTAGGTCAAATTCGTGCATAAGTGGTTGCTAATTACTTGTCGTGTGCAGTTTATTAGTGAGACCAGGTAGTTTGGCTGATCTGTATGCATGTTAGGTTTCTTGTTCTAGGATCGATCTGTCTAATAATTCATTGTGTTTGATTGAGCTCCAATTTAATCGATCTTATCATTGATGAACATGAGCGTCTCTATTCAGTTTGCTTGAGGACAAGCAAAAGCTTAAGTGTGGGGTATTTGATGACACTCGATTTGACGTGATTATCAGCCTCATTTAAGCGACATTTCTTTGCTTAAGACATGGTTTTTAGGGTAGAATAACGAATATTCAATCGATTGCCCTATCTCGTGCCATTTGGGTTACCTTGGCCCGTTTCGGGTCTATTTGATGGTTTTTTAGTGTTTTATGTTACCACAGGTTTTTGCCATCGAATACGGTAGCCAAGGACGTGTCTTAGACGTTGGAACCCCGAAGAATCACACATAAATCAACCGGAGAGATCGCTCAAGTCAAAGAAAACGCCTGCCCCATTTACACATGTATTTTCGGCGAAAATACCCTTGGGTTTTCGCTGAAAACGAAAGAAGGAATCCACTGCCCCGAGTAGGAAGAAGTTTTTGCTGAAATTCCTCTATTATTTTCGGCAAAAATCCTAGTTGAAATCAGAAAATCTCGGGTAGGTATAAATACAGAATTCGGCGGCTAATGAAAAAAGCAATCAATTAACACACAACACACAGTCGAAGGGAGAGAGGAAAAAGAGAACGAGTAGAAAGGATTCAAGGAGCCAGGAACGGATCATGACGCCATCCATCCATCTCGGAGAGCCAGTGCTAGGAGTTGAAGATCCAGCAGATTGAAGCTGCCAGGAAACATCGAAATTAGGTTTTACAGTTCTTCTCTGTTCTCCTACCTGAGATGTATTCTTCGTTTGTCTTTGATTCTTCTGTATTAAATATGAGTAGTTAAACTCGTTAGAGCTTAGATTAGATGAACCCTAAGTTACCCAGGGCTTGAAGCGGTCACGGATCGGTGGTGATTAGATTCGAAGTTCATTCAGTTTTATCTTTCATGTTTGATTTGTTCTTCGTTTTCTGTGTTTCTTGTCTGGTTTGGCCACCTAGATTAGATTCTTGTTAAGCTAAGGATAGAAGCGAACGCTCGCCTTACTTTGAAACACCAAATAGAACAATCAACCTTATAATTGGAGTGTGCCTTTCGTAGGAACCGATTAGGGTTGATCCATTGCTAGAGTAACTCATTAATCATTAGAATTTGCACCAGTTAAGTTAAGTCGTTGCGAGAGGCAACCGTACCCGGGCGGCTAATTAATCGTGGTAGCTAGATCGGATAGAGCGAACGTTAGCCAGTCTTAAACCAAAGGGTCAAGAGTTATGATGGTGTCTGTGAACTGAATGAACTAGAATCAAAGTTACTGGTCTGTTGACTGCTGTTGCTCTGGTAATCTAAGGGGGATTCGAAGTTTAAGCTTGTCCGTCATCTTTCTAGTCAACCAATCAATCTTCAATCTTCCTTCGCTTTAATTCTCATTTCAAATTATATTTGCATTTTTAGTATAGAAGTCGTGGAACTCACACCACGCACAACTTGTGTTTGAACTTGAATTAAATTGCCAACATCTTTGAGTAAGGAAGTAGAGGAAACCCCTGGAATACGATCTACCCTAGATTTTGCTAGCTTTATTAGTTATTTGTTTGAACGCATCACAACGACTGCGTCTCATCACTTGCCATAGACCAGCTGATACGGTGAGGTACTGATGGGAGTCTTGTAGGCAGTTCGATAAGCCCATAAGGCATCATTAAGCTTAGATGACCAGTCCTTGCTGGACCGGCCAACTGTCCTATCAAGAATCCGCTTGAGCTCACGGTTCGTCACTTCCGCTTGACCATTCGCTTGAGGATGATAAGCTGTGGACATACGGTGGGTGACGCCAAAGCGTTTGGACACACCGGTCGAATTGTCCATGGAAGTGGGTACCCCTATCGCTTATGATGAAGCGCGGTGAACCAAAACGCATGAAAAGACGGGTAAGGAACTGACCCACCACTCTTGAATCATTAGTGGGTAGAGCTTCGGCTTCGGCCCACTTAGAAACATAATCAACGGCTTCAAGAATGTACTTGTTTCCGTTGGAGGGTGTGAACGGACCCATAAAATCAATTCCCCAAACATCAAAAATTTCAACAGTTAAAGAAACAATTTGGGGCATCTCATTACGGTTAGAGATGTTACCTGATCGTTGGCACGCATCACAACGTCGAGCAAAAGCATCACAATCACTAAAGATTGAAGGCCAATAAAAACTTGTTTCGAGTACCTTTCTCGCAGTGCGGTTGCCTCCGAAGTGTCCTCCGAAGGGCTCATCCCAGAAGTACGACTTGGCTTCTTTAAAGAGCTTCTTGCGTGCATTATAATCCAGCTCATGAGGTACAATGCCGTGAGAGAGGTAATTAGCCAGGGTTGCATACCATGGTTCTTGCGTGTCGGCTGCATTACTCAGCTCTTGAGCGTGAGGGATTGCCCAGGGCTCGATAGCTATGCTGTTAACCTGTTCATATGTTTCGACACGCAACAACTCATAAGGGAAAGAATCATTGATAGGGGTAGTAAACTTACCTGTTTGTGATTCCTCCAGTCGGGAAAGATGATCCGCTGCTAAGTTCTATGCTCCCTTCTTGTCTTTAATTTCTATATCGAACTCTTGGAGAAGAAGGATCCATCGGATGAGCCTTGGTTTTGAATCCTGCTTGGCTAACAGGTGGCGCAGAACAGCATGATCTGTATAGACGATGGTATGTGAAAGAACCAGGTACTGTCTGAACTTATCAAAGGAGAAGACGATAGCTCGAAGCTCTTTCTCTGTAGTGGTGTAGTTCCTCTGAGCATCGTTGAGCATCTTGCTAGCAAAGTATATAGGATGAAACCTCTTCTCCTTTCTCAGACCAAGAACCGCGCCAACGGCAAAGTCGCTAGCATCGCACATGATTTCGAATGGAAGATTCCAATCTGGTGCTGTAAGGATCGGTGCGGTGGTGAGTTGAGTCTTCAAAGTTTCAAAGGCTTCAAGACAAGCTTTATCAAAAATGAAAGGAGCATCTTTCTCAAGAAGCTTTGTCATTGGAAGAGTGATCTTGGAGAAATCTCTGATGAATTTTCGGTAGAACCCAGCATGACCGAGGAAACTTCATACTGTCTTAACTGAGGTCGGCGGCGGCAAGCTGGCGATGGTTTCAAGCTTGGCACGATCGACTTCTATACCGAGCTTAGAGATCCTATGGCCAAGAACAATGCCTTCGGTAATCATGAAGTGACACTTCTCCCAACTAAGGGCCAGGTTGGTTTCCTCACAACGAGCTAGCACCTTGTCCAGATTGGCCAGGCACTTGGAAAACGAATCTCCATAGACGTAGAAGTCGTCCATGAATACCTCCACCACATTCTCTACTAGATCTCCAAATCTAGCCAGCATGCATCTCTGAAAGGTAGCAGGAGCGTTACATAAACCAAAAGGAATTCGACGATAGGCAAACGTACCAAACAGGCAGGTGAAAGTCATCTTCTCTTGATCATCAAGCTCGATGGGGATCTAGAAGTAACCGGACATCCCGTCTAAGAAGCAGTAGTAGTCATGACCGGCCAATCGTTTGAGCATCTGATCAATGAATGGCAGTGGGAAGTGATCCTTCTTGGTGGCATCATTGAGTCTTCGATAATCGATACAGACTCTCCATCCGGTAACTGTGCGAGTGGGAATGAGCTCACCCTTTGGATTAGGGATGACCGTGATTCCTCCTTTCTTCGGGACGACTTGAGTCGGACTGACCCAAGGGCTGTCGGCAATAGGATTGATGATACCGGCATCCAAAAGCTTAAGGACTTCTTTCTTCACAACTTCCTGCATCAGAGGGTTTAGTCGGCGTTGTGGTTGTCTTACTGGTTTGAATTCTTCATCAACGACTATCCGATGCTTGTAGAAAGTTTCATAGATGCCTCTAATGTCGGCCAACTGCCAGGCAATAGCTCGGACATGCTTCTTGAGTAGCCCGATCAGTTTCTCTCTCTGCTCGGGAGATAGGTTCGAGTTGATGATGACTGGCATCTGGCACTCCTTCCCCAGGAATGCATACTCCAGATGGTTAGGCAGCTCCTTTAGGGTTAGCTCTGGCAGATTCTCATATGAAGTAGTGATCCGACTCGATGCTGGCTCGATGTGCGGAGGCGCAGTAATGAGTTTGAATGTCGCCTTCTGCTCGTCTAACTCATCTTGCCATAGGCGCTGCTCTGGGTCTTCTAGTGCACTGTCAATTCCTAAAATCAAACACAACTCTAGTGGATCACTAGATAAAGCATTAGTAACGAAGTTGGCCGAGGCCAACTCTAGGGGATCAACAGTATAACATTTATCATCTTGAGCAACAGAATATCTCATGATATCTTTAATGCGGAATGCAACACTCTCATGTCCTACAGTTAAAGTTAACAGGCCCTGTTTGCAGTTAATATTTGCACTGCACCAGCAGTTGTTAAGAAAGGTCGACCTAGGATAAGCGTTCCGTCTAACTCACGAGTATCTAGAACAACAAAATCTGCAATTATGGTAAAGGGGCCACAACAGACAGCTACATCTTCTATTATACCCCTAGGTAGTTTGACAGACCTATCGGCTAACACGAGATGCAAAGTAATCGGTTTTAATTGCCCTAGGTTCAGATTTTCGTATAGATAAACAGGCATAACATTAATAGAAGCACCAGAATCAGCCAGACTATGATCAATTTTAATACCATTAATGATGCACGGTAATGTAAAAGGACCGGGATCAGAACACTTAGCTGGGGGTGGTGGCGGCTGTCTTATGGGAGATGGCGCACCAAAGAGAGAAGCGCATTCGTTAGTGAGCGTGACAGAATACGCCTCTCCGTTCTTCACTTCCTTAAAGAACTTCCCAAGTGGTGGTATGATCTCCACAGCTTCAGTTACTGGTATTTTGATCTCTGCAGTCTTAAGAACATTGTACCACTTCTTGTACTGAGTATCGTGATCATTAGCCTTTCTCATTGCAGCTTTTGGGAAGGGAATCCAAGGTACATATGGCGCCAAGACGGGCTCAAGAGCCGTCTTGGGAGGAGGGGTTGGTGCTGCTTCTTCTTCTTCTGTTATATCTTCAATTTCTGGCTTATCCATAGTAGCACTGGTATCTGGTATCGCGTCAGGTTCCAGAGCCTTTGGATCAGTTGTTTGCTTGCCGCTCCTGGTGGTAATAGCTTGAGCGTGTTCGCTCTTTGCACTGGAGTCTGCTTGAAATGCTGCTGGATTGAGGAGAGGATTGCTAGTAAAATTTTTAGTCATATTGCTTATTGCATCTTCTATCCTTTGGCTTTGAGCTCTCTGTCCTTGATTGAGTGCGGCTTGAGCTTTTAACTGAATGTCGTGGTCGTCGAGTCTGCTCATGATCTGATCAAACTTCTTCTCATAATCTATGTCTCTATGGTAATACGGCTTTGCTTGGAACTGTTGCTGTCCTCCAATGAATCTCGGAGGTCTCTGATAAGGATCTACTAACCGGTTGCTCTGGCTCCGCGATACGTAGTTTCTATAGCCGGCGTAGCCTTTCTGATTATTGGCGAGGCCTTGATCGACAAAGTTTACCTCTTCTGCAGACCAGACTTCTGTTTTACCGAAGTTGAGGCAGCTTCCACAGCACAGAATCCACACCATCCACAGTCAGCCAAAAAGATGGTAGCTGACGGGGGATCGAGAGCGATACCAGCTACTTGTAGATGTTTCTGAACCTCTGCCTTGATATGCTCTGCAACGCTCAATTGACTCTTGGTTCCTTCTCTTTGCCTCTCCCAGTTTCTGGATTTCAACGCACAGCTAGCAAAATGCAGAAGAGCATCTTGAGGAGTAAGGGCGGTGCAGTCTCTGCTAGCTTGGGAGTTGACCCACTTTGCAGATTCTTCGTGCATACCACGAGCAAAGAATTCAGCCAGTTGTCTTTGTTCATACCCATGGTGAGGGCAATTGAAGAGAAGGGATTGGAATTCATTCCAAGTGTCGTACAGGCTTGCATCTTCTCTCTGAGTAAACCTGGAGATGCGGTCTTTATAAGCAATTGTCCTTGCTGGAGCGAAGTATTCCTCAACAAAATCTTGATCTAATGTCTCCTAGGTAGTGTAGTGACCTAGCGGTTTGCTCCCAAGCCACTGCTTAGCTGCACCTCTGAGAGAGAACGGAAAAGCTCGGAGACATAAAGCGTTCTTGTTGAGGTTCCCAGACTTGAAAGTTTCACAGACAGCCAGAAAGTCAGCTGTATGTGTGCAGGGATTATTATCTGGCTTTCTTTCGAATTGTACGTCCCTAGAGATCAGTTCTAGGATAGGAATCTTAATCTCATAGTCAGGATCGTTGTCATTGGAAAGCACGGTGATGGGGGATCGAAAGTTAGATGCGCGCGGCTTACTGTAGTCCGCAACACTCTTAGGAGCAGCCATAGCGGAAGGGGAAGATGGAACGGAAGTGATCCGATTCTGTACCTGCTAAGATCTGCAAGGGACAAAAACAAACACTACCGCTGTAAAATCGAAGTGTGATGTGAAATGAAATATGGATAGGTAGAAGAATAAAAATGCCAACTCTTCTTTGAACGAAATAGAAGAGTCCCCGGCAACGACGCCAATTTGATCAAGCTGCAGAATAGCGGTCAATCAAATAACTACCAAGCTAGAAGCTAGGGTAGATCGTATTCCATGGGTCTCCTCTATTTGCTTACTTCGAATATGTTGGCACTTAAATTCACGAATAAACACCTAGTGCGTGGTGTGAGTTCCACGACTTCTATACTAAAATACAAAGATAAATTGAAATGAAATTAAAGCGAAGAAAGGTTGATTGATTGACTAAGATAGACGACAGACCGGCTTAGACTTTGAATCCGCCTTAGATCACCAGAGCAACAGCAGTCAACAAACCGGCGATTTTCGATTCTAGTTCATTCAGTTCTCAGACACCACCATAACTCCTGACCCTTAGGTTTAAGACTGGCGAACGTTCACTCTATCCGTTCTAGCTACCACGATTAATTAGCCGCCCCGGTACGGTTGCCTCTCGCAACGACTTAACTTAACTGGTGGAATTACTAACGATTTGTGAGTTACTCTCGCAATGGATTAACCCTAATCGGTTCCTACGAAAGGCACACTCCAATTATAAGGTTAATTGTTCAATTTGGTGGTTTAAAGTAAGGCGAGCTTTCGCTTCTATCCTTAGCATAACAAGAATCTAAACTAGGTGGCCAAACCAGACAAGAAACACAAAGAACAAAGAACAAACCAAACATGAAAGGAAACTGAATGAATTTTGAATCTAATCACCGCCGATCCGTGACCGCTTTAAAACCCTGGGTCACTTAGGGTTCATCTAATCTAAGCTCTACGAGTTTAGCTACTCATATTCAATCCAGAAGAATAGAAGGAAAACAAAGAATACATCTCAGGTAGGAAAGACAGAGAAGAACTGTAAAACCTAATTTCGATGGATCCTTGCAGCTTCAATCTGCTGGATCTTCAACTCCTAGCTCTGGCTCTCCGGGGTGGATGGATGGCGTCACGATCCGGTCCTGGCTCCTCAAACTCTTTTCTCTCGTCTCTCTCTCTCTCCTCTATCTTCGTGTTTTTCGAGTGAAAGTTGTATATCTGAAATGAGCCGCTGATTTTGGTATTTAAACCTAACCGAGCGACTGCTGTTTTTTCACTGGGATTTTCGCCGAAAATACAAGGAGATTTTTGGCGAAAATACCTGTTGAAAAGCTGGCTTGATCCGTCTGTTTCTTCTTGTTGAAATGGCTTAGGGTTTTCGGTGAAAACTTCCCAAGGTTTTCGCCGAAAACTTCAACCTGTGAGGGACAGTTGATTTCTTCTTGGATTTTCGGCGAAAACTCAAGGGTATTTTCGCCAAAAATCTGTGTGGAAAATAGAGCAGGAATTCCTTGACTTGAATGATTTCTCTGGTTGATTCAAATGTGATTCTTTGGGGTTCCAATGCCTAAGACACATCTTTGGCTACCGTATTTGATGGCAGAAACCTGTGCTGTCATGAAAATGCTAGAAAACCATCAAATAGACCCAAAACGGGCCAAGGTAACACAACCGGCATGAAATAGAGCAGTTGAGTGAATATTCGCTATTTTACCCTAGAAACCATGTCTTGAGCAAGGAAATGCGCTTAAACGAGGCTAATAATCACGTTAATTCGAGTTTCATCACTTGCTCAAGCTCGACGTCCTCCGCATCAGGAGCTTGTTGCATTGAAATGAACTTCTCCAAGAGGAATTATGTCTTCGACGCCTATTGTTAATACTGATGGACCTGTAGATATATATCGTTGTGATCTTGGTGGTGGTGTGTAGCTTCCGGTTCTTGCCATGACGGAGAGGGTGAAGGTTCCTCATAACAACTGGTCATAGTTATAATATATACCATCCTTGGTTGACCTCAACATATGGTACTTCATTGATGCACCACCCTTGGTATTGGTCATCCAACTTGTGATCCTGCATCTCAAAACTCAAGAGCACTACCCAAGTAAATCATGAAAAAATGGGGGAAAAACAAATGATAAGATGAAAGGTTGAAGAATAAAATGCTAACTCTTCTTTCAAATAATATAGAAGAGTCCTCAGAAAAGGTGCCAATTTGATGTTCATGTTTTCACGTGCGTCAAATAACTACCAAACTTAAAAAGTTAGGCAGATCGAATCTCTTGAGGTTTCTTCTAATTGACTACTCAAAGAAGCTGGCAATCTATTCAGGTCTAAAGAAATTGCGTGGTGTGAGTTCCACGACTTCTAAACTAATAAACAAAGGAAATTGAAAAGGAAAATAAAGACAAAAAGATTAAAGAAGGTTGACTAACGAGATGACTGACAAGCTTAGACTCGAATACCCCTAAGATCATCAGAGCATTGGCAATCACAAGACCAGTGACTTTCAATCCTAATTCATTCAGTTCTTAGACACCACCATAACTCCTTACCCTTAGGTCTAAGTTCCACAAACATTTGCTCTATCGGATCTAACTACCACGATTAATTAACCATCCATGCGTACACTTCTGCAATGGAGAACTAACTAGTGCAATTGATTAAGAACAATGAGTTACTCTAGCAGCGGATCAACCCTAAATGGTTCCTACGAAAGGCACACTCCATTGAATTGGTTAATGGAACACGTTTTCGCGTGTCGTGTGATTGCCAATGCTCTAGTGATCTTAGGGGGATTCGAGTCTAAGCTTGTCTATCATCTCGTTAGTCAACCTTCTTTAATATTTATGTCTTTATTTTCCTTTTCAATTTCCTTTGTTTATTAGTTTAGAAGTCGTGGAACTCACACCATGCAACTTTTTTAAACCTGAATAGATTGCCAGCTTCTTTGAGTTGTCAATTAGAAGAAACCTCGAGAGATTCGATCTACCTTACTTTTTAAGTAGGATAGTTATTTGACAACACGCGAAATCTTGATCATCAACTATACTTCATCAAAATCTTATCAAATTGGCGCCATTGTCAGGGACTCTTCTCTATTGTTTGAAAGAAGAGTTGGCGTTTTATTCTTCTACCTTCCATCTTATCATATGTTTTTCCTCCATCTTTTTCATGATTTACCTAGGCAGTGAGTGCTCTTGAGTTTTGACATGCAGGATTACAGGTTGGATGGACAATACCAAGGGTGGTGCATATCAGAACAACCACTTCTGACTAGTTGGTATGAAGAACCTTCACCCTTGCCGTCATGGCAAGAGCCAGAAGCTACACACCACCACCATGATCACGAAGTGGGATATCTACAGGTCCATCAGTTTCAACAACAGGTGTCAAAGACAGAATTCCTCTTGGAGAAACTCCTTTCAATGCTACAAGCTCCTGATGTAGCGAACATCGAGTTCGAGCAATCAAATCAACTAATGGAAGAAGATGCTCAAGAGTTGCTAGAAAACGAACATGATAATCTAGCCCATGACTGTTGGGAGCTAGAGGTATCTGATGAAGAATCGCTAGCAGAGGTGGTTGGTGTAGCCGTAGAGCTTATCCATCGTGTAGTCGAAGCTGAAGAGGAGCATGTGGAGATTGAGGAATTATCTTCATTTAAGCTTCCGCCGAACTCACCTATAGTTCAAGCTAAAGAGGAGCACATGGAAATCAAAGGGGTCATTGATTTAGAAGCGTTTGTGCTCAACTCTGAGAGCAACCTGGATGACCTTTGGATGGAGAAGATTGAGCTCATTGATTGCGACACACCATACTATCTTTTTCCTCCTCCAGTAGGAGAATTCGAGAAGAAGAGGTCAGTCAAGCAGAACCACGATTTATTAGGACATCACCAACTGCATCTTCATCCTTCTGGAGTGTTATTTGGCACTCAACCGCTAGCCTTGAAGAAATTGATTGACTTCAGTGAGCTCTTGAGTTGGGGCCCATAACCAAGTACCGTCCAACTCATGGACGTTAAACGATAGCGCTTCATGGGAGGCAACCCACTGCTGGAGACCATTTTGAATTATTGAGTTAGTTCTTCGTCGTTCGACTTTGTTTCGTGTGGATCCAGGACACTTGTTCTGGTTTCCTTTTGATCTTTTTGTCATTTTTGTTTCGTAGGGTCTTTTGTAGCGTTTTCACTCCGCTCCAGGCTCTCTATTTCCATCCTCTACACCCACCATCTCGTTCCAGATTCTCTGACAATCTCTACTCTAGTTTAGTCCTATGAGGACACAGAACCTTTTAAGTGTGGGGTAGGATGCTAGAGAATCTTTGCATGATCTTGTTTGTTTTCTGTGATTTCATGGTGCATTCTGACTCCTCTAGCATAGAATTGCTCGGTTCTTGACCTTTGATGTTAAGTTGTTCTTCAATCTTTCATAATGATACTTAGACTGCTTAACCTAAAACCTGTAACCAACTTGCCTGCATTGATGCTAAATAACCTGGTCAGAACATAAATAAATATCACGCTGTAGTTTTTCACCTTGATTGCATGAAAACGATCGAATCTGACTAGCAAACCAATTGTGAGCTTTTGGTCCATTGCACATAACTTGCAATTTCAATTCTTTTTTAGTGGCTTTTTCGTACCTTGAATGAGTTAGAATTTTTATGAGACCTATTCGAGATCACACGATGACATGAGTACTAGGATGATAGAGGCACCTAGAAATTGCTACTAAACCAGAAGCCAACCCAACGATAAATCCTCTAGGTGTAAACCCTTGTGCTTGGCCCTTCTGTCGGTTCGTTAATACATTACAGCCATTTCCCATATTTTTCATTTCCCCGTTGATCCCCTGTGGTAGTAGTTTGAGATTAGCCCATCGAAAGTTGGTCTGTGCTAACTTGCCTATAGCCATTAAACATGTGGTCTTAGCTATTATGCCCGGACGTGCTCTAGCAACTAAAAAAATCCGCACTAAAGAAAAAAAATTAGAAAAACATCAAAAGACAAAGAAAAAGTTCGAATAAAATCAAGTCAAAGTAGTAGTTCTTTTAGTTCAAAACGTTCTTCTCCCTACATATGGAAGAACGAAAGCAAAGTAAATGTAAAGAAAAATTCAGAAAAATTGAAAAAAAGAATCAAATAAAAGTGCTAGGTTACTTGAGGGTATCATAGGACGAGCGTACATTATTCCACCCGTGTTTGGTTAGACGGTAGGAATCCTTAGATTCTCATTCGAGGGAAGTTAGTCGATTGCTACACCACACCAAAGCCATCATCATCATACATCCCTTCATCCATTCATCATAAACCTTTCTAGTGTAGAATCGTTATAGTCTCGCGCAAAGTCCTTTTGACTAGATTCTCGTGTTGTCACAGTGGTGGAGATGTGGTCGAAATGCAAAATTATGACATAATTCGGTCAAGAAAGTGATTGAGAGCATAAACACGTTGATGTGCATGTTTTCACGTGCGTCAAATAACTAGCCTACAGAAGTAGACTAGATCGAATCTCTCGAGGTTTCCTCTAATTGACTACTCAAAGTAGCTGACAAATTATTCGGGTTTAAACACGTTCCGCGTGGTGTGAGTTCCGCGACTTCTAGACTATAAAGCAAGGAAAATTGAAATGAAAACAGAAGACAGAATGAAAGATTGGTTTGACTTAACAAGATGACAGACAAGCTTAGACTCGATTGCCCTAAGATCACCAGAGCATTGGCAATCACAAGACCAGCAGTTTTCAATCCTAATTCATTAAGTTCTCAGGTACCACCATAACTCCTTACCCTTAGGTCTAAGTTCGGCGAACGTTCGCTCTATCCGATCTAATTACCAAGATTAATTAACCGTCGGTGTGTTCACTTCTGCAATGGAAAACTAACTAGCCCAAGAATAAGAACAACGAGTTACTCTAGAAGCGGATCAACCCTAAATGGTTCCTGCGAAAGGCACACTCCATTGAATAGGTTCATTGATTGATTTGATTTCCAAAGTAAGGCGTACATCTGGTAACTAACGTCTAGCGACTAACCTTAACTTAACACGAATCTAATCTAGGCGTCAAGTAGACTAGAAACGCGGGAAACAAAGAACAAAACAACCTTGCAAGAGAAATTGTTTGAATCAAGATCTAATTACCGCCGATCCGTGACCGCTTTAAAGCCCCGGGTCACTTAGGGTTCATCTAATCTAAGCTCTATGAGGTTAGCTACTCATATTCGATACAAAGAAATCAAAGACAACATAGGTGTTCATCATGCAAAGTAATAACAGTTAGAAACTGAAAAAACTAATTATGGCGACTGACGTCTGACGATTCCCGTGAAGCTTCGATCTCCAGCGATCTTCAACTCCTAGCTCCGAGCACTCTGAGGTGGAAAGATGGCGTCACGATCTCTCCAAGAACTTTGAGGATGCTCTCAACTCTATCTATCGACGTTAGAGTCGTGGCGACTCTAAAAGTCTAATTGTATTATTGTATGAATGATGAATATTGTATATCTGGTCATCTCCTGCCGCTGCTGCTTATATAGGTGAGTTTCCAAACCCTTGCTGGAAAAGGAGATTGTTCTCAGCGAGAACTATGAAAGTTCTGACCGAGAAGTTTAGTGTAAACTGAGCGAGAGTTCTCCTACTTCCTCGACGAGAATTGTACCTTCCTTTCTTCACATGTTCTCGATGAGAACTATGAAACTTCTTGCCGAGAACATCTTCAGTGTAAGCTCCTGGAATTTTCGACGAGTGTTCTGACTTCATCCTTGACATCTTCTCGCCAAGAATTGTAGAGTTCTCGATGAGAATTTTGTGCTGGGCAGTGGACTGGTCAGTTTGGTCCTGGTTTTGATTCTAGTTCACTTCTCGAGGTCTTAAACACGTCCGAGGCTACGTCATTGATGGAAAAAACTTGTGTACTCATAGAGACACTAGAACACATCAAATAGACCCAAAAAGGCCCAAGGTAACCAAATCGGTAGGAAATAGAGCAATTGAGTGAAAACACCCTAAGCTACCCCAAAAACCGTGTTTCAAGCAAGGAAATGTCGCTTAAATGAGGTTGAAAATCACGTTAAATCTAGTGTCATCAAAATACCCCACAATTAAGCTTTTGCTTGTCCTCAAGCAAACTGAATTAGAACACACTCAAGTTCACAAATAACAAGATAGATTAAATTTAGATTCAATTTCTAACGATTTGGTTTAGACTGTTCCACGTAGAAAAAGTGACCAACACATGCAAGAACATCAACCAAACAGGTTTTGATCTCACTGTTTTCCGCACACTTCAAGTAGTAGTTTTATTAAAGCTCATTTCTTGCAAAAATAATTAATCATAATTACCCGGCTACGACAACACCAATTCTAATCAAAAGGCTTTATGCTCAGGCCATGATGCGGATTAGGTGGAGGTAGTGGACATGACGTGGCTATCTAGGTCTGTACGTTACATGTTCTAGCTAGAACCGATTAAAACAACAATTTTCTTTCAAGATTCAAACTTCTTCCATTTATTTACTACATACTAGTGCTCGATCCCAACACTTCACTTAGGTGTTGGTCCTGCCAAGCTCACAGTATTTGTGCCTATGCTAGTGCTCAACCCGAACACTTCACTTAGGTGTCGGGCTTGCCTAGCTTTGATTTCAACACTTAAAGAACTTAAAATTGATTTGAACATTGAACTTTTCGGATTTCACAACTCAATTACTTGCACGTTATCAATTTAACCACTTGATCCTAGCTAGTTATAACTTTTTACATAAGATTTCGAATTGGATTTCCGTCTAATCTGAAGCCACAATCACAGGTGATCAATATGGGGTGAATAACATGGGGGAAGAGCTAGCATTTGCCATCTTAGAACGGTGTTATCGAGCATTGTTATTAACAAGTCAAACAATTCAATTAGTTCAAGTTTCAACTACAAGAGTGATTTATCATCTGTTCTGACCTAGACTCAGTTAATATCAGTGCCGACACGTTGGTTACAGGTTTTAAGTGGAACAGTCTAGACGTCATTGTGAAAAATCAAAGTCAATTTAACATCAAAAGTCAAGAACTGAGTAATTCTATGCTACAGGATTTCAGAATGAACCATAGAATCATAGAAAATCAAACAAGATCATGCGAATTATAACACCCTTAAATACCCCACACCTAAACCGTTATGTGTCCTCACAGGACTAAACTAGGATAGAGAGATATGGAGAACCTGGAACAAGATGGTCGATGTAGGGGATGAAAACAGAGCATCCAGAGTAGAGCGGAGTAGCTTTAACAGATCCTACAAAATAAAAGACAACAAAAATATCAAAAGGATACCGGGACAAGTGTCCCGGATCCACACAAAATAATAGTCGAAACGAAGAAGGCTAGGAGAAATTTGAAAATATTTTGACTCTGTGTTTGAAAGATATTCAAAAATTTTCTGACAGAACTAAAATTCTCGGCGAAAACTTCTTTGAAAACAAATTGAAAGAGTTCGCCGAGAAAACTTGACTCAAATAGACTACACTGAGTTCTCGGTGAAAAAATCTTTGAAAATAAAACAGAAACAACTGACTCAAAGAACACATTCTCGCCAAGAATGTTAAAGTTCCTGGCGAGAAGTTTTGACCTGTCAGAGAACAAAAAAGGAACAAAAAATTATTAAAATACTAACACTTTGGCTCCCCCGAACCCAACTCGAACGACGAAAAACTGACTCAATAAATTTAAAGCGGACTCCAGCCGTGGGTTGCCTCCCACGAAGCGCTCTTGTTTAACGTCCTTGAGCCGAACGATACCTAGTTATGGACCCCCAAGTCAAGAGCTCATTGAAGTCAATCGTCTTCTTCAAGGCTAGCGGTTGAGTGCCAAATAGCACTCCAAAAGGATGAAGATGCAGCCGGTGATGTTTAAGTAGATCGTGGTTTTGCTTGGCTGACCTTTTCTTCTCGAATTCTTCTACTGGAGGAGGAAAGAGATAGTACGGAGTGTCATGGACAATGAGCTCAATCTTCTCCTCCTGATGGTCATCAAAGATGCTCCCAGAGGTGAGCACATATGCGTCCAAATCTATGACTTCCTCGATTTCCACGTGCTCGTCGTTAGTTTGAACTATAGGCGGGTTTGGCTGAAGCTTAAATGAAGATGATTCCTCAATCTCCACATGTTCCTCGTCAGCTTCAACTACAAGATGGATGGGCTCCACGTCGTGAAGATGGATGAGCTCAACGCCTTCATCAGCCACCACTGCCAAGGATTATTCATCAGATGCCTCTAGCTCATAATAGTCGTGGACGGGATTATCATGTTCTTCTTGGAACAGCTCTTGAGCATCTTCTTCCATTAATTGATTTGGTTGCTCGAGCTCGACGTCTACCGCATTAGAAGCATGTAGCATTGAAATGATTTTATCCAAGGTGGATTCTACTGTCGCCATCCATTGTTGAGTTTGATGAGCCTGTAGATACATCTCTTGGTGACCTTGGTGGTTGTGTGTAGCTTCTGGCTCTTGCCATGACGGCAAGGGTGAAGGTTTCTCATACCAACTTGTCGTAGATGGTTGTTCTGATGTATACCATCCTTGGTTGACCTTGTCATATGGTTCTTCATTAACATACCACCCTTGGTATTGGCCATACCACCTGTTATCCTGCATCTTCAAAACTCAGAAGCACTACCCAGGTAAATCATGAAAAGTTGGGAGAAAAATAAATGATAAGATGGAAAGGTAGAAGAATAAAATGCCAACTATTCTTTCAAACAATATAGAAGAGTCCCCGACAACGGTGCCAATTTGATGTGCACGTTATCACATGCGTCAAATAACTAGCCTATAGAAGTAGACTAGATCGAATCTCTCGAGGTTTCCTCTAATTGACTACTCAAAGAAGCTGACAAACTATTCGGGTTTAAAACACGTTAACGTGGTGTGAGTTCCACAACTTCTAGACTATAAAGCAAGGAAAATTGAAATGAAAACAGAAGACAGAATGAAAGATTGGTTTGACTTCACAAGACGACAGACAAGCTTAGACTCGAATCTCCCTAAGATCACCAGAGCATTGGAAATCACAAGACCAGCGGTTTTTAATCCTAATTCATTCAGTTCTCAGACACCACCATAACTCCTTACCCTTAGGTGTAAGTTCGGCGAACGTTCGCTCTATCCTATCTAATTACTAAGATTAATTAACCGTCCGTGCGTTCACTTCTGCAACGGAAAACTAACTAGCCCAAATAAGAACAGTGCGTTACTCTAGAAGCAGATCAACCCTAAATGGTTCCCACGAAAGGCACACTCCATTGAATAGGTTAATTGATTGATTTGAGTTCCAAAGTAAGGCTTACATCTGGTGACTAATGTCTAGCGACTAACCTTAACTTAACACGAATCTAATCTAGGTGTCAAGTAGACAAGAAACGCGGGAAACGAAGAACAAAACAACCTTGCAAGAGAAATTGTCTGAATCAAGATCTAATTACCGCCGATCCGTGACCGCTTTAAAGCCCCAGGTCACTTTGATGTGAACCGCTGCAACCGTGGGCAGACGACCCTAACCACCGCAAGCTGATGATCGTGCAACGAGGTGGAGACCGTTGGGAACCGGGATGGAGAGGACTTTGACCCGCTAGCTATAAAGAGCTAGGAACCAGAAGTATCACGTTGATGGCGCCACTTCAAGGGGAGGATACCCTAGACGATAAGCCGGTCTAAACGACAGTCAATTCCATGAAAGTCGAGAAGAGATTAGCAATTCCATGCTAAAAGAAAAACTGAAATTTAAGTAATTTATTCAATTCAAGGTGTGTTACAAGGGTGGCCGACGGCCTCTATATATAGGTGAGGGAACAAGCTCTCCTCCCTAAAGACTACTTCCTAAATAATAATAAAATAAAGAAATAAAAAGAGTCCTAATTAGAATTCTAAAGAGGACTTTAACTAATCCTAATCTAGACTAAAAAAGAGGGAAAATTCGGATTCCAATCCTATAAGGGAAAAGAATCCTACCTAAACTAGAACTCCTAAAAAGGAAGCTGAAAAACCCTAAAATACAGCAGAACGGGTTCTGGGAGAAATTGCCAAATAAATACCAAATAAAATAGGAAAAATAATCCCTTTGGCAGATCACTTGTAGACGTCATGGGCTTCAACTTTCATGTTGGGCTTCAGCCCAAATTCTCTCTCCATGTGGCCTAAATTCGTCAATCTTCGTCAGACTAGGAATCTGTCCAAAACCGGGAAATCCTAGCTTGATTAGGATTCCTTGCTTGGATGTATTTGGCATCTTCTCTTCATGTCCCGCGTCCTTGATGGTCAAGCATCCTTCATTGTATCAGGCTCAAGAGGTGGCCTGATCCTAGCTCCTAGTGTTGGCTCCCTCGGATCAGCATCCGAGCTCTACTCCTTGATGCTTAGGCCAAGCATCACTAGGACTTGTTCTAGCCCTATCTCCCTTGATACTCCTCCGAATTGAGCTCCGTTTGTTGGAGGGTAATCCTAAGGCCATAAGAATTCCAGTGCCTTTGGAAAATCCCAAAAGGAACGGGTAAATTGTGATGTGAACCGCTGCAACGGTGGGCAGACGACCCTTGAACACCGCAAATTGGACACCGTGCAACGAGGTAGAACCGTCGGGAACCGGGGGCGGATGAGGACTTTTACCCGTCAGCTATATAATAACTGGGAACCAGAAGTATCAAGTCATAGATGCCACACCAAGAGATGGATGCTCTTGATGATAAGTCGATCCTTCAGTATCGCAACATGTAGATACAATAAGGGTTTCAGAACAAAGTTCTTTCAAAGGGGGTTTATTTCATAAAAGTCTTGAGTACAATGGGTGGCCGGCGGTCTCTATATATAGGTGAGGGAACAAGCTCTCCTCCCTAAACACTACTTCCTAAATAAGAATAAAATAAAGAGTCCTATTCCTAAAAAGAATCATAAAACTCCTTAAACAATCCTACTAAAAAGGAAAAATAATTAAATAGTCTTTAAAACCGAGAATCCAACTCAAAATAGGAATAAAACTCCTAAAACCCTAAACCAACGGTTTTTAGGGTTTCCTAGTCCGGGTTGGACTAGGATTTGGCGGGCAACCGGTCTCGGGCCGGGCCTTTGCTCGGCTACGGGCTTCTTCTTCTTTAAACGGTGGGCCTTCGTCGGGCCTTGGGGCCTGATGCTCCAGGCTGGTCCAAGGGTGAGGGCCTTGCCAATAGGCTTGGTCCACACGGTGACCATTCCCATAAAATACTCCCGATCGGCCAGACTCTCGGTCTAGGGCTCGGGGCGGGGCCGGTCTGGGGACTTCTTCATTTCTGCTTGGGGTTTCCTCTCCTAGCTTCGGGCATTTCCTCAGGTAGCTCCATATGTGGCTCTCATGGGCTAGGGTCGGGCCAGGGGTGGTGCCTCGCAGCCAGGGGCTCCTTTTTCTCTAACGGCTCGGCTCCGGATCAGTCTTGGGTGGCCATCCCTTCTCGACCAGGTACTCTAGAGCTCTCTTGTTCCTGTACTCCAGGAAGGCTTCCATTGGGTCTCTAGAGTGTGCCTCGTCTTCAGGGCCCTTGGAGATTAGGCCAGGATCCTGCTGGGGCTTATCCTCAACCCTAGGGTCTCTACACTCGGCCAGCAGCATGGCTTGGAGTGGCAATTCTTCCTTCTGAGCTTTCCTACCTGCAGGGGGAGGCCTTAGCCTACATTTCAGCTCATACCTTGGCTTGAGGGCTTGTAAGTGGCCGGCCCTTGGTTCTATACGCTTCTTGTACGGCCCTAGGGTTTTGCCTCGGACAGGTGACCCTAGTGGGGTGTAGGTGTACCGGCGGGTACTAGGGCAGCTGGGCCGGGTCATATCATCCCTGAAGTGACTCCGGGCGGCCGACTGGCTGAAAATACCTACTCCTACACCCCACCGGGGTCACCCACAAGGGCGAAAGGCCTTAGTGCCTTATAAGAAGCGCTTAGAACCTCGCCAACACCTTAAGATAAACCCTTAGAGGTTTACCAAGCCCCAACAGGCGGTGAGGTTCAAGTACAGCCCTCCTCGAAGGGCTCAACAAGCACGGATGAGCGTCCGGACCCATCCGGCCCTGACTTGGGCCCCGTCGCTCATGGCGACCAAAGAGCCTAGCTTGGCCGGCACCTCAGGTACTAAGCCTAATGACCCAGGAGGTGGTACACAACCCTGGGATCCTCTAGAGGCCTTCTTAGAGGAACGCCGATTGAAGAAGGCCCAGCCCCGACCTGAAGGAGCTCCAACCGGCCCTACCCCGAGCGCTCCTTCGGCCTGAGCACCAAGGCTAGGACTCCAGGAGCTCAAGGACCGGATGATGACCTTAGGGGAACCTCTAAGGGCCTTCCTAAGACAACTGGGAGAAACAAGGAAGGCCAGGCCTAAGCATATCTGGAGAAGGCCCGAAGGCAGACAGCACCCGAGCGCCAACCCCGGCCTCAGAAGGCCCCGATCGGGCCCTAGCACTCAGCCATCAGGGGACTCGAGCCCTGGGAGGTTTAGCACCTGCCCTCAACTCCATACAAGGCCTAGAGCCAAGCCTAGGTGCTGCCAACCTAGGAGCACAGAAGGAAATGGAGGAAATGGACGGAAGGCCGAGCGGGCAGGCCGAGCAGGAACCCCGGATGCCGAGCAGCATCAGCATCAGACTAGCCAGAGTCCAGCATCTGAAGCCTTGTGCATCACCCAGCCCGAGCAGCCGATGCCGCCGCCAATCCCAAGCCCGATAGCAAAGGCGGCGCTACTTTCCTAATCCGGCCCGCGCGTGAGCGGCACATCCGACCAGACCCGCCGAATCCATCGGATTAGGGTTTCTAGCCGGCTTTTGTATTATTTTAGTCTTTTAAGTATTATATTCGAATTTTCCTTCTTAGTTTCGATTCTTTAGGAGCAAGTAAGTCTTATTATATTTAAATAGGACTTAGGCTAATATTTTATTATTTTTAGAGTTATTTTCCTAGTAGGAATCGTGAGCCTGTTCACGATTCCCTCACCTATAAATAAGAGGCTTCGGCCTCATTGTAAACTCGAACCCCTTTGAATCAATTAATCAAATAAGAAACTTTGTTCTCTCAATTCTTTAGTTTTATGCTGCGTGCATAGCTTAGAATAGGTATTATCGTTAGAAGTATTCCCCTTCTCTAGTGGAGCCATTCTGGACACTAGGTACACCGGTGTATTAGCTGCGGGCCTGATTAATCCAGCGCCGGTGTCAAGGTGATCAGGTGAACGGATCGACTGCGGTGTAGACGTCGGTTGGTTCATCGGGTCTACCCCGAGCTAGTCGGCGTTCCACTTAGGACAGTAGCTCGAGTACACTACCAACTATCCCACTTCAGGTTGAGACCCGGACACGAGGCCCTCTTGACAGCTGAAGCCTTGGACAAACACCATGATCTTGTCATTCGTGCTACTAGGATCGCTAATCTGAAACTCTACCTCCACTTCGACTTGAAAAGCTCGAAGGAGAGGCTACATAAGGACGAAACTAAACCTAGGTCACGATGCCTAGATCCGTAAAGTCCTGACTTAATAGACAATGGAGACGAGATTCTATGCTAGAACTGAGCCGTGGTCAGACTGCGATTCCAACGAGTACCAACGAAAGTATATAGAAACCCCAAATCTACCCGTTACCAAACTAGAACCCCGGAAAGACACACGAAGGAGTTGGATCGGGGACGAACCCGTGTACAAGAAGAGGGAATGAAGTGACCGGCCCAACGGCTGAAAATACTATCCTAAGCCAGCCTTGAGGCACCACAAAGGGCAAAGGCATTAGTGCCTAAAAGCCGTTAGAACACTGCGACCTTGAAGAAGAACCGCAGAGGTTTACCAGACGCCCAACAGCGTGAGATGAAGTACAGCCTGCCCAAGGCAATCACCACTAGCCGCTTAGTGCCGGACCCATCCGCGGACGTTCCCAGGACGATAACAGCGTCAAAAGGAGCGAGCTTAAACAGAATCAGGTATAAGCTTAATGACCCAGGGTGCTACAAAACCTGGATATCCTCAAGACTCCTTAGAGAACGCAATGAAGAAGGCCCTGGGACCCAAGGAAATGAGGCTCAGTGCGACACCTGACCAAGGATGCGGGCCAGATTCGGCCTTTACCAAGGCTAAGAGGGACTCAGATGCATCAAGTCACATCGTTCATGACGTAGGACTCTAAGCTTAGCCTTGGACAACGGGAGACAAGGAAGGCCAAGGCTGCTCTGCTGAGAAGGCCCAAAGCCGCGCACCCTGGGGCAACGGGGCTCAGAAGGCCCCGATCGGCCTAGCAATTAGCCATGAAAGGGGTCCACCGGAGGGTAACACCTGCCCTACCCCTCAGGCCTAGAGCCAAGCCTAGGAGCTACCAACCTAGACGAAAGAATAAGGACTGAGGAATTGTTTGTAATGCAGGGCCGAACCATGTAGGAGCATTGCCAATCAGATCATGATGCTCAAGGAAGGAGAAGTCGTCACCGACGATGAAGAAGAGGAAGCAAAGGGCGGCCAAGAAGAAGACTCCGACAGCGGAGAAGAGGTCGAGGTTCAAGGCCTCAAAAAATTCACGGGTATGTTCGTGAAAGACCTGGCCCTAGGTACCAATGCCTGGCGAGATACCTTGGCCGAGCCATACATCCCTGGCGTCGGCCCGAACCCCAAATAGCGCTCGGCCAGCATCGGGTCAACCCCGAGCTAGTACTCGGCGCCCTACGAAGCAGTGCCCGGACCCACTAGCCAACCGCCTACTGGTGCAGGAGCAGCACCCGGACACACCGAGGCCCCCTAGGGACACGCAGGCTATCCGGGACATGCACACCGAGGAGGTGTCACACCGACTCTTGCGGCTGGCACCCATTGACTCTGCCCACCTCCACGACCGGCGGGGCAGAAAAGAGCCCTAGCAAGGAGGAGGGGCTCCATTGGGACGAACTATACTCCCCTATGTCTTCCACGAGCCTCAACATCAAAGTGAACAATCCCCGACTAATGACAACATGAGCACCGACGGTGCTAGCTCAGAAGACCCGGAGCCGTGGTCAGACTCGGATTCCAACGAGTACCCAAGCCCCCAAAGAATGAAGGAAGGCAGCCCCAACATTACCCCACGAGCCGCCAACTTGAAGAAACCCCGCCCAATACACACACGAAGGAGTGGGATTCGAGGACAAATCCCTTACAAGAAGAGGGGAATGAAGTGACTCCGGGCGGCCGACCAGCTGAAAATACCTACTCCTACACCCCGCTGGGGTCACCCACAAAGGCAAAGGCCTTAGTGCCTTATAAGAAGCACTTAGAACATCGCCAACACCTTAAGATAAACCCTCAGAGGTTTACCAAGCCCCAACAGGCGGTGAGGTTCAAGTACAGCCCTCCCCGAAGGGCTCAACAAGCACGGATGAGCGTCCGGACCCATCCGGCCCTGACTTGGGCCCCGGCGCTCATGGCGACCAAAGAGCCTAGCTTGGCCGGCACCTCAGGTACTAAGCCTAATGACCCAGGAGGTGCTACACAACCCTGGGATCCTCTAGAGGCCTTCTTAGAGGAACGCCAATTGAAGAAGGCCCTGCCCCGACCTGAAGGAGCTCCAACCGGCCCTACCCCGAGCGCTCCTTCGGCCTTAGCACCAAGGCTAGGACTCCAGGAGCTCAAGGACCGGATGATGACCGTAGGGGAACCTCTAAGGGCCTTCCTAAGACAACTGGGAGAAACAAGGAAGGCCAGGCCTAAGCATTTCTTGAGAAGGCCCAAAGGCAGACTGCACCCGGGCGCCAACCCCGGCCTCAGAAGGCCCCGATCGGGCCCTAGCAATCAGCCATCAGGGGACTCGAGCCTTGGGAGGTTTAGCACCTGCCCTCAACTCCATACAAGGCCTAGAGCCAAGCCTAGGAGCTACCAACCTAGAAGCACAGAAGGAAATGGAGGAAATGAGGAAATGGAAGGAAGGCCGAGCAGGAACCCCGGATGCCGAGCAGCATCAGCATCAGACCAGCCAGAGTCCAGCATCCGAAGCCCCGTGCATCGCCCAGCACGAGCAGCCGCGCCGCCGCCAATCCCAAGCCCGATAGCAAAGGCGGCGCTGACTTTCCTAATTTGGCCCGCGCGTGAGCGGCACATCCGTCCGGACCCGCCGAATCCACCGGATTAGGGTTTCTAGCCGGCTTTTGTATTATTTTAGTTTTTTTTAAGTATTATATTCGGATTTTCCTTCTTAGTTTTGATTCTTTAGGAGCAAGTAAGTCTTATTATATTCTAAATAGGACTTAGGCTAATATTTTATTATTTTTAGAGTTATTTTCCGAGTAGGAATCGTGAGCCTGTTCACGATTCCCTCACCTATAAATAAGAGGCTTCGGCCTCATTGTAAACTCGAACCCCTTTGAATCAATTAATCAAATAAGAACTTTGTTCTCTCAATTCTTTAGTTTTATGCTGCGTGCATAGCTTAGAATAGGTATTATCGTTAGAAGTATTCCCCTTCTCTCGTGGAGCCATTCCTGGACACTACGGGTTCCCGGCTGTTATATAGCTGACGGGTCCTAGTACGAATCCGCCCCCGGTGCCAAAAGTGATCGAGCGACGGATCAAGACTTGCGGTGGTTAGGGTCGTCTGCCCACGGTTGCGGCGGTTCACACCAATTTTGGTATCAGAGCTTCGGTTCAACTCGAGGAACCACAATCTATCCCAGTCTTCAGGTTTGAAACCCTGGATTCATATCCCTTACTTTTCAGTCTTAGAAAATCCTTGAAAAACCCTATCTATCTTTGTTTTCGTGTTAGTAGAAAATCAGTTTAGAAAATCCATCTATCTTTCATTCTTGTTAGAAGCATTGTACGAAAAAAAGAAAAGAAAACAAAAAGAAAGGCAATCTACCCTAGGGTTTCTCGTTCGTTATAGGTTGATCTTAAGAAGAGGGGTAGATAGATATATTTGCTTCCCTGTATTATTAACTAACATGGCAGACGAATGAATCAACCACATGGAGACCAGTGTTCTCAACATCACTCAAATTCTGAACACGTTACAAGAATCTATGGCTCGGATGGAAAGGAGAGTCGCTGATGAACCTCAAGTCGTTGTTCGGGTTCAAACAGATAACTACTAATGCTAAGAAAAAGCTATAGCAGATCGTATTCCAGGGGTTTCCTCTACTTCCTTACTCAAAGGTGTTGGCAGTATTAATTCAGGGTCAAACACAAGTTGTGCGTGGTGTGAATTCCACGACTTTTATACTATGACGCAAGAATAAGAAGAATTGGAAATTAAAACGAAGAAAGATTGAAGATTGATTAATTGACTAGAAGGATGACAGACAAGCTTAGACTTCGAATTCCCCTTAGATCACCAAGGCAACAGCATCACTGACTAGCGATTTTCGATTCTAGTTCATTCATTTCATAGACACCATCATAACTCCTGACCCTTAGGTTTAAGACTGGCGAACGTTCGCTCTATCCGATCTAGCTACCACGATTAATTAGCCGCCCAGGTACGGTCACCTCTCGCAACGACTTAACTTAACTAGTGCAAATTCTAGTGATTAATGAGTTACTCTAGCAATGGATCAACCCTAATCGGTTCCTACGAAAGGCACGCTCCAATTATAAGGTTGATTGTTCGATTTGGTGTTTTAAAGTAAGGCGAGCGTTCGCTTCTATCCTTAGCTTAACAAGAATCTAATCTAGGTGGCCAAACCAGACAAGAAACGCAGAAAACAAAGAACAAACCAAACATGAAAGATGAAACTGAATGAATTTTCGAATCTAATCACCGCCGATCCGTGACCACTTTAAGCCCTAGGTCACTTAGGGTTCATCTAATCTAAGCTAGACGAGTTTATCTACTCATATTCAATACAGAAGAATCGAAGACAGACAAGAAATACATCTCAGATAGGAAGACAAAGAAGAACTGCAAAACCTAATTTCCATGCTTCCTGGCAGCTCAAATCTGCTGGATCTTCAACACCTAGCACTGGCTCTCCGAGATGGATGGATGGCGTCACGATCCATTCCTGCTCCTCGAACTCTATCTACTCGCCCTGTCTCTCTCTCTCTATCGTCGTTTGTGTGTGTGTTTTTTTGTTTCTCAAAAGTGATCCCCTGATATTAGCCGTCGAGTTCTCTATTTATATCAACCCGAGATTTTTCTGATTTCAACTGGGATTTTCGCCGAAAATAGTAGAGGAATTTCGGCGAAAACTTCTTCATACTCGGGACAGTGGATTCTTCCTTTTGGTTTCGGCAAAATTCCAAGGGTATTTTCGCTGAAGACTATCTCTCAATCGGGCCAGTGATTTCTTCTTCCATTTTCGGCGAAAACCCAATGGTAGTTTCGCCGAAAATATATGTATAAACCGGGCAGGAATTTCGTTTGAACTTAATTGGCTCCTTTGATCGATTCCGGTTCAGTTCCTCGATGTTCCAATGCCTTAGACACGTCCTTGGTTACTTTATTCGATGGCAAAAACCTGTGCTAACACAAAAACACTAGAAAACCATCAAATAGACCCGAAACGGGCCAAGGTAACACAATTGGCATGAGATAGGGCAATCGATTGAATACTCGTTATTCTACCCTGAAAACAATGTCTTAAGCAAAGAAATGTCGCTTAAATGAGGCTGATAATCACGTCAAATCGAGTGTCATCAAATACCCCACACTTAAGCTTTTGCTTGTCCTCAAGCAAACTGACTAGAACACACTCAAATTCACAAATGACACGAGATTAAGCTGAGATTCAATTCTAACAATTTGATTTAGACTGTTCCACGTAGAAAGAGTGACCTACACATGCAAGAACATCAACCAAACAAGTTTCGATCACATTGATTTCTGCACACTTCAAGTAGTGGTTTTAACAAAGATTGTTTCTCAGCAAAACAATTAATCATGATTAACGACTACGATAACACCAATTCTAATCAAAACGACGTTAAGCTCTAGCCATGATGTGGACGCGGAGGCAGGAAAAGTGATGTGGCTATCGACTCGAGTTCGTCCGTTTCTAGATCTGTACGTTATGCGTTCTAGCTAGGACCGATTTAACAACACTTTCTTTCATGATTCAAACTTTCTTTAATTTATTTACTGCATACTAGTGCTCGATACCAAACACTTCACTTAGGTGTTGGACCTGCCTAGCTCATAGTATTCGTGCCTTTTGCTAGTGCTCAACCCGAACACTTCACTTAGGTGTCGGGCTTGCCTAGCTTTATTTTAAGCACTTTATAGAACTTTAGCATTGATTTGATTCACTCAATCACTTGATTTCACCATTTAGCCACTTAATCCTAGCTAGTTATAACTTTTTACACAAGATTTCGAATTGGATTTCCGTCTAATCTCAAGCCACAATCACAGGTGATCAAATATGGAGTGAAAACATGGAAGAAGCTAGCATTTATCATCTTAGAACGGTGTTATCGAGCTTTGTTGTTACAAGTTGATTGATTCAATTAATTCTAGTTCCAACTACAGAAGTGATTTATGATCTGTTCTGACCTAGACTCATTTAATATCAGTTCTGACACGTTGGTTACAGGTTCTAAGTGGAACATTCTAGACATCATTGTTCAAAATTGAAGTCAATTTAACATCCAAAGTCAAGAATTGAGCAATTCTATGCTAGAGAACTGGACAGGAATCACGAGGCACACACAAAGATATAGGCAATCAAGATCATGCATGGTTCTCTAACACCCTACCCCACACTTAGACTGTTCTGTGTCCTCACAGGACCGAACTAGAGTAGAGAGATATGAAGAACCTGGAAGGGGATGGCCGGTGTAGTGGATGAACACGGAGAGTCCGGAGCGGAGCAGAGCTACTCAAAATCCTACAAAACACAAACAGCAAAAAGATCAAAAAGACACCGGGACAAGTGTCCCGGATCCACACAGAATAAAATTGGGTCGAGACCCGAAAAGAAGAAAAAAAAGAAAGGAAAAAGATAGAAACAACCTGATCACTGTTCCGCAGGAGGAGGTGGAGGTGCAGTGGGAATGGAGGAAATGGCGAACCGCTGCTCCATCTGCTGTCGCCATGCGAGCTCGTCCTTGTGTCTGGCTGACTGGTCGGCCATGAATTGCTGTAGAGTGGACCAACGCTCGTTCTGGGTCTCCTCATGTGCTACTCGATCCTTCTGCCATTGCAACAAACCAGCCGAGTAGTCTAGCTGCCATTTCTCAATACGCGCCAGCCTTTCATTCATCTCCACGGTGATTTGCGCTCGCGACGGTGGGCGCTCAACTGACTGGGGAACTCGGTGAGGGAGAGACGTGCAATTCTCAAAGTCCGCCGAAAGGTCGATGCCCCGTGCTGTGGCAAGTTCAGCACCTATATGCTCAATCGGGATGCGAGGAATATCGGGGCCCCATTTATCACCGAGCTGGAGGTTGTCGATCAAAATTGAAATGAAGGGCCCTCCTGGGAGCTCAGTAGGAAGCTTTTTGGCGGTAGTGCGCTTGTGAAAGAATCGTGCAAGCCACCATCCGGGGTGCAGGTAGGCATCCTCCTCTAAAGCACGGAATAATACGAGCTCCTCCAGAGAAACGTGGTGGCGGCTCGTCTTGCTGAAAAATCACAGAGATTGCACCCAAACATAATGCAAGAATTTAAGTATAGGGTGAAAGATGTCACCGACCGTGGGGTGGATGATAGGTGAGCTCTCATCCTCGCAGCAGGCCCATCTCCACACATCCGGGTAAGGAGCACTTGTGATGGAGTATGTGTCCTCAAAGCCAGCTAATGCGGTATTGAAGTTGACGTGCGGATCCAGCAAGCGGCCGAACTCGCGAAGGGACTTCTCATGAAGAACACCACCGAGGCGAAAGGAAATGAATTTCTGCTCACGAAAGGGCTTCGGGGTGAGGCGCCGAAATGAACTCCAGAACTCCTGGAGGGCGACAAGCGGGTATGGGGATCCATGAGTGGTCAGCACTCACAATCCGGCTTTATTAAGAGCGGTGTCAATTATCGAGTGCCAAGCCGGATTGTGCGCTTTGAGACTGTCAAGAGACAGAACTGCCACCTTAGCCGGAGGGATGTCTTTGATCTTCTGAAAGACCTCGAGCTGGTGCGGCTCCAGGGCGGCGATGAAAGGATGCACGGCCCCATTGGCAGGTGTAGGAATAGAGGAAATGGGAGTCGCAGGGGTAGGCGCATCCTCGGGAATGATGGCCACATCCATCGATTTCTGTGCAGCTGGTGCGGGCCGTCGAGAAGGTGGTGTCTTACTCTGGCGAGCTGAGGATCGCTGTGCTCTATCTGCACTGATAGTCTTAAAACGCTTGGGAGCCCTGTAAAACACAACTAAGAGATGACCAGCATTAGATGACAAGAATCTTACCCCACGCTTAAGGTGACAAGTTGGGGTACTAAGTAACCGAGTGATCATAGAATCAAGATATATCATTGAATAACTGTCAATTCATTAGGCAGGCATGAATAATGGAACGATTCATTAACACGATCACACAGACAACAGATCACAATCCTGAAAAGGCCACAAAACAACACCAAAACCTAGTCGATTGATACCGACAAAACAGTCATGAAAAATAAGGGAGAACCAAAAAGTCAACCAAAGTCAATCATGCCGAAAACCGAAAGTCAAAAAAGCCAAAAGATGCACAATCAAAGGCTGAACAACTAACCGTGAAGACATGATTCGAGAAAACGATTGGAAATCCACAAAAATGATGAAAAACTTGAAAACTAGGTCGGCCGGAACCAGAGCTGAAAAGTTGTGATTCTAGGGTTTGAAACAGGGGCAAGGGACTAGGTCTGGGTGGGGGAATGGTCGGCGGTCGGCTGCTAAGGAATGAGGTGGCGGCGGTGACGAGGCAATCGGTGGCTGGCGAATTGAGCGTTCTGGTGGCAGTGGATTGCAAAGCAGGGAGGGGAGCCGAGCGTGTGTCAAATTTTCGGATGCTGGACCGAAAACAAGAGGGGTGGGGCCGCTTAAATAGGTGAAGGGGAAGCACAGGATTTTCGGCGAAAATTATGGCTTGGTTTCGGCGAAAATGTCAGACATGATAGACAGGGGAGTTTGAACCAGGATTTTCGGCGAAAAAGTATATGGACTCTCGGCGAAAATTTTAGTTTCAATGAAGGAATGTTTTCGGCGAGAAGCGTAGGGTTTTTGGTTCAAAAAGTATGGACAGGAGGATCAGGTGGAATTGAACACATGGTTTCGGCGAAAGTTTGGACATGTTTTCGCCGAAAATTCATTTAAAAACTGGCGGCGGTGTTTTTTTTTTTTAACAAAATGACTCAAAAATGAAAATAAACTGACTCCAGCCGTGGGTTGCCTCCCACGAAGCGCTCTTGTTTAACGTCCGTGAGCCAGACGATACCTGGATTCGTGAACGTGTCAAGATTCCAAAACAAGGTAGTGCACGTCTATGGAGGATACGGCTAACCCTTGCAGATACTTCTTAAGCCTATGCCCGTTGACCACAAACGGCTCTTGATCGTGCAATTTAATGTAGACGCTGCCTAAGGGTGTCTGTCGGACCACGGTATAAGGGCCAGACCATCGAGATTTCAACTTACCCGGAAAGAGCTTTAATCGAGAATTATATAAGAGCACTTCTTCTCCGGGGTAGAATTGCTTGATCGTCTTTAACTGAGAGTCATGAATTCTCTTCGTGCGCTCTTTGTATATCTTTGTGCTCTCATAAGCATGTAGACGGTACTCCTCAAGCTCAGTGATCTGGTCATGGCGGTTATTACCTGCTACTGCATAGCTCATATTCAACTCTTTGTTAGCCCAGAATGCCTTGTGCTCAAGCTCAACTGGTAAATGACATGACTTGCCATAGACCAGCTGATACGGTGAGGTACCGATGGGAGTCTTGTAGGCAGTTCGATATGCCATAAGGCATCATTGAGCTTAGATGACCAGTCTTTGCGAGACCGGCCAACTGTCCTATCAAGAATTCGCTTGAGCTCACGGTTCGTCACTTCCGCTTGACCATTCGCTTGAGGATGATAAGCCGTGGACATTCGGTGGGTGACGCCAAAGCGTTTGCACACCCGGTCGAATTGTCCGTGGAAGTGGGTGCCCCTATCGCTTATGATGAAGCGCGGTGAACCAAAACGCGTGAAAAGACGGGTAAGGAACCGACCCACCACTCTAGAATCATTAGTGGGTAAAGCTTCAGCCTCAGCCCACTTAGAAACGTAATCAACGGCTACAAGAATGTACTTGTTTCCGTTGGAGGGTGTGAACGGACCCATAAAGTCTATTCCCCAAACATCAAAAATTTCAACAGTTAAAGAAACAATTTGGGGCATCTCATTACGGTTCGAGATGTTACCTGATCGCTGGCATGCATCACAACGTCTAGCAAAGACGTCGCAGTCACTAAAAATTGAAGACCAATAAAAACCTGTTTCGAGTACCTTTCTCGCCGTGCGGTTTCCTCCAAAGTGTCCTCCGAACTGTCCTTCATGGCACTTACGAATGATGTCAGCTGCTTCAGTGTAAGAGACACATCTCCGGATCATCCCGTCAAGACTGATGCGGTATAAGAAAGGCTCGTCCCAGAAGTATGACTTGGCTTCTTTACAAAGCTTTTTGCGTGCATTGAAATCCAGTTCGGGAGGTACAATGTCCGTGTGAGAGATAGTTAGCTAGAGTTTCATACCAAGGCTCATCTGAATCGGCGGCATTACTCAGATCTTGAGCGTGAGGAATTGCCCAGGGCTCGGATAGCTATGTTGTTAACCTGTTCATACGTTTCAGCACGCAACAGCTCGTCAGGGAAAGAATCATTGATAGGGGTAGTAGACTTACCTGTTTGTGATTCCTCCAATCGGGAAAGATGATCTGCTGCTAAGTTCTCTACTCCCTTTTTATCCTTAATTTCAATGTTGAACTCTTGGAGTAGAAGGATCCATCGGATGAGACGTGGCTTCGAGTCCTGCTTGGCTAATAAATGGCGCAGAGCAGCATGATCTGTGTAGACAATGGTATGTGAAAGAACCAGATACTGTCTAAACTTATCAAAGGAGAAAACGATAGCAAGAAGCTCTTTCTCTGTAGTAGTGTAGTTTCTCTGAGCATCATTGAGCGTCTTGCTCGCAAAGTAGATAGGATGAAACCTCTTCTCCTTTCTCTGACCAAGAACCGCGCCAACGGCGAAATCACTAGCATCGCACATGATCTCGAATGGAAGATTCCAATCTGGTGCTGTAAGAATCGGTGCGGTGGTCAGTTGAGTCTTCAAGGTCTCGAAAGCTTCAAGACAAGCTTTATCAAAGACAAAGGGAACATCTTTCTCAAGCAGCTTCGTCATTGGAAGAGTAATCTTGGAGTGATGAATCTCCGGTAGAATCCAGCATGACCGAGAAAACTTCGCACTGTCTTAACTGAGGTCGGCGGTGGTAAGCTGGCAATGGTCTCAAGCTTAGCACGATCGACTTCTATACCTGTCTTAGATATTCTATGGCCAAGAACAATACCTTCTGTAACCATGAAGTGACACTTCTCCCAACTAAGAGCTAGATTGGTCTCCTCAGAACGAGCTAGATTGGACTGGTTTGAATTCTTCATCAACAACTATCCGATGTTTGCAGAAGGTTTCAGAGATGCCTCTGATGTCCGCCAACTGCCAGGCAACAGCTCGGACATGCTTCTTGAGTAGTCTGATCAGTTGCTCTTTCTGCTCGGGAGATAGATTCGCATTGATGATGACAGGTAACTGGCTGTCCTTTCCCAGAAATGCGTACTCTAAGTGGTCAGGCAGCTCCTTCAGAGTGAGTTCTGGCGGATTCTCATATGAAGTAGTAATCCGACTCGATGCTGGCTCGATATGGGTAGGCGCAGTGATGGGTGTGAATGTCGCCTTTTGTTCATCTAGCTCATCTTGCCATAAGCACTGCTCTGGTCGTCTAACGCATTATCAATCCTGAAATCAAACACAGCTCTAGCGGATGACTAGATAAAGCATTAGTAAATGAGTCGGCCAAGGCCAACTCTAGGGGATCAATAGCATAACATTTATCATCTTGAGCAACAGAATATCTCATGCTATCTTTGATGCAGAATGCAACACTCTCTTGACCTACACTTAAAGTTAATAAACCTTGTTTGCAATTTATATTCACACCAGCAGTTGCTAAGAAAGGTCGACCTAGGATGAGTGTTCCGTCTAACTCACGAGTATCTAAAACAACAAAATCCGCCAGTATAGTAAACGGACCACAGCAAACAGTTACATCTTCTATTATACCTCTAGGTCGTTTGACATACCTATCGGCTAAAACGAGATGCAGAGTAATCAGCTTTAATTGCCCTAGATTCAGCTTTTCATAAAGATAAACAGGCATAACATTAATAGAAGCACCAGAATCAACCAGACTGCGATCAATTTTAATGCCATTAATAATGCACGGTAATGTAAAAGAACCGGGATCAGGACACTTAGCTGGGGGTGGTGGTGGCTGTCGAATGGGAGATGGCGCACCTAGAATAGACGCGCATTCATTAGTGAGAGTGATAGAGTACACCTCGCCGCTCTTCACTTTCTTCACTAGGTCTTTAAAGAACTTCCCAAGTGGTGGTATAATCTCTACAGCGTCTGTCACTGGTATCTTGATTTCTGCAGTATTAAGAACATTGTACCATTTCTTATACTGAGTGTCGTGATCCTTAGCCTTGCTCCTTGCAGCTTTAGGGAAGGGAACCCGAGGAACATATGGCGCCAGAACAGGCTCAGGGGCTGTCTTGGGCGGCGGAGGAGGAACAAGTGCTTCTTCTTCTCTTTTTGTGATATCTTCTATTTCTGGCATATCCATGGCAGCACTAGTATCTGGTATCATGTCAGGTTCCGGAGCTTTTGGATCAGTTGTTTGCTTGCCGCTCCTAGTGGTAATAGCTTGAGCGTGTTCGCTCCTTGTATCGAAATCTGCTTGAAATGCTTCTGGATTAAGGAGAGGATTGCTAGTAAAAAGTTTCACCATATTGAGTACTGCATCTTCTATCCTCTGGGTTTGAGCCCTTGTTCCTTGATTAAGTGCGGCTTGGGCTTTTAACTGAATGTCATGGTCGTCAAGTCGGCTCATGATCTGATCAAACTTCTTCTCATAGTCCATATCTCTATTGTCGTACGGCTTCGCCTGAAACTGGTGTTGTCCTCCAATGAATCCCGGAGGTCTATAATAAGGATCTACCAACCGGTTGCTCTGCTTTCGTGGCACGTAGTTTCTGTAACCGGCATAGCCTTTCTGATTATTAGCGAAGCCCCGATCGATGAAGTTGATCTCTTCTGTAGACCAGACTTCTGCTATACCGAAATTAAGGCAACTTTTGCCGTTATGAGCACATGATCCACACCATCCACAGTCAACCGAAAAGACGATAGCTGACGGAGAGTCGAGAGGAATACCAGCTGCTTGCAGATGCTTCTGAACTTCTGCCTTGATCTGGTCTGCAACATTTATCTGACTCTAGTTCTGACTCTTGGTTCCTTCTATGTGCCTCTCCCAGTTTCTAGATTTTGAAGCACAGTCAGCAAAATGCAGAAGAGCAACCTGAGGAGTGAGAGCGGTGCAATCTCCGCCAGCTAGGGTGTTGACCCAGTTTGCAGATTCTTTGCGCATACCTCGAGTAAAGAATTCAGCCAGCTGCCTTTGTTCATACCCATGGTGAGGGCAGTCGAAGAGAAGGAGGGACTGGAATTCATTCCAAGTGTCATACAGGCTCGCATCCTCTCTCTGAGTGAATCTGGAAATGCGGTCTTTATAAGCAGTTGTTCTTGCAGGCGGAAAGTATTCCTCAACAAAATCTTGAGCTAATGCCTCCCATTCAGTGTAATGACCTGGCGGTTTGCTGCTAAGCCATTGTTTAGCTGCACCTCTGAGAGAAAATGGGAAAGCTCGGAGATATAGCACATTCTTATTGAGATTCCCAGACTTGGAGGTGTCGCAGACAGCCAGAAAGGTGGTTATGTGTGTGTAAGGGTTATCTTCTGGTCTTCCCTGAATTGTATGTCCCTAGAAATTAGCTCCAGAAGAGGAATCTGAATCTCATAGTCAGGATCATTGTCATTAGAGGGCACGGTGATGGGTGATCGAAGATTAGATGCACGCGGCTTACTATAGTCCGCAACACTTTTAAGAGTAACCATTGTGGTAAAGGAAGATGGAACGGATGTGATCTGCTTCTGTACCTGCTATGATCTGCACGAGACAAAAACAAACACAACCGGTGTAGAATCGAAGTGTAATGGAAAATGAAAGATGAAAACGTAGAAGAATAAAAATGCCAACTCTTCTTTCAACGAAATAGAAGAGGTTCCCCGGCAACGGCGCCAATTTGATGAACCTCAAGTCGTTGTTCGGGTTCAAACAAATAACTACTAATGCTAAGAAAAAGCTATAGCAGATCGTATTCCAGGGGTTTCCTCTACTTCCTTACTCAAAGGTGTTGGCAGTTTTAATTCAGGGTCAAACACAAGTTGTGCGTGGTGTGAGTTCCACGACTTTTATACTATGACGCAAGAATAAGAAGAATTGGAAATTAAAACGAAGAAAGATTGAAGATTGATTAATTGACTAGAAGGATGACAGACAAGCTTAGACTTCGAATTCCCCTTAGATCACCAAGGCAACAGCAGTCACAGACTAGCGATTTTCGATTCTAGTTCATTCATTTCATAGACACCATCATAACTCCTGACCCTTAGGTTTAAGACTGGCGAACGTTCGCTCTATCCGATCTAGCTACCATGATTAATTAGCCGCCCGGGTACGATCGCCTCTCGCAATGACTTAAATTAACTGGTGCAAATTCTAGTGATTAATGAGTTACTCTAGCAATGGATCAACCCTAATCGGTTCCTATGAAAGGCACGCTCCAATTATAAAGTTGATTGTTCGATTTGGTGTTTTAAAGTAAGGCGAGCGTTCGCTTCTATCCTTAGCTTAACAAGAATCTAATCTAGGTGGCCAAACCAGACAAGAAACGCAGAAAACGAAGAACAAACCAAACATGAAAGATGAAACTGAATGAATTTTCGAATCTAATCACCGCCGATCCGTGACCGCTTTAAGCCCTGGGTCACTTAGGGTTCATCTAATCTAAGCTACACGAGTTTATCTACTCATATTCAATACAGAAGAATCGAAGACAGACAAGAAATACATCTCAGATAGGAAGACAGAGAAGAACTGCAAAACCTAATTTCGATGCTTCCTGGCAGCTCAAATCTGCTGGATCTTCAACACCTAGCACTGGCTCTCCGAGATGGATGGATGGCGTCACGATCCGTTCCTGCTCCTCGAACTCTATCTACTCGCCCTGTCTCTCTCTCTGTCGTCGTTTGTGTGTGCGTGTTTTTGTTTCTCAAAAGTGATCCCCTGATATTAGCCGCCGAGTTCTCTATTTATATCAACCCGAGATTTTTCTGATTTCAACTGGGATTTTCGCCGAAAATAGTAGAGGAATTTCGGCGAAAACTTCTTCATACTCGGGACAGTGGATTCTTCCTTTTGGTTTCGGCGAAATTCCAATGGGTATTTTCGCCGAAGACTATCTCTCAATCGGGCCAGTGATTTCTTCTTCCATTTTTGGCGAAAACCCAATGGTAGTTTCACCGAAAATATATGTATAAACCGGGCAGGAATTTGGTTTGAACTTAATTGGCTCCTTTGATCGATTCCGGTTCAGTTCCTCGATGTTCCAATGCCTTAGACACGTCCTTGGTTACTTTATTCGATGGCAAAAACCTGTGCTAACACAAAAACACTAGAAAACCATCAAATAGACCCGAAACGGGCCAAGGTAACACAATTGGCGCGAGATAGGGCAATCGATTGAATACTCGTTATTCTACCCTGAAAACAATGTCTTAAGCAAAGAAATGTCACTTAAATGAGGCTGATAATCACGTCAAATGAGTGTCATCAGCCGCGGAGCAAGGATTTGAGAGGGAGAGACCTTGTGGTGACCGAGAACGGGAGGACAGAAGACCGCCCCAAGATGTTGACGACGATGTGGGCAGCCTTAAGCTCACTGTGCCTAAGTTCAACGGGAAGGCCAACGCTGACAACTACTTGGACTGGGAAAGAAGCATGGAGGACTTCTTGGACTGCCACAACTACTCCGAGAGAAAGAAGATCAAGGTGGCCACCATAGAATTCACCGACTACGCCGCCTTATGGTGGATCCAGTACCGGCGACAGATCCTCAGAGAAGAAGAAGAACCAGTTGGAACATGGAGAGAGTTAAAAAGAATAATGAGAAAGAAGTTTGTACCCCCCTTAGATCACCAGAGCAACAGCAATCAACAGATCAGCGCTTTCCGATTCTAGTTCATTCAGTTCTCAGACACCACCGTAACTCCTGACCCTTAGGTTTAAGACTGGCAAACGTTCGCTCTATCCGATCTAGCTACCACGATTAATTAGCCGCCAGGGTACGGTCGCCTCTCGCAACAACTTAACTAACTGGTGCAAATTCTAAAGATTTATGAGTTACTCTTGCAGTGGATTAACCCTAATCGGTTCCTACGAAAGGCACACTCCAATTATAAGGTTAATTGTTCAACTTGATGTTCTAAAGTAAGATGAGCGTTCGCTTCTATCCTTATCTTAATAAGAATCTAATCTAGGTGGCCAAGCCAGACAAGAAACACAAAGAACAAAGAACAAATCAAACATGAAGAAGAAACTGAATGAATTTCAAATCTAATCACCGTCGATCCGTGACCGCTTTAAAGCCCTGGGTCACTTAGGGTTCATCTAATCTAGGCTCTACGAGTTTAGCTACTCATATTCAATACAGAAGAATCGAAGATAGACAAAGAATACATCTCAATAGGGAAGACAGAGAAGAACTGCAAAACCTAATTTCGACGACTTGCAGCTTCAATCTGCTGGATCTTCAACTCCTAGCACTGGCTCTCCGAGATGGATGGATGGCGTCATGATCCGTTCCTGGCTCCTCGAACTCTATCCACTCGTTCTCTCTCCCTCTCAGTCTTAGGATTTTTCGTCCAGTGTAAATTTTTTTTTCTTTAATTTAGCTGCTGATTTTGTATTTAACCTAACCGAGCGACTGCTGATTTTTGCTTGAATTTTCGCCAAAAATACAAGGAGATTTTCGGCGAAAATACCTGTTGAAAAGTTGGCTTGATCCGTCTGTTTCTTCCGGCTGAAATGGCTTAGGGTTTTCGGCGAAAACTCCCAAGTTTTTCGCCAAAAACTTCTTCTTGATCGGGACAGTGGATTCCTTCTTGTATTTTCGGTGAAAACTAAAGGGTATTTTCACCAAAAATCTGTGTGTAAAATAGAGCAGGAATTCTTTTTGAGTTGAATGACTTTTCTGGTTGATTCGGGTGTGATTCCTCGGGGTTCCAGTGCCTTAGACACGTCCTTGTCTACCATATTTGATGGCGAACACCTGTGCTAACACGAAAATACTAGAAAAACATCAAATAGACCCGAAATGGGCCAAGGTAACACAAAAGGCATGAGATGGATCGGTTGAGTGAATATTCACTATTCTACCCTAAAAACCGTGTCTTAAGCAATGAAATGTCGCTTAAATGAGGCTGATAATCACGTCAATTCGAGTGTCATCAAAATACCCCACACTTAAGCTTTTGCTTGTCCTCAAGCAAATGAATAGAAACGCTCATGTTCACAAATGATAAGATCGATCAAATTGAAGCTCAATCAAACATAATGAATTATTGGACAGATAATTCCTAGAACACGAAACCTAGTATGCATACAGATCAGCCAAATAAACTGGTCTCACTAATAAACTGCACACGACAAGTGATCGTAACCAATTATGCACAAATTTGACCTGACCGCCCAGACTCCTCACACAAGGAAAATATAGTACAATGGGAACTCTCATTCTCTGTGTTTAAGGACGTGTTTAAGCTCTCAATCATTTTCTATTACTGAATTCTGTAATAAGTTTGCATTTCGACCACATCTCCACCACTGTGACAACACGAGTAACCAGTCAAGAAGGACTTCCCTATTAGGTCTGTAACGAATTCTACACTACAAGGGTTTATAATGAGATGGATGATGGGAAAATATGCTGCTGTGTAGCTTTCTACTAACTTCCCTAAAATCTAGCTTATGGCTTCCTACCGTCTAACCAGACACGGGTGGAATAGTGAACGCTCGTCCTATGATACCCTCAAGCAACCTAGCAATTATTTTCTTTACACATTTCTTTTCTTACTAACTTTTCTTTTGACTTCGTTCTTCCATATGTAGGGAGAAGAACGTTTATTGAAATGAAAACTTGAAAACGTTTTGGCTTTTCTGATTTTTCTCTTTCTTTTCATCATTTTCTTTTCGAAATTTACTTCTCTTTTTCTTCTTTTGTGTCGATTCTTTCTTTTAGTTGCTAGAGGGGTTTACACGTCTGGACATAACAGCTAAGACCACCTGTTTTAATGGCTTCAGGCAGGTTACCACAAACCGACTTTCGGTAGGTCAATCTAGAACTAAAACCACAGGGGATCAACGAGGGATGAAAGAATGGGAAATGGCTGTAATGTATATCGAACCGAAAGAACAGGCCAAGCTCAAGGGTTTAAACCTAGTGGATTTATCGTTTAGTAGGCTATCTGGCTTAGTAGCTGAATCTAGGTGCCCCTATCATTCTAGAACTCGTGTCATCGTGTGGTCTCGAGTAGGTCTCATGCAAATTCTAACTCATTCAAGCAAACAGAAAACCACTCAAAAAGAATTGAAATTGCAAGTTACGTGCAATGGATCAAAAGCTCACAGTTGGTTTGCTAGACGGATTCGGTCATTTTCATGCAATTAAGGCTACAAACTACAAGTGTGATTTTTTTAAAAATTTATGTTCTGACCAGGCAATTTAGCATCAAAGTATACACGTTGGTTCTCAAGTTCTAGGTTAAGCAGTCTAAGAATCATTATGAAGGATTAAACAACAACTTAACATCAAAATCAAGAACTGAGCCATTCTATTGCTAGAGAGACTGGACAGGAATCACGAGGCACACAAAGATATAGGCAATCAAGATCATGCATGGTTCTCTAACATCCTACCCCACACTTAGAATGTTCTGTGTCCTCACAGGACCAAACTAAAGTAGAGAGATACGAAGAACCTGGAGGGTGATGGGTGGTGTAGTGGTTGAACGCGGAGGGGCCAGAGCGGAGTGAAGTAGCGACCCAAGAACCTACAAAACACAAATAACAAAAGATCAAAAGGATACCGGGACAAGTGCCCCGGATCCACACAGAATAAAATTGGATCGAGATCCGAAAAGAAGGAAGAAAAGAAATGGAAAGGATAGAAACAACCTGATCACTGTTCCGAGGGTGGGGGTGGAGGTGGGGTCGGGAAAGGTGAAATGCCAAGCCGCTGCTCTATTTGCTGCCGCCGTGCGATATCATCCATGTGTCTGGCTGACTAGTCGGCCATGAACTGCTGAAGAATGGTCCATCGCTCGTTCTGTGCCTCCTCATGTGCTACCCGATCCTTCTGCCATGGAAGCGAACCAGCCGAGTAGTCAAGCTGCCATTTCTAAATACGCGCCAGCCTGTCATTCATCTCAGCGGCGATTAGCGCCCGTGGCGGTGGGCGTTCAACTGGTTGTGGGATGCGGTGAGGAAGCGATTTGCAATTCTCGAAATCCAACGACAGGTCGATGCCCCGTGCTACGGCGAGTTCGGCACCTATGTACTCAATCAGGACACGAGGAATATCGGGGCCCCATTTGTCACCGAGCTGGAGATTGTCGATCAGAAATGAAATGAAAGGTCCCCCCGAAAGCTCAGAAGGAAGCTTCTTGGCGGTAGTGCGCTTGTGAAAGAATCGTGCAAGCCACCATCCGGGATGGAGGTTGGCATCCTCCTCTAAAGCACGGAATAGCACGAGCTATTCCAGAGAAACATGGTGACGGCCCGTCTTGCTGCAATAACACAAAGACTGCACCCAAACATAATGTAAGAACTTAAGAATAGGGTGAACAATATCACCCACCGTAGGGTTGACGATCGGCTCGATCTCGGTTAGGCCAGCTTCCCACTTCCACACTTCGGCGTGATGGAGTATGTGTCCTTGAAGCCAGCAGATGTTGTATTGAGGTTGACGTGCGGATCCAGCAGGTGGCCGAACTCGAGGATGGACTTCTCATGGAGAACACCACCGAGGTGAAAGGATACGAATTTTTGATCACGTATGAGCATCGGAGTGAGGCGCCGGAACGAACTCCAGAACTCTTGAAGGGCGACAAGCGGGTAGGGGGAACCATGAGCGGTCAGAACTCTTAAACCAGCTTTATGAAGGGCGGTGTCGATGGTGGAGTGCCAAGCCGGATTGTGGTCCTTGAGACTGTCCAAAGAAAGAACTGATGCCTTAGCCGGAGGAATGTCTTTGATCTTCTGATAGACCTCCATTTGGTGTGGCTCAAGGGCAGCGATGAAAGGATGTAAGGCCCCAGTAGCGGCAGCTGGAATATTGGCAATAGGGATCATGGGGGCCGGTACAGCCTGTGGGACAATGGCCACAACCGCCGGTGTCGGCGCAGGTGGTCAGGAGGTTTGAGCCCGGTTCTGGCGAGCCGAAGAGCGCTGCGCTCTATCTGCACTAGTGGTCTTGAAACGCTTTGGAGCCCTGCAAAACATAACTCAAGGAATACCCAATTAAAAGATCAAAATCCTACCCCACACTTAGATTAACAAGTGAGGGTAAGAAGGTTAGCCAAGAGATCATCGAGCTGAAATGGAGCAGCAAAGGATCGATATTCAACTCAGCAGGCAATGAGAATTACCGTGGACTGAAAACCAAATATCATGAACGAATCCATAGGCACGATCGCACAGACAACAATTTACGAGCCCAAACAGATCAGAAGGAATTGCCCAAACCTAGCCAACCGACACCGAAACAGCAATCATGAAAATCGAGGAAAAACCAAAAAGTCAACCATGCCGAAAACTGAAAGTCAAAAAGCCAAAAGATACACAATCAAGGGCTGAGCAACTAACCGTGAAGACATGACTCGAGAAAACGATTGGAAATCCGAGAAATCGATGAAAAGCTTGGAAAACTTGTTCGGGCGGAACCGGAGCTGAAGAGCTCCGATTCTATGGTTGAAGGTTGAAGTTGAAAAGGGATAGGCGACGGCGGGCAATGGCTGGTGGCGGCGGCTTGGGTCCGGCGAATAGGAGGTCAGCGGCGGAGAATGGGTAAAACTCGGTGAAAATCGGATTGCGGGGGGTTGTCGCGAAAACAGAAACCGAAGGGGGGATTTATACCGACCGAAATCATCAAAATCTTTGGCGAAAAAAAATTGGAACATTTTCGGCGAAAATTCCCTCTAAAATCAAAAACAGGTTCGGCGAAAAGTGTGAGATGTTGCGGCAAAAAGTTTCAGTGGCGAGAAACAGGAGGATTGGGGGTGATTTAAACTGGAGTTTTTGGCGAAAATATGGGAGGTTTTCGCCAAAAGTTCGTTTGAAAATGGCTCGACAGTTTCTTTTTTTGATTTTTTTTAAGAGGGGTTTTAGAACAAAACGACTCGAAATGAAAACAACTGACTCCAGCCGTGGGTTGCCTCCCACGAAGTGCTCTTTTTTAACGTCCGTGAGCCAGACGATACCTGGATTCGTGTCACGGTTCCGTCGTTAAGTAGTGTACGTCTATGGAAGAGACAGCTAATCCTTGTAGATACTTCTTAAGCCTATGCCCGGTGACCATAAACGGCTCTTGATCATGCAATTTGATTAGGACACTGCCTAAAGATGTTTGCCGCACCACGGTATAAGGGCCGGACCAACGGGACTTCAGTTTACCCGGGAAGAGCTTCAATCGAGAGTTATATAAGAGGACTTCATCTCCGGGGTAGAACTGTTTGATCGTCTTTAATTGAGAGTCATGAATTCTCTTCGTGCGCTCTTTGTACAGCTTCGTGCTCTCATATGCGTGGAGACGGTGCTCCTCAAGCTCAGCGATCTGGTCGTGGCGGTTATTACCTGCTACTGCATAGCTCATATTCAACTCTTGATTAGCCCAGAATGCCTTGTGCTCAAGCTTAACCGGCAAATGGCATGCCTTGCCATAGACCAGCTGATACGGTGAGGTACCGATGGAAGTCTTGAAGGCAGTTTGATAAGCCCATAAGGCATCATTGAGCTTAGATGACCAGTCCTTGCGGGACCGGCCAACTGTCCTATCAAGAATCCGCTTGAGCTCACGGTTCGTCACTTCCGCTTGACCATTCGCTTGAGGATGGTAAGCTGTGGACATACGGTGGGTGACGCCAAAGCGTTTGCACACCCGGTCGAAATGTCCATGGAAGTGGGTACCCCTATCGCTTATGATAAAGCGTGGTGAACCAAAACGCGTGAAAAGACAGGTAAGGAACCAACCCACCACTCTTGAATCGTTAGTGGGTAAAACTTTAGCTTCAGCCCACTTAGAGACATAATCAACGGCTACAAGAATGTACTTGTTTCCGTTGGAGGGTGTGAACAGACCCATGAAATCAATTCCCCAAACATCAAAGATCTCAACAGTTAAAGAAACAATTTGGGGCATCTCATTACGGTTAGAGATGTTACCTGATTGTTGGCACGCATCACAATGACGAGCAAAGACGTCACAATCACTAAAGATTGAAGGCCAATAAAAACCTATTTCGAGTACCTTTCTCGCAGTGCGGTTCCCGCCAAAGTGTCCTCCGAATTGTCCCTCATGGCATTTACGCATGATGTCAACTGCTTCGATGTAATAAACACATCTCCGGATCATTCCGTCAATGCTGATGCGGTATAAGAAAGGCTCATCCCAGAAGTATGACTTGGCTTCTTTAAAGAGCTTCTTGCATGCATTGTAATCCAGCTCAGGAGGCACAATGCCGTGAGAGAGGTAATTAGCCAGGGTTGCATACCATGGTTCTTCCGAGTCGGTTGCATTACTCAGATCTTGAGCGTGAGGGATTGCCCAGGGCTCGATAGCTATGCTGTTAACCTGTTCAAACGTTTTAACACGCAACAGCTCATCAGGGAAAGAATCATTGATAGGGGTAGTAGATTTACCTGTTTGTGATTCCTCCAGTCGGGAAAGATGATCCGCTGCTAAGTTCTCTGCTCCCTTCTTGTCTTTAATTTCTATGTCGAACTCTTGGAGGAGAGGGATCTATCGGATGAGACGTGGCTTCGAGTCCTGCTTGGCTAATAGATGGCGCAGGGCAGCATGATCTGTGTAGACAATGGTATGTGAAAGAACCAGATACTGTCTGAACTTGTCAAAGGAGAAGACGATGGCCAGAAGCTCTTTCTCTGTAGTAGTGTAGTTTCTCTGAGCATCATTGAGCGTCTTGCTAGCAAAATAGATAGGATGAAATCTCTTCTCCTTCCTCTAACCAAGAACCGCGCCAACGACAAAGTCACTAGCATCGCACATAATCTCGAATGGAAGATTCCAATCTGGTGCTGTAAGGATCGGTGCGGTGGTGAGTTGAGACTTCAAAGTCTCAAAGGCTTCAAGACAAGCTTTATCAAAAACGAAAGGAACATTTTTCTCAAGAAGTTTCGTCATTGGAAGAGTGATCTTGGAAAAATCTCTGATGAATCTCCGGTGTGATAAGAACCCTGCAGGCTGCTGGCAATGGTCTCAAGCTTGTCACGATCGACTTCTATATCGGTCTTAGAGATCCTATGACCCAGAAAAATGCCTTCGGTAACCATGAAGTGACATTTCTCCCAACTAAGAGCCAGGTTGGTCTCCTCACAACGAGGTAGCACCTTGTCCAGACTGGCCAGGCACTTTGAAAATGAATCTCCATAGACGGAGAAGTCGTCCATGAATACCTCCACCACATTCTCTACCAGATCTCCAAATATAGCCAGCATGCATCTCTGAAATGTGGCAAGAGCATTACATAAACCAAAAGGAATGCGACGATAAGCAAACGTACCAAACAGGCAGGTGAAGGTCGTCTTCTCTTGGTCATCAAGCTCGATGGGGATCTGGAAGTAACCGGACATCCCATCTAAGAAGCAATAGTAGTCATGACCAGCCAATCGTTCAAGCATCTGATCAATGAACGGCAGTGGAAAGTGATCCTTCTTGGTGGCATCATTTAGTCATCGATAATCGATACAGACTCTCCATCCGGTAACCGTGCGAGTCGGGATGAGCTCACCCTTTGGATTAGGGATGATGGTGATTCCTCCTTTCTTCGAACGACTTGAGTTGGACTGACCCAAGGACTGTCGGCAATAGGATAGTTGATACCGGCGTCCAAAAGCTTAAGGACTTCTTTCTTCACAACTTCCTGCATCAGAGGGTTAAGTCGGCGTTGCGGTTGTCTGACTGGTTTGAATTCTTCATCAACGACTATCCGATGTTTGCAGAAGGTTTCAGAGATGCCTCTGATGTCGACCAACTGCCAGGCAATTGCTCGGACATGCTTCTTGAGTAGCCCGATTAGATGCCTCTGATGATGATGTGGCAGCTGGCATTCCTTCCCTAGGAATGCATACTCTAGATGGTCAGGGAGCTCATTCAAGTCGAGTTCTGGCGGATTCTCATATGAAGTAGTGATCCAACTCGATGTTGGCTCAATATGTGTAGGCGCATGAATGGGTGTGAATGTCGTCGTCTGCTCATCTAACTCATCTTGCCATAGGCGCTGCTCTGGGTCTTCTAGTGCACTGTCAATTCCTGAAATCAAACACAACTCTAGTGGATCACTAGATAAAGCATTAGTAACGAAGTTGGCCGAGGCCAACTCTAGGGGATCAACAGTATAACATTTATCATCTTGAGCAACAGAATATCTCATGCTATCTTTAATGCGGAATGCAACACTCTCTTGTCCTACACTTAGAGTTAACATGCCTTGTTTGTAGTTAATATTTGCGCCAGCAGTAGTTAAGAAAGGTCGACCTAGGATAAGTGTTTCGTCTAACTCACGGGTATCAAGAACAACAAAATCTGCAATTATAGTAAACGGACCACAGCAAACAGCTACATCTTCTATTATACCCCTAGGTAGTTTGACAGACCTATTGGCTAATACGAGATGCAAAGTAATCGGTTTTAATTGCCCTAGGTTCATCTTTTCATATAGATAAACAGGCATAACATTAATAGAAGCGCCAGAATCAGCTAGACTACGATCAATTTTAATACCATTAATGATGCACGGTAATGTAAAAGGACCGTGATCAAAACACTTAGCTGGAGGTGGTGGCGGCTGTCTTATGGGAGATGGGCACCGAAGAGAGAAGCGCATTCATTAGTGAGTGGGACATAGTACCCCTCTCTGTTCTTCACTTTCTTCACGAGATCCTTAAAGAACTTCCCAAGCAGTGGTATGATCTCCACAGCTTCAGTTACTGTATTTTGATCTCTGCAGTCTTAAGAACATTGTACCACCTCTTGTACTGAGTATCGTGATCCTTAGCCTTGCTCATTGCAGCTTTTGGGAAGGGGATCCGAGGTATGTATGGCGCCAAGACGGGCTCAGGAGCTGTCTTGGGAGGAGGGGTCGGTGCTGCTTCTTCTTCTTCTGTTATATCTTCAATTTCTGGCATATCCATGGCAGCACTGGTATCAGGTATCATGTCAGGTTCTGGAGCCTTTGGATCAGTTGTTTGCTTGCCGCTCCTGGTGGTAATAGCTTGAGCGTGTTCGCTCTTTGCACCAGAGTCTGCTTAAAATGCTGCTGGATTGAGGAGAGGATTGCTTGTAAAAAGTCTTGTCATATTGCTTATAGCATCCTTTATCCTCTGGCTCTGAGCTCTCTGTCCTTGATTGAGTGCGGCTTGAGCTTTTAATTGAATGTCGTGGTCGTCGAGTCTGCTCATGATCTGATCAAACTTCTTCTCGTAATCTATGTCTCTATGGTAATATGGCTTTGCTTGGAACTGTTGCTGTCCTCCAATGAATCCCGGAGGTCTTTGATACGGATCTGCAAACCGGTTGTACTGGTTCTTCGGCTACGAGGTTCCTGAAACTGGCGTAGCCTTTTTGATTGTTGGCGAAGCCTCGATCAACGAAGTTTACCTCTTCTGCAGACCAGACTTCTGTTTTACCGAAGCTGAGGCAGCTTCCACCATTATGAGCGCAGGATCCACACCATCCACAGTCGGCCGAAAAGATGGTAGCTGATGGGGGATCGAGGGGGATACCAACTGCCTGTAGATGCTTCTGAACCTATGCCTTGATCTGTTCTGCAACGCTCATCTGACCCTGACTCTTGGTTCCTTCTCTTTGCCTCTCCCAGTTTCTGGATTTTGAAGCACAGCTAGAAAAAGAAGAGCATCTTGAGGAGTGAGGGCGGTGCAGTCTCCGCCTGCTAAGGAGTTTACCCACTTCGCAGATTTTTCGCACATACCTCGAGCAAAGAATTCAGCCAGCTGCCTTTGTTCATACCCATGGTGAGGGCAGTTGAAGAGAAGGGATTGGAATTCATTCCAAGTGTCGTACAGGCTTGCATCTTCTCTCTGAGTGAACCTGGAGATGCGGTCTTTATAAGCAATTGTCCTTGCTGGAGGGAAGTATTCCTGAACAAAATCTTGAGCTAATGTCTCCCAGTTAGTGTAGTGCCCTGGAGGTTTGCTTCCAAGCCACTGCTTAGCTGCACCTCTGAGAGAGAACGGAAAAGCTCGGAGACATAAAGCGTTCTTGTTGATGTTCCCAAACTTGAAAGTTTCACAGACAGCCAGAAAGTCAGCTATATGTGTGCAGGGATTATCATCTGGCTTTCCTTCGAATTGTACGTCCCTAGAGATCAGTTCTAGGAGAGGAATCTTAATCTCATATTCAGGATCGTTGTCATTGGAAAGCATGGTAATGGGGGACCGAACGTTAGATGCGCGCGGCTTATTATAGTCCGCAACACTCTTAGGAGCAGCCATTGCGGAAGGGGAAGATGGAACGGAAGTGATACGATTCTGTACCTGCTATGCTCTGCAAGAGACAAAAACAAACACAACCGGTGTAAGTGTGATGGGAAATGAAAGATGGAAAGGTAGAAGAATAAAAATGCCAACTCTTCTTTCAACGAAATAGCAGAGTCCCCGGCAATGGTGCCAATTTGATGAGTTGCAGAATAGCGGTCAATCAAATAACTACCAAGCTGTGAAGCTAGGGTAGATCGTATTCCACGGGTCTCCTCTACTTCCTTACTCAAATATGTTGGCAATCAAATTCAAGGTTAAACACTTAGTGCGTGGTGTGAGTTCCACGACTTCTATACTAAAATGCAAAGATTAATTGAAATGAAATTAAGGCAAAGAAAGGTTGATTGAAAGACTAAGACGGACGACAGACAAGCTTAGATTTCGAATCCCCCTTAGATCACAGAGCAATAGCAATCAACAGATCAACGCTTTCCGGTTCTAGTTCATTCAGTTCTCAGACACCACCGTAACTCCTGACCCTTATGTTTAAGACAGGCGAACGTTCGCTCTATCCGATCTAGCTACCACGATTAATTAGCTGCCCGGGTATGGTCGGCTCTCACAACAACTTAACTAACTGGTGCAAATTCTAACGATTTATGAGTTACTCTTGCAGTGGATTAACCCTAATCGGTTCTTACGAAAGGCACACTCCAATTATAAGGTTAATTGTTCAACTTGATGTTCTAAAGTAAGGCGAGCGTTCAATTATATCCTTAGCTTAACAAGAATCTAATCTAGGTGGCCAAACCAGACAAGAAACACAAAAAACAAAGAACAAATCAAACATGAAGAAGAAACTGAATGAATTTCGAATCTAATCATCGCCGATTCGTGACCGCTTTAAAGCCCTAGGTCACTTAGGGTTCATCTAATCTAAGCTCTACGAGTTTAGCTACTCATATTCAATACAGAAGAATCGAAGACAGACAAAGAATACATCTCAGGTAGGGAAGACAGAGAAGAACTACAAAACCTAATTTCGACGACTCCTTGCAGCTTCAATCTGCTGGATCTTCAACTCCTAGCACTGGCTCTCCGAGATGGATGGATGGCATCACGATCAGTTCCTGGCTCCTCGAACTCTATCCACTCGTTCTCTTTCCACTACAAAGAAGAGGGAACATAGTCGCAGGCCCGAATGGATATAGTCGCAGGCTGGCCTGCGACTAAGTGTTAATTTAGTCGCAGCGGTGCCTGCGACTAAATCTGGGCCGCCTGCGACTAAAATAGCTGCGACAAAGCCCAGGCTTAGTCGTAGGCCAGCCTGCGACTAACTTAGTCGCGGGCCTGGGCTTTGTCGCAGGCGCCTGTGACTAAGCTTTGTCACGGGCTGCCTGCGACTAAGCTCAGGCCCGCGACAAAGCTTAGTCGCAGGCGCCTACGACTAAGCCTAGGCCCGCGACTAAGTTAGTCGCAGGCTGGCCTGCGACTAGTAAACTGTCCGGATCATTTTGGCCAGATTCCACGATTTCGGTCAGATTCTATACAATTTTGGGCAGATTCCACGATTTTGGTCAGATTTCACAATTTTTGTATGATGTTGAATTTTATAATTAATGATTATTAACATATTATAATCTTGGAACAATAATCATTAATTCATAAACTTAGTCATATGTTACAACACAGATTAATTCATAATCAACAACACATGGAAATGTTAAACTATTCATCTAACTACACATCCAAATATTTATCACACTTGTCTGAAAATATAACACAACAATGAAACATCCTAACATACAACAAACAAAGATGAAACATCCTATTGATCCTGGTTCTGGTTCTGGTAGATGCCTTCATTCCAAGGTTGCTGCAATTATCAACAATGAAAGTAAGTAGAGTTAATTAAATAGTGTAATTATAAATTAATTGAAAGCATAAATAACTCACAGAGTTCATCCACTCGGCAAGATGAGCCGGTATGGTATCAAAGTCGAAGTCCGGGAACACGGACTGATCTATCGCCTGAGTGGTCTGTGGCTGGTGAACTGGCTATGGCACGTAGGGTTGCTGAACTGGCTGTGGCACATAGGGCTGCTGGTGAGTGGCCTGTGTCTGAGTAGGAGGTACCGCAAATGAACTGGATGCCCCGGCAAACTGTGTGGGTGCAATAGACCTTAGTATGGTCTCCAGCTGACTAACTCTGCTCTCCAACTGCTGAACATACTCAGGCTTGTGTTTTGGCACAGAAGAAACACTCTCTGATGTAGACATCCCCTGACCAGAATGAGTACCAAAGACCTAAACAAAGAAGATGTTGCAAATGTGTAAATTACAATAAAATTACTAACGAACTGTATTCAACCATTGAATTAAAATTTAATTCTCTCACCTGACTCTTAGTAAACCCTTCACCGAGCATGCGGATGTGGCCACGATGCTCTGGTTTGTTCATTGCTTGTGCCAGAGAGTCGTGTGGGCTCCACTCCGGACTACAACCTTCATCCTCTATTCTTTGAATTGTCTCCTACAGTATGAATTCATTGATCAAATAATTAGGACTACATATATTCGGGAACAAAAATACTGTTAAAATTTATTAACTTACCGCCACTGCCTTCGCATGCGCATCCTTGAACTTTCCATCAGGGCCGGTGTAAAATTTAATGAAGATCTGGCCCCTCGACGGTCGACGTCCTGTTTTCTGCACCGTCTCCTCAATGTACCTCGGCCACGATCTAGAGCCACCATGATGGTTCTCCTCTTGCAGTGCTCGATTTGCCTTGTTCCTTTGCACGGCATCCTAATCCAGGAAAACAAATTATTATACTCAATTTATATAATGATTAAAAATTAGATAATCTAAACCGTACCTTAAATACTTGAGTCTTCGTGTACTCAATGTATTGATACCAATCATTGGGAGGGCATCATGGTGGAGGATTTTGAAGAATCCACTCCTCAGGGAGATTGTTCTTCTCCACATGCTTCATCCTCGCCTTCCATATTTGAAGCCTAGACTTGCCCCAAGCTCGGCCAACCTTCTTGTTGAAATACTTGCGAGCACCCGGTAAGATCTCTGGAGCGCAATAGAACTTATCCTAATTTCACATAGAAATCGTAATTAAGAATCACACTAACTATAACATAATGTCTTTATACTTAAGCAAATAGAATGAAATTCAAATTTCAAACTTACCGTGAAGAACTGCTCGAACGCCACATCCTTAGCACGCTGTGGCACTAACTTCCAATCCTTGGGATAGATAGGATAGTACTGGTAGTTCCTGGAGCACTCACCGGCGTAGTGTCCTATAAAAGACAAGAGGGGTCCACCGGGCTTGACTCCAAGGGTGTCTAGGTTGAACACACAACGGGTGCCACCAGATGCTACCCTACGGAAGTCCGCGTACTTAATCTCAACAGTCTTCGTGAACCCAGAACGGTCTGTAGAAATAGAAATTTACCATTCTTAATTAATATATACTCAAATAATTTCTTCATTTCGTTCAAGAATGAAGTTCATAGAGAGAACGAACTAACCAATAAAGTCCAGCTCATATGTATATGTTTTCTTCACGGTGGTCAAGGCAGCGGAAGAATTCCCTCCAGAAGTCTCTCCAGTAGGAGATCCGGGAGTAGGAGTTACCGGATGCTCTTCACTACCAGAACTAGAACTGGATGCCATCTTTATCCATAAAAAATGAGATTATTAATTTTTATATATATATAATCATTTATATACAAGTATGTGTTCCTAATTTACTTAAATTGTACACAATATGATTACATGCATATATATTATTTTGAAATTTTACAAACTTCATATAATTAATTAAATGAGTAAAGCTAGCATGCTAAAATTTTACAAGTACATAATTTATTAATATATGATGAAATGTTTAACCTATGACATGCATAACTATTCATGGATTTTGTAAAGCATAATATTTGTATTATATAAAAGCTCATTAACCAATTTTATTAGAAATCTCCCATTTAACTTTCAAAGTAAGTTCATAAAAATTAACTAATTTAACAAGCATGCTTTTTGATCGCTAATTAAAAAGTACTTGACTTAAAAACGTAATTACCAACCTGAACACTGGAGATCGGACATGTGACAATGAAGTAGTGATGTAACCGAATATCTGAAAATAACAGAAATTTGAACTTAAACAACAGAATATAAATTCAACAAATTGACTACAAATGAAATAAATTGTTGGATCGCAATGTTCTCACCTGATCACCGTTATAGATGACCGCTAGTACACCGTTGCTATGGTATTTCCCCTCTAGTAGCAACGGGTGATATACGTTCGAATCTGATTTCAAAATCAAACTTCAAATCAATTAATAGAATACATTTATATGAGCATAATTTGATTAAGTATTGTACACAACGTCATTAACACTAATTTGACTTACCAAGTACAAATCAGTGATTCAGTACGGTTAAGCAAAACAAAAGCCCCTAAAACGTGATTTTTAAGTCTGCACAACGTCAAAGACAGCACATATTTCAGATTCAAGACGTCAAAAAATGTCTATGAAACTTGAAATAAACGAACTAACAAATCTGCCCCTAACAATATCGTACATTCATGACGAATCTCTTACCAGGGATGTGATGAATCAGCCCAATTTGCACAAATCGAAAGGAAAAACGTCACAAACCCCTGTAAAACGAATGAAAATATAACGAAATTAACTCAAGAACACAAACACATTCAGATGACGAGTTTAGGGATGTATTACTTACCAAAAACAAGAGAAAAATCGGAGAAAATCATCGAACGTCGATCGGCAGTGCGGAGATTTGAGAGAATTTCGGAGGAGTTGTAGGGAAGAATGAGCTTCTGACGGGTTGAGTAGGGAGGTCATTCGATTCCTTAGTCGCAGGCGGATTCTTTAGTCGCAGGCGGCCTGCGACTATGTTAAAGCTTAGTCGCAGGCCTTGGTCTTTATCGCAGGCGCCCGCGACTAAGCTTAGTCGCGGGCTTTATCTTAGTCGCAGGCGGCCCGCGACTATATTGGATTCTAGTCGCGGGCTTTATCTTAGTCGCGGGCCGCCTGCGACTAAGTTACTCGCGGCCCATATTTAGTCGCAGCGCCTGCGACTAAGCTTATCTTTAGTCGCAGGCGCCCGCGACTAGCCATTTTGCCCGCGACTAACTTAGTCGCAGGCGCGTAAAGGCCTGCGACTATATCAGCTCTTTTTTGTAGTGTTCCCTCTCAGTCTTGGGATTTTTCGTCCAGTGTAAATTGTTTTTTTTTTCTTTAATTTAGCCACTGATTTTGTATTTAAACCTAACCGAGCGACTGCTAATTTTACAAGGAGATTTTCGGCGAAAATACCTGTTGAAAAGTTGGCTTGATCCATCTGTTTCTTCCGGCTGAAATGGCTTAGGGTTTTCGGCGAAAACTCCCAAAGTTTTTGCCGAAAACTTCTTCTTGATCGGGACAGTGGATTCCTTCTTGTATTTTCGGCGAAAACTCAAGGTTATTTTTGCCAAAAATCTGTGTGTAAAATAGAGCAGGAATTCCTTTTGAGTTGAATGACTTTTCTGGTTGATTCGGGTGTGATTCCTTGGGGTTCCAGTGCCTTAGAGACGTCCTTGGCTACCGTATTTGATGGCGAACACCTGTGCTAACACGAAAATACTAGAAAACCATCAAATAGACCCGAAATGGGCCAAGGTAACACAAAAGGCATGAGATGGATCGGTTGAGTGAGTATTCACTATTCTACCCTAAAAACCGTGTCTTAAGCAATGAAATGTCGCTTAAATGAGGCTCATAATCACTTCAATTCGAGTGTCATCAAGGGGATGATTCAGCTTCATCTTTAAACCTAGGAGTGTCGTTTGAGTTAGTAACGGACCAAGGCTCGGGTCCTTCAGTGCTTCCTCCATCAGTCTCCAGAGCTCCCTCTCCTGAAAAACTATCAACAATAATGTTAAGGCTCGGGGAGGTAGCGGGTGAGAGTTCCTCACTCATATCCACATCCGGGTCAGCATTCGGATCTTCTTCACTCGGGCAGCCGTCAGAATCTGTCGGGTGGTGATCTCCCATTGAATCTTGGGTGCAGAGGGGAACGTTGGTGAAGCGTCGGGTCGGGGCACGAGGGTGCCAGAGGTAAACCAGGGCACATCGGGCAGGGTGGCGGTGTCGGGCAGTGGGGACGCGGCGGCGGGCAGTGGGAAGCCGGCCGGCGGCAGGCAGTGGGGAGCCAGCGACGGCGGGCAGTGGGGAGCCGGCGGCGGGCATGAGGTAGGCGGCGGCTGGCAGTGGGGAGGCGACGTCGGTCATCATTGCGTCGGGGCAGTCGTGGTCGGGCAGGACCGGGACGGAGCGGCGGGCAGGGACGCACCGGACTCGTGGTCGGGGGCCACGTCGGGTGGTGATGTGCCGGGGGGCATTGGGCAGCGACAGGTCGGGGCCGGGTGCTAGGGCGCTAGGACTGGTCGAGGCGGGCCAGTCGGCATCAGGGCCGAGTGTTGGGGCGCCGGGGCCTGGTCGGGCAGCGCCGGGGCTGTTGCCATGGCTGGGGCCGGGGTTGGTGCCAGGACTGGGGCCGGCGCGTCGGGTGCTAGGGTTTTAGAGGTGAACCCTGCAAACTTCTTAAGCCCTTCGGGCTTAACTTCTTCTCCTTCATCACACTCTTCTTCCTCTTCCTTCTTCTCCTCTTCTTCATCATCTGTCTTGATTCCTCCTTCTCTTACCACCATCGTCTATTGGTTAGGGCAGTCCCTTGAGATATGTCCTCTACTTTGACATTTAAAGCACACAATTCCACTAGGACGTGGGTTAGAATTCTGAACCTTAGAAGTAGGTTGGGCAGATGTTACCGGTGGGGCCAAATCCCTAGGGTTAGGGTTTGGCTGTGAGCTTGAGCCTCGGGGCTGTTCGGGCTTCATGGGGCTTGGCTTGTAGTAGGCCTCCTCTCCACGGGGCACTGACTGATCTTCTCGTGTAACCCTTCTTCAACTCTCTCTCCACACGGTTAGCTAGGGCCTTGAGATCTTCATAGTCAACATAGTTCAGGATGTTGACTTGGTGCATGATCTCGGGGTGTAGCCCACCTACAAACCGGGCTATCTTCGCTTCGGGTTCTTCTCGGAGGTCAAGTGTGGCTACCAACATCTCGATCTCCTTGGTGTATTGCTCCACGGACATGGTGCCTTGCTTTAAGTTCCGGAGGGAGGTGTGTAGGTCTCGGGTATAGGTTCCCGGAACAAACCTCTTCCTCATGATTCTCTTGAGGTCTCTCCTTGACTCGATGGGGTCTTCTTCAACCCTTTGAACTCGGCTCTTGAACTGGCTCCACCATAGAGCAGCATAGTCAGTGAATTCAAGGGTGGCGAGGATTACCTTCTTATGTTCAGAGTAGTGGTGGCACTCAAGGAAGTCCTCCACACTTCTCTCCCAATCCAAGTACTTGTCGCATTGTATTTGCCGGCAAACTTAGGCACGGTGAGCTTGAGGTTGCTCAAGTCATCGTCAATCTCCTAAGCTAGCCGTCGGGCTCTTCTGTTCAGACCTTCGGGGCTGTCTTCTCGGCGCTAATCTTGTCCTCTTCCGGCTTGAAGCCTGGCTAGGGTTTCTTGGATGGCGGCCAGAGTAGCGTCCAAGTTCTGAAGGTGGCCTTCCATGTTGGCTAATCTCTCGTCTGCCATGGTTAGTACTAGCAATCGGAAGCAATTTTCTATCCCCTCTTCTTAGAAATAAACTTACAACGAAAGGAAATAACGTGGCAAGGTGGCCTTGGTTTCTTTTCTTTTTCTTACAACTCGAAATTGAAAACAAGAACTGAAATAGAAGGGAATTTTCGAATCTATTTTCTAAGAAAGCAATAAAAAGGATATGAATCCAGGTGAACCTGGAGACTGGGATAGATTGTGGTCCATGAGCTGAACCGTGCTCTGATACCAACTGATGTGAACCGCTGCAACCGTGGGCAGACGACCCTTGAACACCGCAAGTTGGACACCGTGCAACGAGGTAGAACTGTCGGGAACCGGGGGCGGATGAGGACTTTGACCCGTCAGCTATATAATAGCTGGGAACCAGAAGTATCAAGTTGTAGACGGCACGCCAAGAGATGGATGCTCTTGATGATAAGTCGATCCTTCAGTATCGCAACATGCAGATACAATAAGGGTTACAGAACAAAGTTCTTTCAAAGGGGGTTTATTTCATAAAAGTCTTGAGTACAATGGGTGGCCGGCGGCCTCTATATATAGGTGAGGGAACAAGCTCTCCTCCCTAAACACTACTTCCTAAATAAGAATAAAATAAAGAGTCCTATTCCTAAAAAGAATCCTAAAACCCCTTAAACAATCCTACTAAAAAGGAAAAACAATTAAATAGTCTTTAAAACCGAGAATCCAACTCAAAATAGGAATAAAACTCCTAAAACCCTAAACCGGTGGGTTTTAGGGTTTCCTAGTCCGGGTGGGACTAGGATTCGGTGGGCAGCCAGTCTCGGGCCGGGCTTTGCTCGGCTCCGGGCTTCTTCTTCTTTAAACGGCGGGCCTTCGTCGGGCCTTGGGGCCTGATGCTTCGGGCTGGTCCAAGGGCGAGGGCCTTGCCAAAAGGCTTGGTCCACACGGTGACCATTCCCATAAAATACTCCCGATCGACCCGGCTCTCGGTCTAGGGCTAGGGGCGGGGCCGGTCTGGGGACTTTTTCATTTCTGCTCGGGGCTTCCTCTCCTAGCTTCGGGCATCTCCTCAGGTAGCTCCATATGTGGCTCTCATGGGCTTAGGGTCGGGCCAGGGGTGGTGCCTTGGAGCCAGGGGCTCCTCTTTCTCTCACGGCTCGGCTCCGGATCAGTCTCGGGTGCCCATCCCTTCTCGGCAAGGTACTCTCGAGCTCTCTTTTTCCTGTACTCCAAGAAGGCTTCCATTGGGTCTCTAGAGTGTGCCTCGTCTTCAGGGCCCTTGGAGATTAGGCCAGGATCCGGCTGGGGCTTATCCTCAACCCTAGGGTTTCTACACTCGGCCAACAGCATGGCCTGGAGTGGCAATTCTTCCTTCTAAGCTTTCATACCTGCAGGGGGACGCCTTAGCCTATATTTCAGCTCATACCTTGGCTTGAGGGCTTGTAAGTGGCCGGCCCTTGGTTCTACACGCTTCTTGTACGACCCTAGGGTTCTGCCTCGAACAGGTGACCCTGGTGGGGTGTAGGTGTACCGGCGGATACTAGGGCAGCTAGGCCGGGTCATATCAAATTGTTCGCTGGGCTAAAAGTGCTCCTCTGACGGGCGCTGGCATGGGCGTTGTGCCTGTGGCAGGCTTAGCTTGGGGCCATCTTCAAATCTGTCCAGGCCTTTTGAGTTCTGCTTCGAGCCTTCTTTCCAGGGTACCTTCGGGATGTCTTTAGGCAGGTCTTTGCTCCGGGGGCCCGTGGGGATCGGTATGGGGCCTAGGCTGGGTGCTAGGCTTGGCCCGGGGTCCGGGCTCGGTGTCAGCATCAGCTCTTGTCGGGACATCAGTCTGATCTTGGCTTCAGTAGGAGCTGGCCTTAGGGCCTGGCTGAGGATCAGCATCCTCCCAGGTGCATCTTCTGGCTCCGGGGCTTGGGCTCTTCTAGGCTCCGGGGGTGGTGCTGGTGTAGGCCTGGGGCTGGTGTACTCTCGGCCCGGCATCAGTGCTGGGGCCAGATCGGCATCAGTTGTGTCCAAGCCGAACTTGGTGGCTAGGATCACATCATCCCCCTCTTCTTGAAGAGGATTCGTCCTCGAATCCTTGCCTGATAAACCGTTAGAAATAATAAAATTAATCACAGGGGAGTATAGGACTTTACCTGGTTGTTCATGGACGTTCCTTGGGGGTTTGGACTGCACCGGGGCTGGTACGGGTGCCCGGGGCTCGGTCTGAGGCCTTCGGGCCATACCGGGACTGGTATGGGTGCTTTGGGGTAGGCCAGTGCCGCGTCAGGATCGGGTGGCGTGGGTTCCGGGGTGGACAGGGCGGCGCCGTGGTCATGAGGCCCGTCGGGGCTGGTACCGGGGCCTGGTATTGTGCCGGGGCTGGTGGGGCTGTGGGGCTGGGGCCGGGGCTGGGGGCCGGGGGCTGGGCGCGTGGGGCGCGGGGAGAGCTGGGGCGCCGGCGCTGGGCGCTCGGGCGCTGGAGGGCCGTGGCGGGGCGCTGGGCGCCGTGGCTGGGCGCTGGGCCTCCGGTGCTGGGCGCTCGGGTGGCCCATGGCTGGGCGCTCGGGTGTCGGTGCTAGGCGCTGGGTGCTGGGGCGCCGGGGCTGGGCGCTGCTCGGGCGCTGGTGCTGGTGGGCAGGCGCTCGGCTGGTGCTGGGCAGGCTCTCGGCTCGGTGCTGGGCAAGTTGCTGGCTCTCTTGTCTTCAACTAACCTCTTGAACGAACATTCCATGTTGTGTAGTCTTAAGCGTGCCATCAGGCACTGAAGCTCCAACCGACATAGATCCCTTTCTGCCATGGTTAGTGTAACAACGAACACCCAAAAACCTTTTCTAATATGATTTTTTATACTCTCTTTTCTAAGACTCGATAAACAATAATTTAGTGGCTATAAGTAGGGTCGTGGCTCGGTTTAACACAAGCAACAGAAGCTAGTCTATCCCCTCTTCTTAAACACACTAATACAACGAAAAATAAAGAACTTGGCAAGGGTGGCCTTGCTTGATTTTCCATTTTCTGACTTTTTTTTGATATTTTTCTTCGATAGCTTGATCGGCCACCAATATTTTCTTGCCTTACAATTGAAAGACTCGAATAGAAGAACTAAAATAGATGAAGATTTTGTAAACAATTTTTTAAGAACAAAAAGTAAAGGATATGGATCCAAGAATGAACCTGGAAACTGAGATAGATGTGGTCCTGTGTTTTGAACCGTGCTCTGATACCAACTGATGTGAACCACCGCAATCGTGGGCAGACGACCCTAACCACCGCAAGTTGATGATCGTGCAACGAGGTAGAAACCGTCGGGAACCGGGATGGAAGAGGACTTTGACCCGCTAGCTCGTTTATAGCTAGCGGGTCAAAGTCCTCTTCCATCGCGGTTCCCGACGGTTTCTACCTCGTTGCACGATCATCAACTTGCGGTGGTTAGGGTCATCTGCCCACGGTTGCGGCAGTTCACATCACACTTAGGGTTCATCTAATCTAAGCTCTACGAGTTTAGCTACTCATATTCGATACAAGAGAATCAAAGACAACATAGGAGTTCATCATGCAAACGAGTAACAGTTACGAACTGAAAACCAGTAACAATTATCGCGACTGACGTCTGACGACTCCCATGAATCTTTGATCTCCAGCGATCTTCAACTCCTAGCTCCGAGCACTCTGAGGTGGAAAGATGGCGTCACAATCTCTCCAAAGACTCCGAGGATGCTCTCAACTCTATCTATCGACTCTAGAGTCGTGGCGACTCTAAAAGTCTAATTGTATTATTGTATGAATGATGAATATTGTATATCTGGTCGTCTCCTGCCGATGCTGCTTATATAGGTGAGTTTTTCAAACCTTGCTAGAAAAAAAGATAGTTCTCGGTGAGAACTATGAAAGTTCTATGCAAGAACTATGAAAGTTCTCGACGAGAACTATGAAAGTTCTCGCCGAGAAGTTTAGTGTAAACTGAGCGAGAGTTATCCTGCTTCCTCGAGGAGAATTGTACCTTCCTTTCTTCACAAGTTCTTGGCGAGAACTATGAAACTTCTCGCCGATAACATCTTCAGTGTAAGCTCCTGGAATTTTTGACGAGTATTCTGACTTCATCCTTGACATCTTCTCGCCGAGAATTGTAGAGTTCCCGGCTAGAATTTTGTGCTAACAGTGGACTGGTCAGTTTGGTTCCTAGTGTTGATTCTGGTTCACTTCTTGAGGTCTTGAATACATCCGAGGCTACGTCATTGATAGCAAAAATTTGTGTACTCATAGAGACACTACAAAACACATCAAATAGACCCAAAAAGGCCCAAAATAACCAAATCGTTAGGAAATAGAGCAATTGAGTGAAAACACCCAAAACTACCCCAAAAACCGTGTTTCAAGCAAGGAAATGTCGCTTAAATGAGGCTGATAATCACGTAAAATCTAGTGTCATCTTAGTGTTTGTAACACCCTCCCGATCAACCTAGTGAAAGTGAAAATCGACAAAATAACAATTTAAAACCCGGTTTAAGTGAAAGTCAAACATGAGAGGCCTCCATAAAAACCATGGAACGTAACTGATTACAATCTCAAATCCAACATAAAACCCATAAAATCCAACATAAATCCAACGAAAACCCCCAAAATAGTCCAGCACTTCTCGAAATCCACTCTCACTTCTGAACACCGACACCACTCCCACTAGCCACTAGGTCCTGAAAGGGAAAAAGGGATCAATATCCTATTGAAATTGAGTGAACCCACTGGTCCTACCTACACGTTGGCCTATTCTATGGAGCGGTTCCAACTCCGCACAAGACATCCAACAATGGAACCAAACCCAACCCCTTTCCATATTTTAACTTCCTAAACCAGTCTAGGTGATCACGTTGGTCAGTTCTTGTTCCCAAGCACATTTCATAGCAATAGAATAACATAGATCAGATATATCAATCCATGGCACACATATCATCATCACATCACATCAATCAACCAAGGCACTACCACAACCACAAGCACACAAGCATTCAAATTCATTTTATCTAGGTGAGTTATTAGGCGCCAAGGAGTTGTCCACACCACCACCGCCGACCATCACATCGACACACATCCCGTAGGATCTTTCCCTCATGGGGAGATAACACGACGCATCCCCTTAGGGGTCCTTCCTCCATGGAGCCTTCACAACGCATCCCATTGGGATCCTTCATTATCGGAGATATCAACATCCATGACTCCCCGTCATGGGATTCACCCCAGTGAACCGGACTCAATCTCAACAGTATTTTGGGTGGGGTAGTGTGGGCTCATTCAGGTTCTACTTTCACATTCAAGTTCCAACGTCATACTTCCAAATCATCACATCTCATTCACTCAAGGACACAACTCACGTCATGCACATTCATATCACAATACATAATTCACAGCACATCCCATTGTTCCACGCTCCTGTCATAACCACACACTCAAAGCACAATCAAACAAAAGGTAACCGGGTAGCTCACCGGCCACCCCCACCTACACGTACAGGGGAGGCCATGTCATGAGTCTAAGGGTCACCCACCTGTTCCTCATATTCAGAGCGACCCCACATTGGCAGGGCCAGTCTCCTACATCCACAACTGACAATTCATAACATCATAGCACTTGCACCCTTTTCCCAATCATCCTAACTCTCATTTCTATGTCAATCCATTAATCAGTTCATTTTAGTCCACACCCAAACCCACATCACAACAATCAACTTCAACAATCAATCACGACAAACATCAATAGTAATCAAGCACATTCACAATACCATTTACCCCTTTTTACACTCATCATTTTCATGCATCACCTAAGTTTATCTAAGTCGAATTTGGAACTCCTCACGCTGTCCAAACTACCTATACAACGCTAAGCCCTCACCTAGAATAGAAGACGAGGCTCTAATCGTCTTCTAGTTCCTCAGAAATCAAGTTTCCCCAACTCCAAACTCGTAGCCTATCCTTACTCACTGCTCTTGACCTACACCGGGAAAACAGAAATTGAAGTTAGCGATCTCTTCTCCTCGTTGCTACGAACTCATAGCAACAAACGGATCTCAATTCCGGCCTCTACAGCTCCCGGAATCCCCCTCTGAAGATTACTCAAATGAAGTTCGTCAATGGCTTTTCGGAGGGAGAGAAAGCATTGAGAAGTTATGAATTTCCGTGCAGAACCCGTCCTTTTATGTCAGGTCATGATACACGGCATGTATCCTCAACACACGGCCGTGTATTAATTTCTAGCACTTTTGACGAGATTCTGACGCTAAGGTACAAGGTCGTGTACCAAGCATACACGGCATGTATTGTGATACACGGCGTGTATCACACTACACGGTCGTGTATTAATTGCTGGCACTTTTGACGAGAATCTGACGCTAAGGTACACGACCGTGTACCAAGCATACACGACGTGTATCACACTACACGGCCGTGTACTGTACACTGCACCATTTCCCCCTTTGCAACTTTGACTTGGCTCATACATGAACGTCCCAGACCTCTAGGGGACCTTAGGAGCACTGGTTCCAGCACCCTAGTCAACCGAACTTGAGTTCCAAATCGTTTGGTTGGGCGGGGATGTTACAGTGTTCATCTAATCTAAGCTCAAACGAGTTTAGCTACTCATGTTGATTATAGAAGAATCGAAAACAACTAGGGAGTTCATCATACAGAGGAAGAACAGTGATGACACTCGATTTTACGTGATTATCAGCCTCATTTAAGCGACATTTCTTTGCTTAAGACATAGTTTTTAGGGTAGAATAATGGATATTCAATCGATTACCCTATCTCGTGCCATTTGTGTTACCTTGGCCCGTTTCGGGTCTATTTGATGGTTTTCCAGTGTTTTTATGTTAGCACAGGTTTTTGCCATCGAATACGGTAGCCAAGGACGTGTCTTAGACGTTGAACCCCGAAGAATCACACATAAATCAACCGGAGAAATCGCTCAAGTCAAGGAAAACGCCTGCCCCATTTACTCATGTATTTTCGGCGAAAATACCCTTGGGTTTTCACCGAAAACGCAAGAAGGAATCCACTGCCCCGAGTATGAAGAAGTTTTCGCCGAAATCACTCTACTATTTTCGGCGAAAATCCCAGTTGGAATCAGAGAATCTCAGGTTGATATAAATAGAGAACTCGGCGGCTAATGAGAGATATCACTTTTTACAACAAAAACACAGACACACACCAACCAAGACAGAGAGAGAGACAGGGCGAGTAGATAGAGTTCGAGGAGCAGGAACGGATCGTGACGCCATCCATCCACCTCGGAGAGCCAGTGCTAGGAGTTGAATATCCAGCAGATTGGAGCTGCCAGGAAACATCGAAATTAGGTTTTACAGTTCTTCTCTGTCTTCCTACCTGAGATGTATTTCTTGTCTGTCTTCGATTCTTCTGTATTGAATATGAGTAGATAAACTCGTGTAGCTTAGATTAGATGAACCCTAAGTGACCCAGGGCTTAAAGCGGTCACGGATCGGCGGTGATTAGATTCGAAGTTCATTCAGTTTCATCGTTCATGTTTGATTTGTTCTTCATTTTCTGTGTTTCTTGTCTGGTTTGGCCACCTAGATTAGATTCTTGTTAAGATAAGGATAGAAGCGAACGCTCGCCTTACTTTAAAACACCAAATTGAACAATCAACCTTATAATTGGAGCGTGCCTTTCGTAGGAACCGATTAGGGTTGATCCATTGCTAGAGTAACTCATCAATCATTAGAACTTGCACCAGTTAAGTTAAGTCGTTGAGAGAGGCGACCGTACCCGGGCGGCTAATTAATCGTGGTAGCTAGATCGGATAGAGCGAACGTTCGCCAGTCTTAAACCTAAGGGTCAGGAGTTATGATGGTGTCTATGAAATGAATGAACTAGAATCGAAAATCGCTGGTCTGTGACTACTGTTGCCTTGATGATCTAAGGGGGATTCGAAGTCTGAGCTTGTCTGTCATCTTTCTAGTCAATCAATCAATCTTCAATCTTTCTTCGCTTTAATTCTCATTTCAACTTATTTTTGCATTCTTAGTATAGAAGTCGTGGAACTCACACCACGCACAACTTGTGTTTGAACTTGAATTAAATTGCCAACACCTTTGAGTAAGGAAGTAGAGGAAACCCCTGGAATACGATCTACCCTAGCTTTTGTAGCTTTGTTAGTTATTTGTTTGAACCCGAACAACGATCTTAGGTTCATCAAATTGGCGCCGTTGCCGGGGACCTCTTCTATTTCGTTGAAAGAAGAGTTGGCATTTTTATTCTTCTACCTTTCCATCTTTCATTTTCCATCACACTTCGATTTTACACCGGTTGTGTTTGTTTTTGTCTCGTGCAGATCATAGCAGGTACAGAAGCAGATCACTTCCATTCCATCTTCCTTCACCACAATGGTTACTCTTAAGAGTGTTGCGAACTATAGTAAGCCGCGCGCATCTAACCTCCGATCACCCATCACCGTGCTTACTAATGACGATGATCCTGACTATGAGATTCAGATTCCTCTCTTGGAACTAATCTCTAGGGACATACAATTCGAGGGAAGACCAGATGATAATCCCTGCACACACATAACCAACTTTTTGGCTGTCTGCGACACCTCCAGTCTGGGAATCTCAACAAGAATGTGTTATATCTCCGAGCTTTCCCATTTTCTCTCAGAGGTGCAGCTAAACAATGGCTTAGCAGCAAACCGCCAGGTCATTACACTGACTGGGAGGCATTAGCTCAAGATTTTGTTGAGGAATACTTTCCTCCTGCAAGAACAACTGCTTATAAAGACCGCATTTCCAGATTCACTCAGAGAGAGGATGCAAGCCTGTATGACACTTGGCATGAATTCCAGTCTCTTCTCTTCGACTGCCCTCACCATGGGTATGAACAAAGGCAGCTGGCTGAATTCTTTGCTCGTGGTATGCACAAAGAATCTGCAAACTGGGTCAACACCCTAGCCGACGAGATTGCACCGCTCTCACTCCTCAGGATGCTCTTCTGCATTTTGCTGACTGTGCTTCAAAATCTAGAAACTGGAGAGGCAAATAGAAGGAACTAAGAGTCAGAGCCAGAGTCAGAAAAATGTTGCAGAGTAGATCAAGGCAGAAGTTCAGAAGCATCTGCAAGCAGCTGGTATTCCTCTCGACTCTCCGTCAGCTACCATCTTTTCGGTTGACTGTGGATGGTGTGGATCATGTTCTCATAACGGCGGAAGTTGCCTCAACTTCGGCACAACCGGGGTTTCGACATAAGAGATCAATTTCATCGATCAGGGTTTCGCTAATAATCAGAAAGGCTATGCCGGTTACAGAAACTACGTGCCACGGAATCAGAGCAACCGGTTAGTAGATCCTTATTATAGACCTCCGGGATTCATTGGAGGACAACACCAGTCTCAGGCTAAGCCGTACTATAATAGGGACATGGATTATGAGAGGAAGTTTGATCAGATCATGAGCCGACTTGACGATCATGACATTCAGTTAAAAGCTCAAGCGGCACTTAATCAAGGACAAAGAGCTCAAAGTCAAAGAATAGAGGACGCTATAAGCACCATGGCTAAACTTTTTACTAGCAACCCCCTCCTTAATCCAGAAGCATTTCAAGCAGATTCCGATACAAGGAGCGAACACGCTCAAGCTATTACCACCAGGAGCGGCAAGCAAACAACTGATCCCAAGGCCCCAGAACCTGAAGTAATACCAGATACTAATGCCGCCATGGATATGCCAGAAATAGAGGATATCACAGAAGAGGAAGAAGAAGCATCTGCTCCTCCTCCTCCTTCGCCTAGGACAGCCCCTGAGCCTGTTTTGGCGCCTTATGTTCCTCGGATTTCCTTCCCAAAAGCTGCAAGGAGCAAGGCTAAGGATCACGACACTCAGTATAAGAAATGGTACAATGTTCTTAAGACTGCAGAAATCAAGATACCAGTGACAGAAGCTGTGGAAATCATACCACCACTTGTGAAATTCTTTAAGGATCTCGTGAAGAAAGTGAAGAACGGGGAGGCGTACTCTATCACACTTACTAATGAATGCGCGTCTATTCTCGGTGCGCCATCTCCCATTCGACAGCCGCCACCACCCCCAGCTAAGTGTCCTGATCCCGGTTCTTTTACATTACCGTGCATTATTAATGGCATTAAAATTGATCGCAGTCTGGTTGATTCTGGTGCTTCTATTAATGTTATGCCTGTTTATTTATATGAAAAGCTGAATCTAGGGCAATTAAAACCGATTACTCTGCATCTCGTTTTAGCCGATAGGTCTGTCAAACGACCTAGAGGTATAATAGAAGATGTAACTGTTTGCTGTGGTTCGTTTACTATACTGGCAGATTTTGTTGTTTTAGATACTCGTGAGTTAGATGGAACACTCATCCTAGGTCGACCTTTCTTAGCAATCGCTGGTGTGAATATAAATTGCAAACAAGGCTTATTAACTCTAAGCGTAGGTCAAGAGAGTGTTGCATTCTGCATTAAAGATAGCATGAGATATTCAGTTGCTCAAGATGATAAATGTTATGCTGTTGATCCCTTAGAGTTGGCCTCGGCCAACTCCCTTACTAATGCTTTATCTAGTGATCCGCTAGAGTTGTGTTTGATTTCAGGGATTGACAATGCGTTACACGATCCAGAACAGTGCCTATGGCAAGATGAGCTAGACGAACAGAAGGCGACATTCACACCTAATACCGCGCCTACACATATTGAGCCAGCTTCGAGTCGGATTACCACTTCATATGAGAATCCGCCAGAACTTACTTTGAAGGAGCTGCCTGACCACTTAGAATACGCATTTCTGGGAAAGGACTGCCAGTTACCTGTCATCATCAGTTCGAATCTATCTCCCGAGCAGAAAGAGCAACTGATCAGACTACTCAAGAAGCATGTCCGAGCTATTGCCTGGCAGTTGGCAGACATCAGAGGCATCTCTGAAACCTTCTGCAAACATCGGATAGTTGTTGATGAAGAATTCAAACCAGTAACGCCGACTTAACCCTCTGATGCAGGAAGTTGTAAAGACAAAAGTGCTCAAGCTTCTAGATGCCGGTATCATCTATCCTATTGCCGACAGTCCTTGGGTCAGCCCGACTCAAGTCGTTCCAAAGAAAGGAGGAATCACAGTCATCCCTAACCCAAAGGGTGAGCTCATTCCTACCCGAACAGTTACCGGATGGAGAGTCTGTATTGATTATCGACGATTAAATGATGCCACCAAGAAGGATCACTTTCCACTGCCGTTCATTGATCAGATGCTTGAACGATTGGCTGGTCATGAATACTACTGCTTCTTGGACGGGATGTCCGGTTACTTTCAGATCCCCATCGAGCTTGCTGATCAAGAGAAGACGACCTTCACATGCTCGTTCGATACGTTTGCTTATCGTCGTATTCCTTTTGGTTTATGTAACGCACCTGCTACCTTTCAGAGATGCATGCTTGCAATATTTGGAGATCTGGTAGAGAATGTGGTAGAGGTGTTCATGGATGACTTCTCCGTCTATGGAGATTCATTTTCTAAGTGCCAGGCTAATCTGGATAAAGTGCTAGCTCGTTGTGAGGAGACCAACCTGGCACTTAGTTGGGAGAAGTGTCACTTCATGGTTACAGAAGGTATTGTTCTTGGCCATAGAATATCTAAGACAGGTATAGAAGTCGATCGTGCCAAGCTTGAGACCATTGCCAGCTTACCACCACCGACCTCAGTTAAAACAGTTCGAAGTTTTCTCGGTCCTGCTGGATTCTACCAGAGATTCATCAGAGATTTCTCCAAGATTACCCTTCCGATGACGAAGCTGCTTGAGAAAGATGTTCCTTTCGTCTTTGATAAAGCTTGTCTTGAAGCTTTTGAGACCTTGAAGACTCAACTGACCACCGCACCAATTCTTATAGCACCAGATTAGAACCTTCCATTCGAGATCATGTGCGATGCTAGCGACTTCGCCGTTGGCGCGGTTCTTGGTCAGAGAAAGGAGAAGAGGTTTCATCCTATCTACTTTGCGAGCAAGACACTCAATGATGCTCAGAGAAACTACACTACTACAGAGAAAGAGCTTCTGGCTATCGTTTTCTCCTTTGATAAGTTTAGACAGTATCTGGTTCTTTCACATACCATTGTCTATACAGATCATGCTGCTCTGCGCCATTTATTAGCCAAGCAGGACTCGAAGCCACGTCTCATCCGATGGATCCTTCTACTCAAAGAGTTCGACATTGAAATTAAGGATAAGAAGGAGCAGAGAACTTAGTAGCAGATCATCTTTCTCGCCTCGAGGAATCACAAACAGGTAAGTCTACTACCCCTATCAATGATTCTTTCCCTGACGAGCTGTTGCGTGTTGAAACATATGAACAGGTTAACAGCATAGCTATTGAGCCCTGGGCAATTCCTCACGCTCAAGATCTGAGTAATGCCACCGATTCAGATGAGCCTTGGTATGCAACTCTGGCTAACTATCTCTCACACGGCATTGTACCTCCAGAACTGGATTACAATGCACGCAAGAAGCTTTTTACAGAAGCCAAGTCATACTTTTGGGATGAGCCTTTCTTATACCGCATCAGTCTTGACGGGATGATCCGGAGATGTGTCTCTTACACTGAAGCAGCTGACATCATTCGTAAGTGCCATGAAGGACAGTTTGGCGGACACTTCGGAGGCAACCGCACTGCGAGAAAGGTACTCGAAACAGGTTTTTACTGGCCTTCGATTTTTAGTGACTGCGACGTCTTTGCTCAACGTTGTGATGCATGCCAGCGATCAAGTAACATCTCAAACTGTAATAAGATGCCCCAAATTGTTTCTTTAAACTGTTGAAATTTTTGATGTTTGGGGAATCAATTTTATGGGTCCGTTCACACCCTCCAACAGAAACAAGTACATTCTTGTAGCCGTTGATTACGTTTCTAAGTGGGCTGAGGCTGAAGCTTTACCCACTAATGATTCTAGGGTGGTAGGTCGGTTTCTTACCCATCTTTTCACGCGTTTTGGTTCACCGCGCTTCATCATAAGCGATAGGGGTACCCACTTCCATGGACAATTCGACCGGGTGTGCAAACGCTTTGGCGTCACCCACCGAATGTCCACGGCTTATCATCCTCAAGCGAATGGTCAAGCGGAAGTGACGAATCATGAGCTCAAGCGGATTCTTGATAGGACAGTTGGCCGGTCTCGCAAGGACTGGTCATCTAAGCTCAATGATGCCTTATGGGCATATCGAACTGCCTACAAGACTCCCATCGTACCTCACCGTATCAGCTGGTCTATGGCAAGTCATGTCATTTACCAGTTGAGCTTGAGCACAAGGCATTCTGGGCTAACAAAAAGTTAAATATGAGCTATGCAGTAGCAGGTAATAACCGCCATGACCAGATCGCTGAGCTTGAGGAGCACCGTCTCCACGCTTATGAGAGCACAAAGCTATACAAAGAACGCACCAAGAAAATTCATGACTCTCAGTTGAAGACGATCAAGCAGTTCTACCCTGGAGAAGAACTGCTCTTATATAATTCTCGATTAAAGCTCTTCCTGGGTAAGTTGAAATCTCGATGGTCTGGCCCTTATACCGTGGTCCAACAGACATCCTTAGGCAGCGTCTACATTAAATTGCACGATCAAGAGCCGTTTCTGGTCAACGGGCATAGGCTTAAGAAGTATCTGCAAGGGTTAGCCGTCTCTTCAATCGACGTACACTACTTCATGTCGGAAGCGTGACACGATTCCAGGTATCGTCTGGCTCACGGACGTTAAACAAGAGCGCTTCGTGGGAGGCAACCCACGGCTGGAGTCAGTTATTTTCATTTTGAGTCGTTTTGTTTTTAAACCCCTTTTGAAAAAAAAAACCCCACCACCGTTTTCAAATAAGTTTTCGGCGAAACTGTGTCATTGTTTTCGCCGAAAACGTGTTTTCAAACTCAACCTGTACCTCCTGTTCAGCATTTTCGGACCGAAAACCACCAAGCCTTTTGCCGAAACAATTTCCTCCATTTTCACTACGGTTTTCACCGAAAATATTTCTGTCGTTTCGCCAAAAATTCTGGTTCACATTCACTGGTTTCTCCTGCTTGAGAGTTTCGCCGAAAACCCCTACGTTTCTTCACCGAAAATAATGCCACACTCAGCACCTATTTAAGCGGCCCCACCCCTCTTGTTTTGGGTCCAGCATCCGAAACTTTGATACCCGTTCGGCTCCCTTCCCTGCTTTGAAATCCACTGCCGCCCGAACGCTCAACCCGCCAGCCGCCGATTGCCTCGCCACCCGCCGCTGCCTTGAAACCGTCCGGCCGCCACCGCCCCCACTAAACAGTAGCCGTCCTTGTCCTGTCCTAGTTCCCAACCCTAGAATCGGAGCTTTTCAGCTCTGGTTTCGGCCGACCAAGTTTTCAAGTTTTTTCTTCGTTCTCGTGGATTTCCAATCGTTTTCTCGAATCATGTCTTCACGGTTAGTTGTTCAGCCTTTGATTGTGCATCTTTTGTCTTTTTGACTTTCGGTTTTCGGCATGGTTGATTATGGTTGACTTTTAGGTTCTCCCTCATTCCTCCTGCTTGCTTTGTCGGTATCAATTGGCTAGGTTCTGGTATTGTTTTTGTGGCCTTTTAGGAATCGTGCCTTGTTGTCTGTGAGCTCGTGTTCATGACTCATTCCATTATTCATGCTTGCCTAATGAATTGACAGTTATTCAATGATATATCTTGATTCTATGATCTCTCGGTTACTTAGTTTACCCCAACTTGTCAACTTAAGTGTGGGGTAAGAGTCGTGTCGTCTAATGCTGGCCATCTCTGAGTTGTGTTTTACAGGGCTCCCAAGCGTTTTAAGACTACCAGTGCAGATAGAGCACAACGATCCTCAGCTCGCCAGAGCAAGACACCACCTTCCCGACGACCCGCACCAGCTGCACAGAAATTGACGACTGTGGCCATCATTCCCGAGGATGCGCCTACCCCTGCGACTCCCATTTCCTCTATTCCTACACCTGCCAATGGGGCCACACATCCTTTCATCGCCGCCCTGGAGCCGCACCAGCTCGAGGTCTTTCAGAAGATCAAAGACATCCCTCCGGCTAAGGTGGCAGTTCTTTCTCTTGACAGTCTCAAAGCGCACAATCCGGCTTGGCACTCGACAATTGACACCGCTCTTCATAAAGCTGGATTGCGAGTGCTGACCACTCATGGCTCCCCCCTACCCGCTTGTCGCCCTCCTAGGAGTTCTGGAGTTCATTTCGGCGCCTCACCCCGAAGCCCTTTCGTGAGCAGAAATTCGTTTCCTTTCGCCTCGGTGGTGTTCTTCATGAGAAGTCCCTTCACGAGTTCGGCCGCTTGTTGGATCCGCACGTCAATTTTCGATACCACATTAGCTGGCTTCAAGGACACATACTCCATCACAAGTACCCCTTACCCAGATGTGTGGAAATGGGTCTGCTGCGAGGATGAGAGCTCACCTATCGTCCACCCCACGGTCGGTGACATCTTTCACCCTGTTCTTAAATTCTTGCATTATGTTTGGGTGCAATCTCTGTGTTTTTGCAGCAAGACGAGCCGCCACCACGTTTCTTTGGAGGAGCTCATATTATTCCGTGCTCTAGAGGAGGATGCCAACCTGCACCCCGGCTGGTGGCTTGCACGATTCTTTAACAAGCGCACTACCGCCAAGAAACTTCCTACTGAGCTTCCAGGAGGCCCTTTCATTTCAATTCTGATCGACAACCTCCAGCTCGGTGACAAATGGGGCCCCGATATTCCTCTATCCGATTGAGCATATAGGCGCTAAACTGGCCATAGCACGGCGCATCGACCTTTCAGAGACTATTGAGCATTGCACATCGCTCCCTCACCGCACGCACCAGTTAGTTGAGCGCCCACCGTCGCAAGCGAAAATCACCGTGGAGATGAATGACAGGCTGGCGTGTATTGAGAAGTGGCAGCTGGTTCGTTGCAATGGCAGAAGGACCGAGTAGCACATGAAGAGACTTAGAACGACCGTTGGTCCACTCTACAGCAATTCATGGCCGACCAGTCAGCCAGACACAAGGATGAGCTCGCATGGCGACAGCAGATGGAGCAGCGGTTCGCCACTACCACTCCACCCCCTCCCGCGGAACAGTGATCAGGTTGTTTCTATCCTTTTCCTTTTCTTTTCTTTCTTCTTTTCGGGTTTATACCCAATTTTGTTCTGTGTGGGTCTGGGACACTTGTCCCGGTGTCCTTTTTATCTTTTTGTTGTTTGTGTTTTGTAGGATTTTGAGTAGCTCTGCTCCGCTCCGGACTCTCCGTGTTCATCCACTACACCGACCATCACCTTCCAGGTTCTTCGTTTCTCTCTACTCTAGTTTAGTCCTGTGAGGACACGGAACAGTTTAAGTGTGGGGTAGGGTGTTAGATAACCATGCATGATCTTGATTGCCTATCCTCGTGTGCCTCGTGATTCCTGTCCAGTCTCTTTAGCATAGAATTGCTCAATTCTTGACTTTTGATGTGAAATTGGCTTCAATTTTAAACAATGACGTCTAGACTGTTCCACTTAGAACCTATAACCAACGTGTCAGAACTGATATTAAATGAGTCTAGGTCAGAACAGATCATAAATCACTTCTGTAGTCGGAACTGGAATTAATTGAATCAATTAACTTGTTAACAACAAAGCTCGATAACACCGTTCTAAGATGATAAATGCTAGCTTCTTCCATATTTTCACTCCATATTTGATCACCTGTGATTGTGGCTTGAGGTTAGACGGAAATCCAATTCGAAATCTTGTGTAAAAAGTTATAACTAGCTAGGATTAAGTGGCTAAATGGTGAAATCAAGTAATTGAGTGAATCAAATCAAGGCTAAAGTTCTTTGAAGTGCTGGAAAAAAAAACAATCAAAGCTAGGCAAGCCCGACACCTAAGTGAAGTGTTCGGGTTGAGCACTAGCATAAGCACAAATACTGTGAGCTAGGCAGGTCCAACACCTAAGTGAAGTGTTTGGTATCGAGCACTAGTGTGCAGTAAATCAATTGAAGGAAGAAATTGAACTTGAAATAAATCATTGTTTAAATCGGTCCTAGCTAGAACATGTAACGTACAGATCTAGAAACGGATGAAGTCGAGTCGATAGCCACGTCATTTTTCCTACCTCCGCATCCACATCATGGCTAGAGCTTAAAGTCTTTTCTCATTAGAATTGGTGTTATCGTAGTCGGTTAATTATGATTCATTGTTTTGCCAAGAAACGAGCTTTGTTAAAACCACTACTTGAAGTGTGCAGAAACTAGTGAGATCGAAAACTTGTTTGGTTGATGTTCTTGCATGTGTAGGTCACTCTTTCTACGTGGAACAGTCTAAACCAAATTGTTAGAATTGAATCTCAGTTTAATCTCGTGTCATTTATGAATTTGAGTGTGTTTCTATTCAGTTTGCTTGAGGACAAGCAAAAGCTTAAGTTGGAATCAGAGAATCTCAGGTTGATATAAATAGAGAACTCGGCGGCTAATGAGAGATATCACTTTTTACAACAAAAACACAGACACACACCAACTAAGACAGAGAGAGAGACAGCGCGAGTAGATAGAGTTCGAGAGCAGGAACGGATCGTGACGCCATCCATCCACCTCGGAGAGCCAGTGCTAGGAGTTGAATATCCAGCAGATTGGAGCTGCCAGGAAACATGAAATTAGGTTTTACAGTTCTTCTCTGTCTTCCTACCTGAGATGTATTTCTTGTCTGTCTTCGATTCTTCTGTATTGAATATGAGTAGATAAACTCGTGTAGCTTAGATTAGATGAACCCTAAGTGACCCAGGGCTTAAAGCGGTCACGGATCGGCAGTGATTAGATTCGAAGTTCATTCAGTTTCATCGTTCATGTTTGATTTGTTCTTCGTTTTCTGTGTTTCTTGTCTGGTTTGGCCACTTAGATTAGATTCTTGTTAAGATAAGGATAGAAGCGAACGCTCGCCTTACTTTAAAACACCAAATTGAACAATCAACCTTATAATTGGAGCGTGCCTTTCGTAGGAACCGATTAGGGTTGATCCATTGCTAGAGTAACTCATCATCATTAGAACTTGCACTAGTTAAGTTAAGTCGTTGCGAGAGGCGACCGTACCCGGGCGGCTAATTAATCGTGGTAGCTAGATCGGATAGAGCGAACGTTCGCCAGTCTTAAACCTAAGGGTCAGGAGTTATGATGGTGTCTATGAAATGAATGAACTAGAATCGAAAATCGTTGGTCTGTGACTGCTGTTGCCTTGATGATCTAATGGGGATTCGAAGTCTGAGCTTGTCTGTCATCTTTCTAGTCAGTCAATCAATCTTCAATCTTTCTTCGCTTTAATTCTCATTTCAACTTATTTTTTCATTCTTAGTATAGAAGTCGTGGAACTCACACCACGCACAACTTGTGTTTGAACTTGAATTAAATTGCCAACACCTTTGAGTAAGGAAGTAGAGGAAACCCCTGGAATACGATCTACCCTAGCTTTTGTAGCTTTGTTAGTTATTTGTTTGAACCCGAACAACGATCTTAGGTTCATTAAACAAATAAGGACTGAAAAACCTAATTCTGACGACTCCAGAGAAGTTCCAATCTCTGGCAATCTCCACTCCTAGCTCCGAGCACTCTGAGATGGGGAGACGGTGTCAAGATCTCTCCAGGAACTCTTTGATGCTCTCTAAACTCTCTCTCAACTCTGTAAGTCTAGAAATTAATTCCAGGAAAATGTGTATCCATAATTGATCTCCGCGTCTTCTCTTAAATAGGTCTGTCCAAAGCTGTCTCAGAAAGAAGGGACTTCTCGGCGAGAACATTGAAAGTTCTCGCCGAGAACTTTAGTGCAAATTAGCTTTGTTGCTTCACCGCGATTTCTCCGTGCAATTCTTCAAATGTTCTCGGTGAGAACTTTGAGACTTCTCACCGAGAACTTCAGTGTAAAAGTCCGTCGTTCGTTCCTTCATTAGTTTTCTTCAGCATGTCTTCGGTGAGAACTTTCATCTTCTCACCGAGAATGTAAGTGCTGGTAGGTGAATGTTCTGACTTTGATCTAAATGAGTTCTGGATTGATTTCGGGGTATTCCTCGAGGCTCCATTTCTTCCCGAACACGTCCATGGCTACGTAATTGATGGCAAAACCTGTGGATTCATAAAGGCATTAGAAAACACATCAAATAGACCCATAACGGGCCAAAGTAACCAAAACGGTACGAAATAGAGCAATTTATTGAAAACATCCTAAACTACCCCAAAAACCGTGTCTCAAGCAAGGAAATGTTGCTTACATGAGGCTGAAAATCACGTCAAATCTAGTGTCATCAAAATACCCCACACTTACGCTTTTTCTTGTCCTCAAGCAAATTGAACTAGAACGAACTCAGATTCACAAATGACAAGATCGATCAAGGTGAGATTCAATCCTTCACAATGAATTATTAAACAGCTACACCTAGAACAAGTGACCGAACATGCATACACGTCAACCAAATAACTTGGTCTCACTAATTATCTGCACACAAACAAGGAGCTATCACAAATCATGCACAAATCCGACCTAACCGACTAGACTCCTCACACAACCCTCAAGCAACCTACCACTTTATTTTATTTTCTTCATCCAATTTTTTTTCTGAATTTTTATTTTCTTCGTTCTTCCATATGTAGGGAGAAGAACATTTTGAACTATACTACTATATTTTGAACTTTGATTGACTGTTTTCTCTGAATTTTATGTTTTTCTATTTTTTCTTTAGTGCTGATTTTTTAAGTTGCTAGGGGTTTACACGTTTGGATATAATAGCTAAGACCACCTGTTTAATGGCTATAGGCAAGTTACCACAGACTGACTTCCAGTAGGCTAATCTCAAACTACTACCATAGGGGATCAACGGGGAGATGAAAAATATGGGAAATGGTTGTAATGTATAAATGAACCGAAAGAAGGGCCAAGCACAAGGGTTTACACCTAGAGGATTTATCGTTGGGTTGGCTTCTGGTTTAGTAGCAAATTCTAGGTGCCTCTATCATCCTAGTACTCGTGTCATCGTGTGATCTCAGATAGGTCTCATGCAAATTCTAACTCATTCAAGGTGCGAGAAAGCCACTCAAAAGAATTGAAATTATAAGTTATGCGCAATGGATCAAAAGCTCACAATTGGTTTGCTAGTCGGATTCGATCATTTTACATGCAATCAAGGTGAAAAACTACAAGCGTGCTAAAACTTTCTGTTCTGACTAGGCAATTTATCATCAATGCAAGCAAGTTGGTTACAGGTTCTAGGTTAAGCAGTCTAAGCATCATTGTAAAGACTTGAAAAACAACTTAACATCACAAGTGAAGAACCAAGCAATTCTTATGCTAGAGGGATTGAAATAAGCCACGAAATCACAGAAAACAAACAAGATCGTGCAAAGTTTCTAACATCCTACCCCACACTTAAACGGTTATGTGTCCTCACGGGACTAACTAGGATAGAGAGATACGGAGAATCTGGAGAGTGATGGTCGATGTAGAGGATGGAAATGGAGCCTCTGGAGTAGAGCGAAGCAGCTACAAAAGTTCCTACAAAAACAAAAACAACAAAAGATCAAAAGGAAACTGGGAGAAGTGTTCTGGATCCACACAAAACAATGACGAAAAACTGACTCAATAATTTAAAATGAACTCCAGTCGTGGGTTGCCTCCCTCGAAGCGCTCTTGTTTAACATCCTTCAGCTGGATGATACCTGGATGACGATCAATAGGCGTCCCAACTCAAGATTTCCTTCACGCTCGCATTAGAGTCGATGAAGTATAGCTTCGGTTTACCTCCGGTCAAGAGGAATCGCCTCCCATTGATGTGAGTCAATTGAGTTCGTCCATCGGGGAGGTGTCCAGTAACTTCGAAAGGCCCGAACAAATCCTTCGTATCCTTGCTTTCATCTGGTGGCTTGGCGGATGGTGGAGGAGTAATTGGCTTCCAATCCACCTTATTCTTCAGTTTGCTCTCCCTCTTCACTTCGCCAGGATCTTTAGCTCGTGGCGATTCAGCGGTGGATACCTTCGATTCCTCCTTCTTCCTTGGCTTCTGTGCCGGAGGTTCATTCTTCGGGTTGATGATCTATTCAACACATGTTATAGCTATCTTGGAAGAAACACTTGAAATGTCATTAGTAGTAGAGTTGATCGAGGCCAAGTCCATAGTATCAACGGATAAACAATGAGTATCTTCCTTAGGAATGTATTTCATACCATCCTTGAGGCGGAATGTTACACTATCCTTTCCGACCCTTAATGTCAACGAGCCATTCGGGACATTGATTGTCATGCCAGCTTTGCCATAACTGGTCGGCCTAGGAGGAGGGTAACATCTTCCTCTAGCAACAAAATCAGCTAAGATAGTGAAAGGACCACAATGGACAGTTACATCTTTTATTAATCCCCTAAGTGCCTTAACAGATCTGTCAGCAAACACTAACTACATGTTAATTGCTTTCAATTCGCCTAGATTTAACTTTTCATATAAGCAAGTAGGCATGACATTGATAGATGCACCTAAATCAACCAAGCTATGATCAATTTTTATACCATGATAAAGCAAGGTAAAGTAAAAGAACCAGGATAGGAGCACTTAGCTGGGGGAGGTATGGATGGCGTGCGGTCGAGGTCGGCAGTGCGCTCCTCCTTAAGGGAGATGGAAGATGCCTCTCCCTTTTTCTTTTTCGCAAGATCCTTCACGACTTTTCCAATTTCTGGTATCATCTGGATAGCATCAGTGACTGGTATTTTGACCTTTGTGTTCTTCAAGTATCCATACAACTTCTTGAATTGAGAATTGTAGGTCTTCATCTTCATGGCCTTAGGGAATGGAATCTGAGGCTGATATGGAGGGAGAGGTGGCTCAGGGTCGGCTTCGTAGGCGGCAGGGCAGTCATCTCCTCTTCTTCTTCTTTATCTTCCTCTTCTTCCATGATATCCTCAATCTCCGGCATGTCTATAGAGATATCATCGGGAACCATTACCGGATCAAGAGCTGTAGGACCAGCTAGTTGCTTGCCACTTCTTGTACAGACGACCTTGACATTTTCATTCCTTTGATTAGGCTCTGCCTGGCTCGATAGCTGACCCATGGACAATGAAGAGAGGAGGCTAGCGATGTTGTTGATTTGATCTTCTATCCTCAGACTCTGAGCTGTTTGACCTTGATTCACGGCGGCTTGAGTTTTGAATTTTTCATCGTGGTCGTCGAGCCTTGTCATGATTAGGTCAAGCTTCTTGTCTATCTCACTCTCCCTAGTGTTTCCCGACGCAGATCTCTGAGGTTGTTGTCCTCCGGTGAATCATGGAGGGCCTTGATATGTGTTGTTCAAGTACTGATTCTAGCGATTGCTAGGTGTGTACTATAGTTGCCTTGATTCCTGTGAGGTGGTTGATAGATTCCACCAGATTGATTGTTCGGCTTCCTGCTCTTGATACGACCCAGACGATCGGTTGTTCTGATTCTGATTGGTTCCGGAGTTGTAAGGAGGACGCTCTTGGAAGCTTCCTTGTTGATATTGTTGGTGAGGTTGTCTGGCTTGACGGTAGTCGGAGTAGCTCTTTTGGTTGTTGGTGAAACCTTGACCAACGAAATTCACTTCATCTACAGACCATACATCTCCCTTACCAAAGTTCTAACAAGTTCCTCCATTATGAGCACACACCATTCACCATCGGCAACATAGACAGAAGCTGATGGAGAGTTAGTGGGATCACCGGCCTTCTTTATGTGTTTCTGTACTTCGGCCTTGATCTGTTCTTTAAGGCTTAATCAGCTCTTAGGCTGCTTCAGATTGTCTCTTCCAATTCCCTAACTTAGATGCACAGCTTGCGAAGTGGAGAAGAGCAACTTCTGGTGTGAGCGCGGTACAATCTCCCTCAGCCAAGGAGTTGACCCACTTAGCATATTCTTCATTCATCCCTCGAGCAAAGATTTCAGCAAGTTGCCTTTGCTGGAAGCCGTGATGAGGGCAGTCGTAGAGGAGTTCTTGGAATTCATTCCAAGCATCATATAAGCTGACTTCGTCCTTCTGTCTGAACCGAGCAATGCTATCCTTGTAAGCTGTGGTTCTAGCCGGAGGAAAATACTCTCCAACAAAGTCTTGAGCAAGGTCATCCCAGTTGGTGTAGTGACCGGGTGGCTTGCTGTTGAGCCATCTCTTGGTGGCACCTCTAAGAGAGAATGGGAAGGCTCATAAGCATAAGGTGTTCTTATTGAGATTTCCACTCTTGAAAGTCTCGCACATGGCTAGGAAGTCCGACAAAATGTGTGCATGGGTTGTCATGCGGCTTCTCTTCAAACTTAACATCCCTAGAGATCATTCCTAGGAAGGGGATCTTGATCTCATAGTCATTTTCATCATCATTGCGCGGCACAACAATACTAGACCGAACACTAGTAGCGCTCGGCTTATTGTAATCCGCAAGACTTCTTTGAGAAACCATTGCGGTAGGAGAAGGTGGTGGCGAATCTAAAGACGTGGATGAATTTGAAGAACATGAGGAGTTCTCCTTGAACTCCTCGATCTTAATTGGTGTAGAGGATGAGGGTAGATCAATTCTGACTTGCTTTGAGACTCAAGGTTGCTTAGAAGGGGCAGAACTGCTTGACTTGTCTTAGCTGGTATTCTTGAGCTGCGAGTGAACGGACGGTTCATAAACCTGTAAACAACCTACAAGAGACAAAAACAAACAAAACTGGTGAAAATCAAAGTGGTATGAAAAATAAAAGATGGAAAGGTAGAAGAATAAAATGGCAACTCTTCTTTCAAACGATTAAGAAGAGTCCCCGGCAACGGTGGCAATTTGATGAACAGGATTTCGCGTTTGGTCAAATAACTAGCCTACAGAAGTAGACTAGATCGAATCTCTCGAGTTTTCTTCTAAATCGACTACTCAAAGAAGCTGGCAAATTATTCAAGTTTAAACAGATTGTGCGTGTGAGTTCCACGACTTCTAAACTATAAAGCAAGGAAATTGAAATGAAATTAAAGGACATATTGTTTGATTGATTTGACTTAACGAGATGACAAACAAGCTTAGACTTTGAATCCTTGTAAGATCACCAGAACATTGGCGATCACAAGACCAGCGGTTTTCAATCCTAATTCATTTAGTTCTCAGACACCACCATAACTCCTTACCTTAGGTCTAAGTTCTGCGAACGTTCGCTCTATCAGATCTAACTACCTAGATTAATTAAACGTCTGTGCGTTCACTTCAGCAATGGAGAACTAACTGGTGCAATTACTTGAGTTTAATGAGTTACTCTAGAAGCGGATTAACCCTAAATGGTCCCTACGAAAGGCACACTCCATTGAATAGGTTAATTGATTGATTTTATGTTCTAAAGTAAGGCGGACGTTGCCACTATCCTTATCTTAACATGAATCTAATCTAGGTGATCAAGCTAGAAAAGAAACACAGACAACGAAGAAGAAAACTATCATGCAAGAGAAATTGTCTGAATTTGAATCTAATTACCGCCGATCCGTGACCGCTTTAAAGCCTCAGGTCACTTAGGGTTCATCTAATCTAAGCTTAAACGAGTTTAGATACTCATGTTGATAACAAAAGAATCAAAAACAACTAGGGAGTTCATCATACAGAGGAAGAACAAATAAGGACTGAAAAACCTAATTCTGACGACTTTGGAGAAGTTTCGATCTTTGGCAATCTCCACTCCTAGCTACGAGCACTCCTAGATGGGGAGACCGTGTCAAGATCTCTCCAGGAACTCTTCGATGCTCTCCAAACTCTCTCTCAACTCTGTAATGTCTGAAATTAATTCCAGGAAAAAGTGTATCCATAATTGATCTTCACGTCGTCTCTTATATAGGGTCTGTCCAAAGCTGTCTCAGAAAGAAGGGACTTCTCAGCGAGAACATTGAAAGTTCTCGCCGAGAACATTGAGAGTTCTCACCGAGAACTTTAGTGCAAATTAGCTATGTTGCTTTGCCGAGATTTCTTCGTGCAATTCTTCAAATGTTCTCGGTGAGAACTTTGAGACTTCTCGCCGAGAACTTCAGTGTAAAAGTCCGTCTTGGGTTCCTTCATTAGTTTTTGGCGAGAACTTTGAGGATTCTTACCGAAAACTTCTTCATAATTATCTATTGGATCTTCGACGTTAAGTTTAGTTGATTTCTTCAGCATATCTTCGGCAAGAACTTTCATCTTCTCACAGAGAATGTAAGTGTTGGCAGGTGAATGTTTTGACTTTGATCTGAATGAGTTCTGGATCGAGTTTGGGGTATTCCTCAAGGCTTCATTACTTCCTGAACATGTATGTGGCTACGTAATTGATGATAAAAACCTATGCATTCACAAAGGCACTAGAAAACACATCAAATAGACCCGTAACAGGCCAAAGTAACCAAAACAGTATGAGATAGAGCAATTGAGTGAAAACACCCTAAACTACCCCAAAAACCGTGTCTCAAGCAAGGAAATGTCACTTAAATGAGACTGATAATCACGTCAAATCTAGTGTCATCAGTCCTCTTTCGACTCCTCAATCTTTATGGGGGAAAGTGGATCGGATAGCACTTGTTTCCTTCTTTGTCGTTGCTTTGTCGGTATGGAACTGCCAGGAATGTATGAGCTCTTAGTCTTGATAGGCTTGAGCTGAGAATGAGTGAATGGATGGTTCATATACCTGCATTCAACCTGCAATTAACAAAAACAAGAACAACCAGTATAAAAATCAAAGTGTGATGGAAAGTGAAAAGAGGGAAAGTAGAAGAATAAATGCCAACTCTTCTTTCAAACAATTGAAAAGAGTCCCTGGCAATGGCGCCAATTTGATAACGTGCAGAATAGGGTATCAAATACTAACCTTCAAAAGTAGATTAGATCATATTCCACGGGTTCTTCCAATTATTTACTCAAATGAATTGGAAAATTATTCTTGTTTAGACTCAAGTTTCGTGGTGTGAGTTCCATGACTTCTAAACTAGTGGAAAAGGAAATTGAGATTGAATTAAAAGACATATTGATTGATTGATTGATTATTTTTTACAAATGACAGACGAAAGCTTAGACTCGAATCCCTCTAAGATTACCAGGACATTGGCGATCACAAAACCGGTGACTTTCAATCCTAATTCATTGAGTTCTTAGACACCGTCACATCTCTTAACCTTAGGTCTAAGTGATGTGAACCTTGTAGTCGGCTGTCCTTAACCCACTCACCTCTTGGATGAGGAACCTCGGCTTGGCTGCTACAAGACCTAACCACCGTTGGTCTTGAGAATCGGCTCTATGCTCACCTATGGATCCTTGGCGGATGCGTACTTGGACCCATCAGTTGTAAATAAACGAGAGCCCTAAGTGTCCAGTCGATCGGCTCCACGATAGAAGATGGTTGCTTTTGTTGATAACACCGTTCCTTAAGTTATGCACGAAGAGCAAAAGACTTAAAGGATTTCAGAACAAAAGTTCTGATTTGTATTAGATTTCAAAAAAGGTTGAATACAAAGAGAGGCTGAAGCCTCTTATTTATACTAAGGAAATCGTGAACAAGCTCGACGATTTCTACTAGGAAAATAACTCCTAAATAATAATTAAATAGACTAGACTCCTAAATAGACTACTAAAAGGATTAAAATATCCCTAAACAACCAAAAACTAAAAGGGAAATCCGAGTCCAACACTTAAAAGGGAACAAAACTGAAAACGCGTCTGAAACCCTAATCTGGCGGATGCCTGGTCGGGTAACCCTAATTAAGCAGGTCTGGTTTAGGAAAGCCGACGCCGCCTTTTGTGTCGTTCTTGGAACTAGTGGCGGCATTGGGTGCTAAGGCTGGGGAATGCACGAGGCTCCAAATGATGTGCACCGTGGGGTCTGATGCTGACCCTACTCGGGCCCCGGGGCTTTTGCTCGATCGGCCCGATCGATCCTCCTCTTCCATCCTTTTCATTTCATCCCACTTCCTCTCATTTCCTAGGGTGGCGGTTGTTAGGCTATGCTCCTGACATCCTATGGAGCCTAGCGCCGGTGGTACCTTCCAAGGCTCGAGCCTTTGGTTGGCCTGGTGCTAAGGTCCGATCGGGGGCATCCGGTACTAATGCTGGCGCCTGTCCTTGTCCGTCCTTCGAGGATCTCCATTTCCCATCGGGCATTTCTTCTCTCGCGTGGCCCAATCTCTTAGGAATTCTCTTAGAGGTTCTCCCAAGGTGGACACCCGCTCCTTAAGCTCCTGAAGGCCTAGTCTTGGTGCTAAGCTCGTCGTGGCGCCGGGGTAGGGCTGGCTGGCCCTCTGTTCTCTTCCTCTGGCATTCTTCCAGAAAGGCATCCAGAGGGTCCCAAGGTTGTATAACACCTCCTGGTCCCTTACCGATTGTTCCCGAGCTTTGGACCGGATCCGGACTTGGTGTTGCCTCTGCTATTGATGCCCAAGTCAGGGCCGGTTGGCGCCAGACGCTTATCTGCGCTTGCTGTGCCTGGGCGGCGGGCTGTACTTGAATCTGACCATATGCTTAGGCTATACAAACCTCTGTACGGCTCGGTTGGGTGCGCGTCAGAGCTCTAGCTGTTTCTTGTACGGCCCTAGGGTCTTCCATTTCGTAGGTGATCCTGGCGGGGTATAAGAATAGGAATTCTCTGCCGGTCGATCAATTGGGATCACTTCATTCCCCTTTTCTTGAAAGGGATTCGTCCTTAAATCCCACTTCCCTTCACTTTGGACACTGAGTAGATGTCTCCACGAGTCGTTTGCCTGAGTGGTGATGTCGGGGGCCTCATCCAGGTTGGCCCGAGGGCCGGGGTACTCGTTGGAGTCCGTGTCTGACCAGGGCTCTAGGTCTTCTGAACTTGCACCGTCGGTGCTCATGTTGTCTCCTGACGACGGGCTGCTCACCAGGATGTCCAGACTTGTGGAAGACATGGGGAAGTACGTATCTTCCCAGCAAGATCTTTCCTTCTTGCTCAGGTTCTCCTTTTCTACCGCCTGCCCTGTAGGTTTGTCTACTCGGATCGGTGCCACCCTTGGGATCCGGTGAGACACCTCTTTTGTGTGCATTTCTCATGGCCTCGATGTTTCTCGGGGGCCTGGGCGTGTCTGGATGCTGGTCCAGCACAAGGATGGGGCTGGCCATGGGGTGCTTCGATGTTGGCCAGTGGGGTGCCTGATGTCGGCTTGGGGTTGACCCGATGTTGGCTTGGTACGGCTCCAGGGCTGGTCCGACGCTGGGAATGTATGATTCTGGCCCGGTCAGGACTTCCTGGTCGGTCTTAGGCCTTAGTGTTAGATCTTTGACGAACATCCCTGTGAACTTCTCTAGGCCTTTAGCCTCAACTTCTTCCCCGCTCTCGGAGTCCTTATCTTCTTCTTCATCATCGGTGATGACTTCTCTTTCTCTGAGCACCATGACTCTCTGATTGGGGTAGTCTCTAGCCACGTGCCCTCATCCCTGACATTTTAAACACACGATGTCGCTTGGCCTAGGGTTAGAATTTGGCAGAGTAGATGCAGTGTTTGATGTTACCCGGTTGGTGGCGATGCTAGGGTTTGGCCTTCCTCCTTGGGTTCGGTTGGGCCCTAATTTCCATGGGGGCTGGCTGGAACTAGAGGCGTCTCTCCAGGTATCGGTGGTTGGTGGCATGGGCCTCTTTCCAAATCCATTCTTAATCTCTCTCTCTACTCGAATAGCCAAGGCCACTAGGTCATCATAGTCAACATAGTGAAGGATGTTGACTTGATGCATGTTATCCTTCTGTAGGCCGTTGGTAAACCTGGCGATTCTGGTTTCCTCATCCTCCTTAAGATCGAGCCTTGTCACCAGCATCCTGATCTCCTTGTTGTACTCTTCTACAGACAGACTGCCTTGCCTTAGGGTTTGTAACTTGGTATGCAAGTCTCGTGTGTAGGCTGCCGATACTAACCTCTTTCTCATCCTTCTCTTCATCTCTCTCCAAGATCCAATGGGCTCTTCTTCCTCCCTCTGTACTTGCCGTCGAAACTGACTTCACCATAAGGCAGCATAGTCGGTGAACTCAACAGTGGCCACCGTGACTTTCTTTCTTACAGAGTAGTTGTGGCACTCCAGAAAGTCTTCCATGCTCCTTTCTCAATCTAGGTATTCATCGGCATTAGCTTTCTCAGCGAATTTAGGTACGGTGAGCTTGAGGTTTCTTACATCATCGTCGATGTCTTGGGCCGACCTTCTGTCCCTCTGGTTCTGGCCTCGTGAGGTCCTTCTCTTTCGTACTCTCGTTCAGCCGCTTGTCTTTCCATTCTAGCTAAGGATTCTTGTAGTCCAGCTAGGATTTGAGTGATGTTATGAATGGATACTAGGCAGGGTGGCCTTTCTTTTTGTTTTCTTTTGATTTCTGCCTCTTCTTTTTATATTTTCTAGATGACTTGTTGGGCACCGATTTTTCTTGCCTTACAAAGAACTCGAACAAGAAAGAAAATAGATGAAGCTTTCTAGCAAATTTTCTAACATTACCAAGCAACAAAGATAGGATTTTCTCACGAGTTTTCAACAACGAAAGGTAAAGGGATATGAATTCAGGGTTTCAAACCTAAAGACTGGGATAGATGCGGTCCTAGTGTTGAACCTAGGCTCTGATACCAAAACAGATGTGAACCTTGTAGTCGGTTGTCCTTAACCCACTCACCTCTTGGACGAGGATCCTCAGCTCGGCTGCTACAAGACCCTAACCCCCATTAGTCTTGAAAATCGGCTCTATGCTCACCTATGGATCCTTGGCGGATGCGTACTTGGACCCATCGGTTGTAATAACTGGGAACCCTAAGTGTCCAGTCGATCGGCTCCACGATAGAAGATAGTTGCTTCTGTTGATAACACCGTTCCTTAAGCTATGCATGAAGAGCAAAAGACTTAAAGGATTTAAGAACAAAAGTTCTGATTTGTATTAGATTTCGAAAAAGGTTGAATACAAAGAGAGGCCGAAGCCTCTTATTTATACTAAGGAAATCGTGAACAGGCTCGACGATTCTTACTAGGAAAATAACTCCTAAATAATAATTAAATAAACTAGAGTCCTAAATAGACTACTAAAAGGAATAAAATATCCCTAAACAACCAAAAACTAAAAGGGAAATCCGAGTCCAACACTTAAAAGGGAATAAAACAAAAAACGCACCTAAAACCCTAATCTGGTGGATGCTCGGTCGGGCAACCCTAATTAGGAAGGTTCAGTTTAGGAAAGCGGCGCCGCCTTTTGTGTCGGGCTTGGAACTGGTGGCGGCATCGGGTGCTAAGGCTGGGGAATGCACGGGCTCCAAATGTTGGGCGCCGTGGGGTCTGATGCTGACCCTGCTCGGGCCCCGGGGCTCTTGCTCGATCTGCCCGATCAATCCTCCTCTTCCAGCCTTTTCATTTCTTCCCACTTCCTCTCATTTCCTGGGGTTGCGGATTTTAGGATATTCTCCTGATATCCTATGGAGCCTAGCGCCGGTGGTAAACCTCCCAAGGCTCGACCCTTTGGTTGGTCTGGTGCTAAGGTCCGAGCGGGGGCATCCAGTACTGATGACGGCGCCTGTCCTTGTCCGTCCTTTGAGGGATCTCCATTTCCCATCGGGCCTTTCTTCTCTTGCGTGGCCTAATCTCTTAGGAAGTCTCTTAGAGGTTCTCCAAGGTGGACACCCGCTCCTTAAGCTCCTAAAGGCCTAGTCTTGGTGCTAGGCCCGTCGTGGCGCCCGGGGTAGGGCTGGCGGGTTCACCCTAGTCTGGCCTCAGTTCTCTTCCTCTGGGGTTCTTCCAGGAAGGCATCCAGCGGGTCCCAGGGTTGTATAGCACCTCCTGGTCCCTTACTGATTGTTCCCGAGCTTTGGACCGGATCCGGACTTGGTGTTGCTTCGGCTGTTGATGCCCAAGTCAGGGCCGGTTAGCGCCGGACCCTTATCCGCGCTTGCTATGTCTGGGGCGGCGGGCTGTACTTTAATCTGACCACATGCTTAGGCTGTACAAAACTCTGTACGGCTTGGTTGGGTGTGCGTCGGAGCTCTAGCCGTTTCTTGTACGGCGCCAGGGTCTTCCCTTTCGTAGGTGATCCGGGCGGGGTATAAGAATAGGCATTCTCTGCTAGTCGGTCAATCGGGATCACTTCACTAAGTATGTGAACGTTCGCTCTATCGGAACTAACTACCAAAATTAATTAACCGTCTGTGCGTTCATTTCTGCAACGAATAACTAACTAGTGCACCTGATTGATTTTAATGAGCTACTCTAGAAATGGATTAACCCTAAAGATTCCTATGAAAGGCATAATTCATTGAATAGGTTAATTAATTGATTTGATGTTCTAAAACAAGGTGGACATTCACAAACTATCCTTATTTTAACAAGAATCTAATCTAGATGATTAAGTAAGAAAAGAAACACAAATTAAGTACAATTCAATTATGATAAGAAACTGTTTGAAATATGATCTATTTACAGTCGATCCGTGACCGCTTTAAAGCCCCAGGTCACTTAGGGTTCATCTAATCTAAGCTTAACAAGTTTAGCTACTCATATTCAAGTTAAGAAAATCAAAGACAACAAAAGAGTTCATCTTAACAAGGAAGATCAAAGAAGGATTGTAAAACGTAACTGCGATGACTATATGCAGCTTCGAGCTCTTCAAACTGTTCAACTCCTAGCTCCGAGCACCTCTAGGATGGAAAGATCATGTCATAATCTTGCCGGGAACTCCAAGAATCTCTCTAAACTCTCTCCTCTCGCTGTGGAAGTCTAAACATTGGAATATCTTCACTTGGGGGTCAAGGGTTGCTTTTATATGTGCTTTTCCTCATCTGTGACGAAATCTGTTGTACAAACTAATTCTAATCTGATGTGTGAGCATTTTGGTGATTTCTTCACAATGTTCTTGGTGAGAACATTGAAGTTCTCGCTGAGAACTTCTTCTCAAATTTTGGAGATATGTCGACGAGAATCGCATAATGTTTTCTGAACATCTTCTCAATGAGAACATTGAAGTTTCATCCAGAACTTCCTTGTTGGGCAGTTTGTCCACTTTTTTAATTGGTTTGTGTTCTGGATTGATCCCGAGTCACATATTGAGGCTCCATTGCGTCCGTATATGTCTGATGGCTATGTATTTGATGGCAAAAACCTGTGCACTCAAACAGACACTAGAAAACAAATCAAATAGACACAAAACGGGCCAAGGTAACCAAATCGGTAGGAAATAGCATTAATGAATGAAAACCCACTAAAATACCCCCAAAACCGTGTTACAAGCAATGAAATTTTGCTTAGACGGGGCTGATAATCATGATAATTCTATTGTCATCACTTACACTCAACAAACTACAATGCCTGATCGGCCATCTCACGTCGTGGTCATCATCGACTCTTCTGTTTCTCTTCCTCCTCATTGATGCTTTGGGTATCATTGTCTCATTCATCGCTCTTCCTCCTCGTCGTGGAATTGAGATGAGGAGAGGGTTCGACGTTGGCGAGATAATGAGGCGGTCAGCAAGGAGAATAAAGCTTTGATGGTACTGAGAGGAGCCGGATTCGTCTTCTCTTTTTTCATGTTCATAATCATGATGAGTAAGTAATCAACATGGCGACTAGATTAGTTTCAATAGATATGAAGAGTACACTTTACCTTTGTTATTTAAGAAAATATTCCCTAAAATTAAGGTTTTGTCTCGCATGAGAGTTTCTTTTGTTTTCACGCCGAGAACTAGGGTTTTCCCTTTTCTTTCTTCTTGATTTCTGTTACAGATGTTGCTATTTTTCTTTGATTTCGTGGTGATATGGTGCAACAAGTGGCTTTCTATCTATCAGGGACGAGGATGAGGAATTTTTTTTGATTAGATCCTTGATACCCAGCCGTCGGAGAGCGATAATTTTTGTTTGGTGGGAGTTCTGCTTACTGACAGGGGGTTGAACTTCCTTGAGTTTCAGGATCGTATGTCAAATATGTAGAGATCGGGGTGAGGAGTGTCCATTGACGATATCGGCGATAGAGTTATTATCTTTAGGTTAGGTCATGAAGTAGATACGAGAAGGGTGTTGGAGAGCGGGCCCTACTCATTTGACCAGAACTTGTTGATCCTACAGGAGTTGAAGCCAGGAGAGAACCCAAAAGAAGTTGAACTACATACGGTGGAATTTCGGGTTCAGGTGCATGACCTAAACAGTGGGGAAGGCACTAGGGACTTTGTCGGCCAGTTTATCAAATATGATGAGAAGAACTTCTTCTCTTTTGCTACTCCATATATTAGATTAAGGGTGAAGTTGAATGTGCGTCGACCATTGAATAGGGAAAAGAAGTTACATAGGGCAAGCAACGTTGGTATTATATGCAAATTCCGTTACGAGGGTCTACCAAACTTTTGTTAATTTGTGAAAAAATCTGGCACATTGATCTCTATTGTGGGTTGGTTACCTAAATAGTCACTGAACTTTGGCCAAATAACCCGGAAGTCACTAAACAAAAAAAATTGCTATTGACATTACCAAACTTTAACCCATTATCCAAATGGTCACTGTTAGCTACGGACATCCATTATTCCGTCCATCCGCTGATGTGGACTCGCCAACTCATCCGCCACCTCATTTATTTATGCCACGTCAGATTAAATCCCCCACCTAAACCAATTAATCCACCCAACTCCTCACCCAAACCGGTCCCTTCTTCTTCCTCCTACTTCCTCCTTCTCTTTCCTCCTCCATTGAACCTACCCATTATCCTTCCTCCACCATGGATCCTACCCATCAGATCTGGAAAAAATAAATCGGGAAGTTCAATCTCAATCATCAATCATCTCAGATCTTAGTTAAATCTCCATCACCCTTCTTCCTCCCCACGAAAGCTATCACCTCCCAGCGCTCAACTCACCCGCTCTTGCTTCCATGAGAATCTATGTTTATGCAAAGCATCAAACAACAAAGCACAGAGATGATTCCATTGAGATGTGCAGTGGATATTTGTTCAGAGAGGAAGATCCAGTCCCTTGCAAATTTCAACTCCAATCACTTGAAGTATGCCTTTGTTTATTATCTGCACACCAAAATTTCACAGACCAAACAAGAAATTCATACGGAAAGCGAAAAACACGAGGGCTTTATACGGAAAGCTTTACTAGAGGAAATCTGGGTATTATCGTAGTAAAGTAAAGAACATACACCAGCAGGAATTCTGACGGTTGGGCATTGAAGGAGAATTGCTTCCGGAAGGTTGTGGTTCTCTGACAGTTGTACGGAACCCAATCCAATCAGATAGAACCAGATCCAAAAAAGAAGATGCAGGAGGAAGAGATTCAGCTCCGCCGCCGCCGCTCAGATCCGACACCGCCGCTGCCTCTCAGATCAGTAGAAGGAAGAGATGGTTGAGGAAAGAAGAAGATGGAGGAGGGAGAGAGAGGAGGAAGGATCTAACTTTTCGGTTAGATCTGATTGGGTTGGGGTTAATCGGATTAGGTTTTTGGTCGGATGACTAGGTATGTTGGGAAAAATTAATATGATGTGGCAAATTTGTGTGACGTGGCAGTGGAGTTGGCGAGTCCACATCAGCGGACGGACGGAATAATGGATGTTCGTAGCTAACAGTGACCATTTGGATAATGGGTTAAAGTTTGGTAATGTCAATAGTAATTTTTTTTTGTTTAGTGACTTCCAGGTTATTTGGCCAAAGTTCAATGACTATTTAGGTAACCAACCCTCTCTATTGTAGATAAACTTTCACGTGCCAGCTGAAAAATTGTGTGGCTATGGGACAAAACCCTTCGAGCTGAACCACAAAAGACAAGAGCTGTGGAGAGGAACAAGTACCTGTTGAGTAGAGAGGAGTTGTATGAGGGTGAAGGAAGCAGACCGAAGAGGTCTGACATGGTGATGCCTCCAAGAGCAGTTCCAAAAGTGGTGAGGAACTTAATGGGCAATCTAAGAGCTAGTTTCGACTCAAAAGAGCTCCTGGTTGTGTTTGTTGTTGCGATTGTGAATAGTGAAACTATTCCCTTGAAGGTTTATGAAGAAAATAAGAGGAGAAGGCAAACCCTTGTGGAGGATAGGATGGAGGAGGAGGGTGTTGGTGGAGGAAAGGCAAGAAAGTCACCAAAAACATATGGCCATGGTCCAAAAACTGTAGGGACATGCGTTAAGTTGGAACTGTAGGGGCATGGGCCAAGCTCATACAGTTCCAGTGCTAGAGGAACTCATGAGAGTTCATAGGTAGGGGGTGGTTTGTTTGTGTGAAACTTTGGGTATGAGGAGAAGGATGGAGGAGATTTGGAGATAGTTATAGTTTGAGGGGTGTTTTGTGGTGGAAGCGAATGGAAGGAGTGGAGGTCTATGTCTATTCCAGAAGGAGGGCTGAATGGCAAGGTTGGTGGACTTCTCCACTAACCATATCTCGGTGGACCTTGAAGAACGGGATGGTGATGTGGTAAGGTTGACAAGGTATTATGGTGTGCCAGATCGAAATAGGAACAGTCAGTGTTTGTTGCTAATAGGTCAATTGTTGATGATATTTTGATTGCATTTAAAAGTTTGCACATTATGATGAGGAAGAGTGGGAAGGCGAAGTTGATAAACAACCATGGGTTGCGATCCCATACCAATATACGTAGTAACCTAGCAATCGAATAAAATCTCTAAACCGGGATGGAATCAGACTTGGACCCACTAGCTATAATGAGCTAGGAACCTTATGTATCAAATTTGAACGGTGCCATGCAGTCAAGGGTGGAAACCTAGAACCATGATAAACCAACCTAAAGCTATAAAACAACGAGCAAAAGCTAGAAGGAAATAAGAACAAAAGTTATGAAATCAAGTTTATTAATCAAAGTCTGAGTATTTCGTAGTATAGAGGTTCCAATTTATAGGATGGGGTTCAGCCAAAGGTTTCTCCGTGTCTGTGTACTATTCTAACTCTAAGATATTAAACTAATCGGACAAACTATCTAAAAAGGAAGAAATCTGATCCTAAAAAGGATAAACTACTAAAAAAGTCTCAAAAATCTAAACTGAGTAGAATAGTCCTAATCTGGCATGGCAGCACACATTCGTACTCCAAATAGGATTTGGAATCTGAGGTTCTCGGTCGCGGTCTTCGGCAATACTAGCACGTCATGGAATCTGTGTTGTGGACGGATTCACGGTAATCCATCTGTGGCATGGATTCTGTCTCTCGGTCGACATCCAGATCTTTTGTACGGGCTTTAAGTGGTCCAATCTCATCGTGAATCGCATCAACATCAGTTGTATTACTTGGATCAGCCCCACTTGGTCGAATATCTGTGCCTGACTCATTTTTGGTGCTTGGCTGTGTCTCAGCATCCTACGCAATATCAGTTTTGATCTTTGGTTCGGCCACAGCGTGTATCTCCGATTTGGCCTCGGCATGTATCTTCTGTTCAGCGTGTATCTCCGGTCTAGTGTGTATCGGTACTCAGCACTCTTGGCCAATGATTCGACATCGGTTCGGTATGGCTTTCAGCATTAATTGGTTCGGCCTTAGCGCGTATCTCCGGTTCGGCACTTGGCACGATCATCTCCAACATCAAGCATCCAGTCCTCAGCATCCGACGATCATCCTCTTCATGCTCGGTCCGGATCCAGTCCTCCACGTACGCGGTGACCTTGGTCTTGAAGCTTTTCTCCAAGCTTCGTATCCACGGGTGGTGCGTGTATCATGTGTCCACGAGAAGGAGCGTGCATCATGCCTTTATTCTTGTGAAGGATTCGACCTCGAATCTGGGTCTACAAAATCATCATACACAGGGGTCAAGTTATCAACATTGAATGTGGTAGTCATACCATATGAATCAGGCAAATCAATAGTATAAGCATGGTTATTGGTCTGTGGTAAAATGGTGAAGGGCCTTTTCCTTTAGGCAGCAATTGGACTTCCTTTGCCCGGGGAATATCTCCTGTCGAATGTGGATCAACACTTGATCTCCGAGCTGGGACACCTTCTCCTTTCTTCCTTCATCGGCATTCTGAATGTATTGAGCGGTTCGCCGCTCGATATTTGTCCTAGCCTCCTCATGTAACTTCTCCATGTGCTCAACCTTTTCTTTCCCATCCGCATCTAAGAACTTATGAACACACAAGGGTGAAATATTCAATGGCGTTAAGGGATTAATCCCATAAATAAGCTCAAAGGGTGAGTACTTGGTGGAAGCATGTTTGGCAAGCTCATAAGCAAACTCAACATGGGGCACACCATGTAATTTCACAACTTCCCTAAAGAACATTCTAGAAAAAGACGGCACGTAATAAAGCTCATCAAACAAATCATTAAGTCTACGTATAGGAAGTTGATACTTTACGGTGATATTGTGGATGGCTCAACAGTCAGCCTTGTTTGGAAGAGAGGCACTCGACACCAAGTCAATTTGGTGCTCACTGCCTCGGATGGGAGGTAATCCGCTCAGTCTTTCTTCGGTGAGCACATCCTTGGATTCCTATAATAGAACTATAACAATACTGGAAAACGAAGGGGTGATGTTAAAGTTAAGGCTTTCCTTGTAAGGGATCACCACCGAAGAATTGTTCGTAACCTGGGCTTGTTTAATCGTACTCGGCCTTACTATTAAGTTTTCTCTCCTCTCATCCTCACTTTTTCGAGCACTTCAATTATTTTTTCTATTTATGCACTCAGAGGTTCATTCGTTTCTTCCCTCATCTCTCTTTTCTTGAGCTTACTCTCTTTTATCTCTCGGCTCACACAGGCGTCTTGTCTCGTCACTTGATTTTGATAGATATCAGTAGGGGTGAGCGGCTTTAGCTTGAACTTCTTATCTACATGGGCGAGCAAGTTTCAGTTGGTTCGTCCATTGTTCTTGGAGAACCTGTCAAGCTGGCATGGTCTCCCAAGTAGTAAGTGTGTAGCCTCCAAGGGAACAACATTACAGCCTGTAACGTCGGCGTATTTTCCAATACTGAATGGTACATGGGCTTGTCTGGTCACCTTCAGCTCACTGTGATTGTTCAGCTACTGTAACATGTAGGGCTTCAGAGTTTTGTGGTTTGAAGCCCCATTCCATCCACCAATGTGTGGCTCACGGCACTCGTGCAACTCCCTCCATCGATCACCATGTTGAACAATTTATTCTAGATGGCGCACCTAGTGTGGAATAGGTTCTGTCTTTGCTCCTAGTCGTCCTCAGATGGTTGAGTACTCAGCAATCTTCGGGACACGGTTGAGAATTTTCTCAAACGGTCTGGCAGCGATCCTGCATCAAGGTCCGAACCACCAACATCTGTATCAGCTCCGACTTCAACTCCATCTTCTGATCCGGCCTCTAGGTCTGTAACGGTGTCCTCATCAGATTGTGTATCTACATCGGTCACTGTGTCTATAGTGTTCGCGTCGGGCACATGATCCGCGTCGGCCAGGGTGACCGTGTTGGACTCAACATCTGTGCTCGCTACTGATGAGCTGTAGAACAGTGATCAAATACTACAAAGCTAGAAGCTAAGCAGATCGTATTCCACAGGGTTTCTTCTAATTGACTACTCAAAGAAGCAGACAATTTATTCAGGTTTAAACACTTTGTGCGTGGTGTGATTTCCACGACTTCTAGACTAAGATACAGGAAAATTAAAATGAAATTAAAAGACAGAATGATTGGTTGGTTTAGACAGACGACAGACAAGCTTAGATTTCGAATTCCCCTTAGATCACCAAGGCAACAGCAATCACAAGACCAGCGGTTTTCAATTCTCATTCAATCAATTTCTATACACCACCATAACTCCTGACCCTTAGGTTTAAGACTGGCGAACGTTCGCTCTATCCGATCTAACTACCAAGATTAACTAGTCGCCCGGGTACGGTCGCCTCTCGCAATGACTTAATTAACTAGTGCAATTACTAACGATTTATGAGTTACTCTTGCAGTGGATTAACCCTAACCGGTTCCTACGAAAGGCACACTCCAATTATAAGGTTAACTGGTTGAATTGATGTTTTAAAGAGAGGCGAGCATTCGCTTCTATCCTCAGCTTAACAAGAATCTAATCTAGGTGATCAAGGAAGACAAGTTTAAGCACCAAAGCAGGGAACTGTCTAACAACTACGTCTGGCGACTAACCCTAGCTTGCAAAAACCTAATCTAGGCGATCAACCAGAAAAGAAACATAAACAATCAAGAACAAAACAACCATGCAAAGAGAAACTGATTGAACTTTGAATCTAATTACCGCCGATCTGTGACCGCTTTAAAGCCCTGGGTCACTTAGGGTTCATCTAATCTAAGCTCTACGAGTTCAGCTATTCATGTTCATAACAAAAGAATCAAAGACAGAAACAGAGTTCATCGTACAGAGGAAGAACAGATAAGAACTAAAAAACCTAATTCTGATGACTCTAGCAAAGCTTCGCTCTCCGGTAATCTTCAATCCAAGCTCCGAGTCTCCGAGGTGAAGGGATGACATCACGATCTCTCCATGGATCTTCAAACTCTCTAAACTCTATCTATCGACCTTAAGGTCGTGGCTAATCAGCCAAAATTCGTGTGTATTCAATCTGGCTTCAAAAAGTCTATGTAGAACCCTAGAAACCCTTTACAAGTTGGAAAATGCTGAATTTTCCCGTCTGGGGAGCTTACACGGCGTGTAAGCTCACAGTGCATTGAGCTTACACGGCATGTAAGCTCCAAAACGCAGCGTTTTGAGCTGTGCAGCACTCCGACTTGTTTCGATCATTCCCACTCCGTTTGAACTCCGATTTGGTCTCCGTTTGAAGTGCTGGACTCGTGAGAGAGTCCTCTATGATGTGGTAACCTGGGGCTCAACATAAAAGCTCACAAAAAGGGTAAAAATAACCGAGAAATGGACAATGTACGCACTAGGAGCCGATAATCACAAAGTTCCGACAAATGCACCAAATACTCATCAAAATGGCGTCAAAGGGTATGAAATGTTGCTTAAATGGGGCTGATAATCACGTCAAATCGAGTGTCATCAAAATACCCCACACTTAAGCTTTTAATTGTCCTCAAGCAAACTGAACTAGAACACACTCAAATTCACAAATGACACGAGATTAAACTGAGATTCAATTCTAACGATTTGGTTTAGACTGTTCCACGTAGAAAAAGTGACCTACACATGCAAGAACATCAACCAAAAAAGTTTTCGATCTCACTAATTTCTGCACACTTCAAGTAGTAGTTTTAACAAAGCTCGTTTCTTGGCAAAACAATTAATCATAGTTAACCGATTACGATAACACCAATTCTAATCAAAAAGACTTTAAGCTCTAGCCATGATGTGGACGCGGAGGTAGGAAAAGTGACATGGCTATCGACTCGACTTCATCTGCCTCTAGATCTGCACGTTACATGTTCTAGCTAGGACCGATTTAAACAACAATTTATTTCAAGTTCAACTTTTTCCTTCAATTGATTTATTGCATACTAGTGCTCGATACCAAACACTTCACTTAGGTGTTGGACCTGCCTAGCTCACAGTATTTGTGCTTATGCTAGTGCTCAACCCGAACACTTCACTTAGGTGTCGGGCTTGCCTACCTTTATTTTCAGCACTTTAAAGAACTTAACATTGATTCGATTAACTCAATTACTTGATTTAACCATTTAGCCACTTAATCCTAGCTAGTTATAACTTTTTACACAAGATTTCGAATTGGATTTCCGTCTAATCTCAAGCCACAATCACAGGTGATCAAATATGGAGTGAAAAACATGGAAGAAGCTAGCATTTATCATCTTAGAACGGTGTTATCGAGCTTTGTGATTAACAAACCATATAATTCAATTAATTCAAGTTCAACTATAAGAGTGATTTATGATCTGTTCTGACCTAGACTCATTTAATATCAGTTCCGACACGTTGGTTACAGGTTCTATGTGGAACAGTCTAGACGTCATTGTTCAAAATTGAAGTCAATTTAACATCACAAGTCAAGAATTGAGCAATTATATGCTAGAGAAATTTCAAAAATGAACCATAGAATCACAGAAAATCAAGCAAGATCATGCATAATCCTAGACTCCTACCCCACACTTAAATGGTTCTGTGTCCTCACAGGACTAAACTAGAGTAGAGAGATACGAAGAACCTGGAACGAGATGGTCGGTGTAGTGGATGAACATGGAGCGTCCGAAGTAGAGCGAAGTAGCTACTCGAGTTCCTACAAAACAAAAAACAACAAAAAGATCAAAAGGATACCGGGACAAGTGCCCCGGATCCACACAGAAGAAAAGTGGATCGAGATCCGAAAAGAAGAAAGAAAAGAAATGTAAAGGATAGAAACAACCTGATCACTGTTCTGAGGGCGGGGGTGAAAATCAGAAGTCGAAACCGGTATAAATAGTCGGCGGAAAACACAAGATTTTCGGCAAAAATTATTGAAATTTTCGGCAAAAATGTTTTGTAAAATCAAAATCCGGTTCGGCAAAAAGTTAAGTTGTTTTCGGAGAGAACAAGTCGGTTTTAAACACATATTTTCGGCGAAAATATGGGTGAATTTTCGCCGAAAATAATCTTGAAAATGGTTGGCAGTTTTTTTTTTCAACAGGGGCTTTAAAACAGAACGACTCAAAATGAAAACAACTGTCTCCAGCCGTGGGTTGCCTCCCACGAAGCGCTCTTGTTTAACGTCCGTGAGCCAGACGATACCTGTTAGGGACCCCAACTTAGGAGTTCCTTGAAGTCAATTGTCTTCTTCAAGGATAGCGGTTGAGTGCCATGTAGCACTCCAGACGGGTGATGTAGCCGGTAGTGCTCCAATAGATCGCGGTTCTGGTTGGATGACCAGTTCTTCTCGAATTCTCCTACCGGAGGAGGAAAGAGGTAGTACGGCGCGGCATGGTCAATGAGCTCCATCTTCTCTACAGGTTGACTCGGCGGAAGTGTAGGTGAGGGTATCTCCTCAATCTCTATGTGCTCCTCTTCGGCTTCAACTTCAGGATGGATTGGCTTCATGTCTTCATCAACCACCACCGCCAAGGATTCTTCTAGCTCATGATAGTCATGGATAGGATCATCATCTTCATCTTCGAACAGCTCTTGTGCGTCTTCTGTCATTAACTGCTTTGGTTGCTCGAGCTTGATGTCCGTCGCGAGATGAGCTTGTAGCATTGAAGATATATTATCCAAGGCAGATTGGGTTCTCGACGAGCATTGTTGATGTTCATGAAGCATCTCTTGGTTATCTCTAGCGCCACTTTGATGTTCTTGTTGGTGTATCTCTTGGTAACCTTGTAGCATTGAAGAGATCTTATCAAAGAGGGAGTCAAATCTCATCGTCTGTTGTTGTTGTTGATGTAGCATCTCTTGGTAATCCTCAATATTCGGTGCTCCATTGATGCGCCACTCTTGGTACTGGTCATCCCACTTGTAATCCTGCATAATCAAAACTCAAAAGCACTACCCAGGTAAATCATGGAAATATGGAGGAAAATTAATTGGTAAGGCGGAAAGGTAGAAGAATAATTTGCCAACTCTTCTTTCAAACAATTAGAAGAGTCCCCGGCAACGGCGCCAATTTAATGAGCTGCAGAACAGTGATCAAATACTACAAAGCTAGAAGCTAAGCAGATCGTATTCCACAGGGTTTCTTCTAATTGACTACTCAAAGAAGCTGACAATTTATTCAGGTTTAAACACTTTGTGCGTGGTGTGAGTTCCACGACTTCTAGACTAAGATACAGGAAAATTAAAATGAAATTAAAAGACAGAATGATTGGTTGGTTTAGACAGACGACAGACAAGCTTAGATTTCGAATTCCCCTTAGATCACCAAGGCAACAGCAATCACAAGACCAGCGGTTTTCAATTCTCATTCAATCAATTTCTATACACCACCATAAGTCCTGACCCTTAGGTTTAAGACTGGCGAACGTTCGCTCTATCTGATCTAACTACCAAGATTAACTAGCCGCCCGGGTACGGTCGCCTCTCGCAATGGCTTAATTAACTGGTGCAATTACTAACGATTTATGAGTTACTCTTGCAGTGGATTAACCCTAACTGGTTCCTACAAACGCACACTCCAATTATAAGGTTAACTGGTTGAATTGATGTTTTAAAGTGAGGCGAGCGTTCGCTTCTATCCTCAGCTTAACAAGAATCTAATCTAGGTGATCAAGGAAGACAAGTTTAAGCGCCAAAGCAGGGAACTGTCTAACGACTACGTCTGGCGACTAACCCTAGCTTGCAAAAACCTAATCTAGGCGATCAACCAGAAAAGAGACACAAACAATCAAGAACAAAACAACCATGCAAAGAAAACTGATTGAACTTTGAATCTAATTACCGCCGATCTGTGACCGCTTTAAAGCCCTAGGTCACTTAGGGTTCATCTAATCTAAGCTCTACGAGTTCAGCTATTCGTGTTCATAACAAAAGAATCAAAGACAGAAACAGAGTTCATCGTACAGAGTAAGAACAGATAAGAACTGAAAAACCTAATTCTGATGACTCTGGCAAAGCTTCACTCTCCGGTAATCTTCAATCCAAGCTCCGAGTCTCCAAGGTGAAGGGATGGCGTCACGATCTCTCCACGGATCTTCAAACTCTCTAAACTCTATCTATCGACCCTAAGGTCGTGGCTAATCAGCCAAAATTCGTGTGTATTCAATCTGGCTTCAAAAAGTCTATATATAACCCTAGAAACCCTTTACAAGTTGGAAAATGCTGAATTTTCCCGTCTGGGGAGCTTACATGGCGTGTAAGCTCACAGTGCATTGAGCTTACACGGCATGTAATCTCCAAAACGCAGCGTTTTGAGCTGTGCAGCACTCTGACTTGTTTCGATCATTCTCGCTCCGTTTGAACTCCGATTTGGTCTCCGTTTGAAGCGCTTGACTCGTGAGAGAGTCATCTATAATGTGGTAACCTGGGGCTCAACATAAAAGCTCACAAAAGGGTAAAAATAACCGAGAAATGGACAATGTACGCACTAGGAGGCGATAATCACAAAGTTCCGACAAATGCACCAAATACTCATCAAAATGGCATCAAAGGGTATGAAATGTTGCTTAAATCGCCGCGAACTTCTCCAATCCATCCGGCACCAGCTCCACATCGGCATCCGAATCCGTATCCACCACTACATCAACCTCTCCATCATCTTCTTCGGCCTCATCAATCGTCACAACGTCTCCATCTCGAATCACCATAGCTTACTTGTTGGGGCAGTCTCTAGCCATGGAACCACGTCCTTAGAACTTGAAATACAAGATTCCGCTCGGACGGTTAGTATTATTACTTGAATTCACACTAGATTTAGGGATACCTTGTGTGTTCGGGTCGTGGTTCATAGAGATCAAACCCGACTCCACCCTCTTGGTAGGGTTGTTCTTCCATGTGTTATTTTGGGCAATGACAACATCTCTCCAGGTGGTTGGGGGTGTGGTCTTCCTTCCCAAACAGTTCCTCTCAATCCACTACAAGAAAATTAGCTCCTAACATCGAAACTCTAACAGCGGTCAGGAATCCGCTGTTAGATAATACTGCCTAACAGCGGATTTTTAAAAATCCGCTGTTAGCTAACAGTGGTCAAAAATCCGTTGTTAGGTATTCGATGTTAAAATGAAAAGTCACCAGTCGCCAAAAAATCCCGCCACCGCGGGAATGTGAAATTTTGGAGGGAAAGCTAACAGCGGATAACTTCTGCTGTTAGAATGAAAATTCAGTAGGCGCCAAAATATCCCGCCTCCGCGAGAAATCAAAATTTTGGGTAAGAACCTAACAGCGGATAATATCCGCTGTTAGGGAATCCGCCGTTACAGATTGCTGAGGTGGCAATCCGTGTGCCCACTTCTAGCCAATCAATGTGTTTTGTTATTCTATTTATTTATTTATCTTTCTGTAATTTTGCACATTTGGTAGAAGAAGAAGAAGAAGAAAAAGGAAGGAGGAGAATAAGGAGAAGGGAGAAAGAAGAAGAAGGAAGAAGAATGCTAGAAGCTTAAGAGGGAGAAGGAAGAAGAAGAACAGAAGATGGAGAAGAAGAACATGAGAAGGAAGAAGAAGAAGAAGAAGAAGAAGCAGAAGCAGAAGAAGAAGAAAAAGAAGAAGAAGAAGAAGAAGTAGAAGTAGAAGAAGAAGAAGAAGCAGAAGAAGCAGAAGAAGAAGAACAAACACAGAAACCTGCTCCGGCGAGCAGGTTTCTGCAATTTTTTTATTCTGATCGGAACTCTAACAGCGGATTTTATCCGCTGTTATATATTTAAACCGCTGTTAGATTTAACAGCGGATATGAAGTTATCCGCTGTTAGCTAAGCTTACGTTAGTCAACCTAACAGCGGACACGCGTCCGCCGTTAGGATAGCTAACAGCGGCCTATCCGCTGTTAGACTAAATAAAAATCCGCTGTTAAACCTCTATTTTCTTGTAGTGATCGTCACAACGTCTCCATCTCTCGACTCGAAAGGACAAAGCAAACAAGTCATCGTAGTCTATGAACCTTACAAGGTTGACTTGGTGCGAAATTTCCCTCTGAAGGCCGCTAGTGAACCTAGTAACCCAAGCCTCCTCATCCTCCTTCAGGTCTAGTCGGGTCACTATGATCTTGATATCCTTATTGAACTCTTCGACGTTCAATCCGCCTTGCTTCAACCCCTGTAACCTCATGTATAGATCACGAGTATAGGCAGTTGGCACAAACTTCCTTTTCATCAATCCTTTAAGCTCCCGCCATGACTCCAGGCATCATCTCATCCCTGATTCGTTGCTTCTTTAACTATCCCCACCATAAGGCAGCGTAGTTGGTAAACTCAACCGTAGCAATGATTACCTTTTTGTGGTCGGAGTATGTAACATCCCCGCCCAACCGAACGATTTGGAACTTCAGTTTGGATGATTGAGACATTGGAAACAATGTTCTTGAGGCCCCATCAAAGTCTGAGACTTTCATATTTACGTCGGGTTGAAGTTACCAGCGAGTACGTTGAGAATTCATCGGAGATGGCAGACTACAACACACAACCGTGTGTCTTACAACACACGCCGTGTGTCTTGTGGCTGACCATAAAAGGCATTTTTCTTCACGGATTTCTAGAACTTCTCTCTCTCTTTCCTCCCGAAAACCACTTTGACGAACCAAACTTCCACCAACTTTAAACTTTGATTCCGGGAGCTATAGATGTCTGATTTATGATCCGTTTTTGACTATGCGTTCCTAGAGATGAGAAGAAGAGATCGCACATCTCGGTTCTAGATATTTTGGAGTTAGGCGCTATCAGTGGTAGAAGGAAAAAGCTCCGTTTTTTGAGCCGTAGAGCTTGGCTATTCGAGTTTCTAGAAGTTGTTTAGAGCCTCGGCTTCTTGTCAGGCGAGGGTTTAGCATAAGATAGGTAGTGATGGTTGATGTGAGGAGTTGAAATTCTGACCTAGAGTAAAAGCTGGTAACTATTTGGGGTTTGTTTTATGATGATTGTCGATTGATGAGTGATTGCTAATTGATGAGTTGGTGGCTAACTGATTGCTGATTTCAATGTGTTGGGATTGGGGTGATTGATTAATGATGATGATAAACGGTTTGGCCCTAGTAATGAGCGATAGGAGGGATGGGTTTATGATATGGTTAATTATATATATGTATGCTGGATTGTGTTAGTTGTGGTTGTAGGAGGGTGGTCTTGCCAATGTGGGGTCGCCCTATTAATGATGAACATGTGGATGGCCCTTCCAATGTGTGTTCGTCCTATGAAAGAAGAAAATGAGGGTAACCTTGGACTCACGACATGGCTATTCCTGTGATTGTAGGTAGGGGTGGTCGGTGAGCTAGCCGTTTGCCCTTGATTGGATGTATTGTTTGAATTGTGAGTGTGATAGAATGAAGTTCCTGTGTGTGACTAGTTGGATTGGGTGCTTGGGTTCTAAGCTTGTTGGTGAAGGAAAATGTGTCATGCGCTTATTGTAATGAGGTTGGAGTCCTAAATGTGAATTGAGAAATGATTGAAGAAAATGAGGATGTCAGAATTAGATGAATTGTGGTTGGAATTCGAGTTAAATGAAATATGTGGAATTAGATGGTTTAGTTAGTTAAATTTAGGAATGCTCAAACTGGGAATTTGAAACGGTAATGGATGTTGTTTTGAAGGTTGTTGTTATGTGGTGTTGAGTGACTATTTGGAATGCATGATCGACTTGTTGGTATGTATGGTTGACTTGTGTGAATGTATGGTGGACTAGGTGGCTAGTAGTGAGAGTTCTTTTCCAAAGTGTGCACGAGTTATGTGGCTGTGATTGGCTTAGCGTCGACAGGACACTACGAGTAATGTGAGGAGCTGGAACTCATATAGAATGGAATTAGGTCTTTCATGAACCTAAGAGAGTAAAACTGGATAATTGTCTTGCGATTGCTATATGATGATTGTGCTGATTGATGCGTGATGTGGGGATTAGGACGAAGAATGATGGCTAATAAACTCGATAGAAATGTGAGATAGGATGGGAAGGGATGTGATGAATTTTTGTAATTGTATCTATAGTTTCCAAATGGGTTGATGTAGAATTTTGATGTTGGATTGTGTGGTGGAATTGTGTTGAGGATTTGTGACATGGAATTGGGAAATGGAATTGGTACATGGAATTAGGACATGGGATTGTGAAATGGATTTGTGGTTGAATGGAATTGTTTTGTGGATGAGTGTGATTGTTGTGGTTGCATTAAATGGAATTTAAATGATAGAACCGGAAGGAGCCAACGTTACCCTACCTGAAATACTGGTTGTGATTGAGTGCAATTCACTAGGGTGAATCCCTTGGTTGGGTTGACAAGGTCGGTTGATATCTCTTTTGTGGAAGGACCCTGCGGAATGTGTATGTTGGTATACTCCTTCGGGAAGGGATCCTATATGGATGCTGATGAACGTTGTAATGCGTGCTTCAAATACGACCAAGCTAAAAGCGAGATAGATCGTATTCCACATGTCTCTTCTAATCGTTTACTCAAATGAGCTAACAAATTATTCGGGTTTAAAGAGGTTGTGCGTGGTGTGAGTTCCACGACTTCTAATCTATAAAACAAAGAAATTGAAATGAAAATGAAAGATAAAATGAAAGGTTGATTGACTTAACAAGACGACAGACAAGCTTAGATTTCGAATCCCCCTAAGATCACCAGAACATTGGCGATCACAAGACCAATGATTTTCAAATTCGATTCATTCAGTTGTCAGACACCACCTAACTCGTGATCCTTAGGTTTCAGTCTGGCGAACATTCGCTCTATCCGATCTAACTACCAATATTAAATGACCGCTCGTGCGTTCACTTCTGCAACAGAAAACTAACTGGTGTAATTACTAGTGATTTGTGAGTTACTCTAGTAGTGGATTAGCCCTAACTGGTTCCTACGAAAGGCACACTCCAATGAATAGGTTAATTGTTGATTTGGTGTTCTAAAGTGTGGTGAACGTTCGCTACTATCCTCAGCTTAACAAGAATCTAGTCTAGGTGATGAAGCTAGAAAAGAAACACAGGCAATGAAGAACAAATCAAACATGCAAGAGAAACTATCTGAATCTGAATTTAATTATCGCTGATCCGTGTCCGCTTTAAAGCCCTGAGTCACTTAGGGTTCATCTAATCTAAGCACTACGAGTTTAGCTACTCATATTCAATACAAGAGAATTGAAAACAATCAAGGAATTCATCTCAGGTAGGAAGAACATAGAATAACTGTAAAACCTAATTTGATGAATCTGTGAAGTTTCAATCTCAAGAATCTTCAACTCCTAGCTCCGAGCACTTTGAGGTGGAAAGATCACGTCATGATCTCTCCGAGAACTCCGAGGATGCTCTCAACTCTCTCTCGAACTCTAAAGTCGGGAAATTAATCCATGGAAAATGTATATCTTAATAAGTGTCCGTCGGTTGCCTTATATAGGGTTTACCAAAACCCAGCCGGAAAAGGAGAGACTTCTCGACGAGAACCTTGAAAGTTCTCGCCGAGAACTTTAGTTCAGAAGCTCCTGTTTGCAATCCTGCCATAGTTTTCGGTGAGAACTTGGAAGTTCTCGCCAAGGACTTCTTCTGAAATTCTCGTAGATCTTTCTTCAAATAGTTTTCGGTGAGAACTTTGGGAGTTCTCGTTGAGGACTTCTTTCTTGATGCCTCCTGTAACTTCTGTGTGGGAATCTCCTCGGTGAGAACTAAGAGAGTTCTCGCCGTAATCTTCAATTGTGGCAGGGGAGGTTTCTGGTTTTGACTTGTATGATTTCTGGATCAGTTCCGGGCAATTCCTTGAGGTTCTTTCGCTTCCCGAGCATGTCCGTGGCTACGTTGTTGATGGAAAAAACCTGTGCATTCACAAAGCACTAGAAAAAACATCAAATAGACCCATAACGGACCAAAGAAACCAAAACGATAGAAATAGAGCAATCGAGTGAAAACACCCTAAACTACCCTAAAAATCGTGTCTCAAGCAGGGAAATGTCACTTAAATGAGGTTGATAATCACGTCAAATCGAGTGTCATCAATTACCCCACACTTAAGCTTTTGCTTGTTCTCAATCAAACTGAACTAGATCGCACTCAGATTCACAAATGACAAGATCGGTCAAGTTAAGATTCAAGCCTTCACAATGAATTATTAAACCGCTACTCCTAGAACAAATGACCTAACATGCATACACGTCAACCAAATGACCTGGTCTCACTAATTACCTACACACAACAAGGAGCAATCACCAATCAAGCACAAATCCGACCTAACTAACTAGACTCCTCACACAGATAATATTTAGTACAAGGGGGACTCTCGCACTCTGTGTTTAGGCACGTTTTTCTACTCTCAATCACTTTCTAGGCCGAAGTATGTCACATGTTTGCAATTCGACCACATCTCTGCCATTGTGACAACACGAGTAACTAGTCAAAAGGACTTTCGGAAGGGACTGTATCGATCCTACACTACAAGGGTTTATGATGAATGGGTGATGGATGAATGATGGAATTGGCTTTGGTGCGGCGTAGCTTTCGAATAACTTCCCTCGAATCTAGCCTATGGCTTCCTACCGTCTAACCAGACACGGGTGGAATAGTGTACGCTCGTCCTATGATACCCTCAAGCAACCTAGCACTTTATTTTGTATATTTTTTTTTTCTTTTTCTGAATTTTTCTAACTTTTCTTTACATTTACTTTGACTTCGTTCTTCCATATGTAGAGAGAAGAACGTTATTAACTGTACTACTAGACTTTGAACACTTGACTTTTTGGATTTTCTGTTTTTCTTCTTTATTTTATTTTTTTTAGTGCCGGTTTTTTTTCCAAGTTGCTAGAGGGGTTTACACGTCTGGACATAATAGCTAAGACCACCTGTTTAATAGCTATAGGCAGGTTACCACAAACCGACTTCCGGTAGGCTAATCTATAACTACTACCATAGGGGATCAATGGGGTGATGAAAAAATGGGAAATAACTATAATGTATAACGAACCGAACGAAAGGCCAAGCTCAAGGGTTTACACCTAAGGGATTTATCGTTGGGTTGGCTTTATGGCTTAAGTAGCTGATTCTAGGTGCCTCTATCATCCTAGAACTCGTATCATCGTGTGATCTCGAATAGGTCTCATGCAAATTCTTAATCATTCAAGGTACGAGAAAGCCACTCAAAAAGAATTGAAATTGCAAGTTACGTGCAATGGATCAAAAGCTCACAAATTCGTTTGCTTGTCGAATTCCATCATTTTCATGCAATGAAGGTAAAATACTATAAGCGTGATAAAATTTTCTGTTCTGACTAGGCAATTTAGCATCAATGTAGGCAAGTTGGTTACAGGTTCTAGGCTAAGCAGTCTAAGCATCATTATGAAAGATTGAAAGACAACTTAACATCAAAAGTCAAGAATATGCCACGAAATCACAAAAAACAAGTCAAGATCATGCAAAGTTCTAACTCCTACCCCACACTTAAACCATTATGTGTCCTCACAGGACTAAATTAGGATAGAGATATACGGAGAACCTGGAACGAGATGGTCGGTGTAGGGGATGAATACAGAGAGTCTGCAGTGGAGAGGAGTAACTACAAAAGTTCCTACAAAACAAAAACAACAAAAGATCAAAAGGAAACCCAGACAAGTGTCCCGGATCCACACAGAAAAAAGTTGGATCGAAATCCGAAAAGAATAAATAAAAAGAAAGGAAAGGGATACGGCCTGATCACTGATCCTCAGGTGGGGGTGGAGGTGGTGGGATGTGGAAATGCTCAAGCAACGCCCGTCGCGCCACTGCCTCCGCCGCGTGGTGACGCTGGATGATGAGCCATCTAGCATCCTGCTCTGCCTGCCAGGAGGTGACTCTGTCCTCAAATGTCAATCGGTCCTTCTTCCAGTGGTGAGAACTAGAGGAGAAGCACGTTTGCCACTGTTCCAGATGAGTGAGTGCCACACCAAACTGGTCGGAGTGCTAAGGCGGCGTTTGCCGTGGGAGGACTTGTGGCTCTGGCTCGGGTTGGGGCTCCTTCTGGGCTGGAACAAGTGGTGGGGCTGACAGACCTGTCGAGACCGCGTGCGACGGTGAGGTTCACCCCAATGTGCTTGATCTTGATGCGAGGAATGTCAAGGCCCCAGTTGTCACGGAGTTGGAGTGAATCGATCACACAATAGATGAAGGAGCCGCCAGGGAGTGCAGTGGGGAGTTTCTTGGTCGTCGTGCGCTTATGGAAAAATTGGGCTAACCATCACTTTGGGTGGAGCTGGGCGGTCTCATCAACAGCACGGAAGAGGATAAATTCTTCAAAAGAGATGTGATGGCGTCCTGCCTCACTACAAAAATACAACGATCTTGTCCACACATAATGAAGGAATCAAAAGAGAGGGTGAGAGATGTCACATATGGTGGCACGGCGATGGTCGGCATAGGGGCGACTTGTGATGTGGTGCCATATCTCAGGATATGGTGGGTGGGCGGTGGAGTTGATGTCCTCCCAACCAAGGCAAGCATCCTGGGTGAGGGTGGAGGGTCGAACAATATGGCGAACTCGTCGAGGGTCTTCTCATGTGGAATGCCGCTAAGGTGGAAGCGGACACACTTTGTACGTCATGTAGGTCAATGGTTGACCCATTCGAAAGAGCTCTAGAATTCTTGGAGGGCGACCAGTGGGTAAGCGGAGCCGCGAGTGGTTAGAGAATGGAGCCCGATTTGCTGAAGTGCTTGGAAGACGTTGGAGTGCCATTCCGGGTTATGATTTTCGATGCTCTCTAGGGAGAGCGTCACCATTTGGGGCGCGGGGGGAATGTCCTTGATCTTCTGGTAGTTCTCTAGGAATGCCGAGGGATGGGAGGCGATGAATGGATGGAGGTCCTCGGTGGTGCAGTGAACCGGAATAATCGAGGCGGGCATCGCCAGAGCGGGTGTGGCGAGGGGAATGAAGTCCGGAGTCACGGTCTTTGGTGTGGATGAGGAGGAGGTTTGAATTCTATCTAGTCTGGCCTTCGTTCGTATTTCTCGATCGGCCCCAGTGGTCTTAAACTTACCTAGGTTCCTGAAAAGTGAGGCTCAAAGCAACCCATAATTAGAAATTAGGAACCCACACTTAGTCAAAATTCTCGATCCCACAAAGAATCGAGAAGAACAGATGGGGGCAAGCAAAAATCACATCGAATTCTATTCAAGAGGTGGGCGAGCTGCAAAGACAAAGACGGAACAACAGAATGCCGGCCAGCATGTAGAGACAAACTAATATTCATCACGAAGCCAACACATCCAACAAAATCAACAACCGTCATGGAAACCAAATTTCAATTAGCATCAAATCATGGTACGGCACTCCTAAATCATGCTAGATCATACAAGTTCGAACAATTTAGCACAATTCACACCATAACAGCAGGCACACAAATTGAGGTAGACCGAAAAGTCAACCAAAATCAAGTTCAATAAAATTCAACAATCAATATGTCAAAAGATGACACGAACTCCAAGTGGATGGATTTTTCAATTTCGTCCTAATTCAGCGCGTGGAAGCGCGTGTTTCTCTCTCACTCTGAGTTTTGAGATTTCATCGTGATTTTCCGGTTCTTGCCGCCGGGAGGGTTTCCTCTGCGAGTGAGCTCCTTTGGGCTCTTCCCGGTGACAAGTGCTTCCAGCGGATCTTTGATCTCTGGTGTTCCCTGCGTTCTGGATTTTCCCCCTTTCCTCTTTTGTATTGTTGTTTTCTGCTCATGACTAGTAGTTCGATTCCTCAATCTTCGTCTGCGGCCGTCAAAACTTGGGCGGGTGTTGTGTCGGAGGGGACGGATAGTGACCTGCAGTATTTTCCTCTGGTCCTCATTGACGGAGTTCTTCAGATTCCTCAGGACGTTCTGGATTTGGGGTTCAAGACTATGAAGAGATTCCTTATTGGTCAGTTCTTAGGAAATGACCCTCCGATTAAGGTTTTTCAATCTATGGTGAATCGGCTTTGGGGATATGATGGAGCAGTTTTGGTTACGATTCTCCCAACTTCTACCTACCTGATTCAGTTCCCGAACGAGGCTATATGTGATTGGGTGTACTCAAGGATGTTGCATATACATCATATGCCCTTGATTCTTCGGCGGTGGTCCCTGAATACGGATCCGGTGCATATTGAGCCGGAGGAAACTCCTGTCTGGATCAGACTTATTGGGGTTCCTATCCCGCTCTGTACGATTCCAAGGGTGGGTAGGCTCGCAAGTCTGGTGGGGAGACCTCTGAGTAAATTCGTCCGTGTTGGCTTCAATGTACGTGTGTGTGTGATGATGGAGAGAGATAAGGAGCGCTTGTCACAGCTGCAAGTAGCGATTGGGAGGAAGAAGATTGATATACAGATTGAGTATCCTAATTCCCGTGTTTATGATGTCCCGGTGAAGAAGCCTAGCAAGACGGTTTGGTGCCAAAAGAAAGCTGAGACTGACTCTGACCTAGGCAATGCGTCCAAGTCTTCTTCGGGAGAGGAGGAGGCACCTAGGGAGGATGACGTACCAGTAACTGAACCGGAAGTAGTAGCCTCTGAGACCAACGCTTCTTTGCAAGTTGAGGTTCAAGCTATTACTCACCCCCTCTCCAGGCAATGATCCTAAGGGGCCTTCTGGCTCGAAGGGATCACCTGGAGATCCATCTGCCTTGACTAAGATTCCTTTTGGAGTGGAGGTCATGGTAGGTGATGCTTGCAAGGCTGATGTGGTAGAGCTTGAGTGCCATAATTCTTTTCCTGCCCTGCACATAGGTCTTCCCCGTTGAAGGAGAAAAGAAGGCAGTCTGTCAGAGTGAACAAGAACGTTCCCCCTGATAAATGAAGGTACTCTCATGGAATGTTAGGGGTTTGAATAAAGGAAGTAGACAGAAGCAACTTCTCTCTTTTTTGAATAAACACTATATAGATATAGCTTTCTTTTTAGAAACTAGGGTTCTAGAGCCTAATGCTCCTGGGATTCTGAATAAATTTGGAGGATGGTCTCATTTTTACAACTATGCTCATTCACACTTGGGGAAAATTTGGGTGCTTTAGAAGACTAGACTGGATGTTGTGATTGTTAGTCATTCTCTGCAGCATGTTCTGGTTAGAGTAGGTGGAGTTGATGGTTGTTATCTGTTGGCTGTTTATGGGGCTAATTCTTTGCCTTTGAGGCAATAATTCTATGATACTTCACTACAAATCAGCAGTCCTCTTGCTGTCATGGGTGATTTTAATGCGGTTGTTCATCCTTCAGAGACTTCTAATACTCTTGGCTTCTCTACTTCTATGAATCTGTTTGGGAATTGGATTAGAGATATGGGATTGTCTGATCATAGGTACTCTGGTCCCTGGTTTACTTGGTCAAACAACTATAGTGCTAAGCCAATCCTCAGGAGACTTGATAGGTTACTGATTAATGCTGCCTGGATGGGGAAATTCCCCTGTAGTGATTTGGTTGTTAAACCTCCACTTTTCTCTGACCATTGCTCAATTTTGCTGAATACTGATATAAAGCTGAAATCATGCCGAAGTCTTTTAAGTATTTCAGGTTTTGGAGTGAGCATCCTGATTATAAGGACATTGTGGCTAGATGTTGGAACACTGATGTCTCAGGAAACTCTCTTTTAGTCGAAGTGAGTGGAAAGCTCCGGATTCTGAAGGAGGATCTAAAGAAGTTAAATAGAGAGAAGTATTCGGATATTCGTGAGAGAGTAAAGGTGGCTGAGATTAACCTCACTTCTGCTCAAACTTGTTACATAGTGCAGATCCCTTGGATTTTGAGAAGGTAAGGCTCTGTAATACCATCTGGCAGGACCTGCAGAAAGCTGAAGAAATCTTCCTTAAGCAAAAAGCTTGTAGTAGATGGGTAAATTGTGGGGATCAGAATACATCTTATTTTCATCGCTCTTTGGTTGCCAGAAGGTCATTTAATACTATCACAAGACTGATTGCAGAGGATGGCTCCGTCCTTACTGATTTAGAGGGTATTGGGAAAGAGGCTGTTAAGTTTTATAAGCAATTGTTGGGTACTCCTGACAATAATCTCATGAGGCAGAGCAAGGTTTATTATTCTGATTTGCTTCTGAACAAGCTCTCTATTGATGGTGCAGCTTTGTGTGTGGCTATCTCTGATAAAGAAACTAAAGATGCTATTTTCTCGATTGGGGATGATAAGAGCCCTAGTCCTGATGGCTTTTCGGCTTTCTTTTTCAAGAACTCATGGGGGTTATTGGTTCTGAGATCACTGCTGCTGTTAGGGGGTTCTTTGTTTCTGGGGAACTTCCTCCTGGATTAAACTCAACTATCATAGCATTGATTCCAAAGGTGCCAAATGCTGATAGAATGAAGTTGTTTAGGCCAATCTCTTGTTGTAATGTACTTTATAAGTGCATCAAAAAAATTATGGCTAATCGTCTGAGCAGGGTTCTCCCTAAACTGATCAGTAGGAGTCAGTCAGCATTTATCAAGGGGAGATTAATAAACGATAATATTCTTTTAGCTGATTTGGTGAGTGCTTATCACAAAGCTCAAACTTCCCCTAGATGTGTGTTAAAAGTGTATATCATGAAGGCATTTGACTCTGTGGATTGGAATTTTATCCTCACAGTCTTAGAGGGTATGAACTTCCCCCTGCAATTCATTGGTTGGATCAGTCAGTGCTTGGTTACCTCTAGATTCAGTGTCTGTGTTAACGGTTCTTCTGTTGGTTACTTTGCGGGGAAGAAGGGACTCCGTCAAGGAGATCCATTATCTCCTCTCCTCTTTGTCATCAGCATGGAGGTTCTGCACTGTTTATTGGATAGAGTGGCTAAGGTAAATTTATATCCATTCCATCCGAGATGTAAGAAGCTAGGAATTACTCACCTGTGTTTTGCAGATGACCTCCTCATATTTGCCAATGGAAGTGTGGATGGGATTGGGAGAGTTTTCTCTATTCTAAACTCCTTTTATCTCCTCTCCGGCTTGAAGATTAACCCTAGTAAGACTGACTTGTTCTATTCTACTTCTGTTTCCTTATGGTTGCGGAGTAGTATAACTGCTCAGACGGGATTTAACATTGGTGCTCTCCCAGTAAGGTATCTTGGTGTATCTTTAATTAGTGGTAAGCTCTCGAATGCGGATTGTCAAGTTCTCATTGACAAAATTGTTGCTAGAATATCTTCCTGGACTGCAAAGACTCTGTCTTATGCGGGACGTCTGCAGTTGGTTAAGTCGGTATTGCTGAGCATATCTCACTACTAGATGAACATTTTTATGTTGCCTAGTATGGTCACTAAGGAGATAGAGCGGGTGTGTAATAGGTTTTTGTGGAATGTGGATGGCATTGCTCGAAAGAAAGTAAAGTGCTCTTGGGCAAGGATGGTTGTACCTTATGAGGAGGGGGGACTTGATCTCCCTAATCTCTCTCTCTTGAACTCAGCTTGTGTGGCTAGGCACCTTTGGGCTATTATCATGCATGGGGAGTCCCTTTGGATAGCTTGGATTCATACCTATAGGATTCAAAAGTGGGATATCTGGAGCTGTGATGCAAGTTCTAACGCATCTTGGGTTTGGAAAAGGATTCTCAAAGCTAGGGAGAAGATTTTCCCTCATTTCACTTTTGACTTGGATGGAGCTTTGTTATGGGATGGGCAGCCTATTCGAAAATTCAAGGTGAGCACTGTTCTTCATACCATTCGTGCTAAGAATGGTCCTGTTAGTTGGTCAGATTCGGTTTGGAAGCATCCCATAATACCTAGCCACTGCTTTCTCTCTTGGATGGTGATGGTAAAGGCCACTGTGACAAAAGACAAGCTTTGTAAATGGGAATTGATTAATGATGATACTTGTGATCTTTGTGTGGGCTTCCCTGAAGATTTTGATCATGTGTTTAGTGGCTGTGATTACAGTAGAGCAGTGTTATTTCAGCTGTTTGGGAAGTTCCAGCCCGAGGTTAGTGTTGTCAGCTCTTCTTGGGGGGGCCTGAGTAAGTGGGCTTCATCTTTTACTGGAGGGAGTGGAAAGGAAGTTGCGGGCAGGCTGTTATGGAGAGCTTATTGTTCGAGTGTATGGAAGGAACGGTGTGCAAGGACCTATGGAATGAGAAATAAATCTGTGGACGAGTTAGTGACCTCGATGAAGTTGGTGTTGAGTCATTTGGTAATTCGGAAGAATTTAAGAGATGTCTCTAGCTATCTTTGAAAGTTTCCTTGTAATTATTTCTTCTCCTGTCCTAGTTTTTAACTTCTCACTTAATCCTCTCGTTTTATAGGGGATTGAGTGTTCTATTTTTGATGAAATGAAATTACGCAATTCATCAAAAAAAAAATATGTCAAAAGATTCAAAATTGAAATCACAACAACTAACCTTAAAGACATGATCGAAGAGAATGAGCGGAAAATATTGAAATAGGCAAAAAGCTCGAGGGTGGGGTTTCGGGTGGAACGAAGCTATAGAGCTCCGATTCGGACGATCTAGGTAGGGAAAAGGTTGGCTCAAGGAGGGGAGTGGAGCGACAGCGGCGAACTGCGAACAGCAACAGGAAACGAGCGGCGAGGCAAAAAGAGAGCGGCAGCGACGGACGGGGAAGAGGGAAATTTCGACGAGAAAAGTAGAGGAATAGGGTTTTAGAAAGAGGGAGGGCGTTTTAAAATCACTAAAGTTCTCCGCGAGAACTTGCCGAGAGGAAAAAGTATAACAAACTGAATAGAGTATACTTTGTTACTCTCTACAGGCACTTCTGCGCGCGCTCTTTGCTATGCTAGGTTTGAAACCGATTGAGCCTCAAAGAGCTTTTTTCATTCACGATTCTTACTTCCGAAAACTTGTTTAAAAATACTGACACATAACGCACCGCGTGTGGAAAAGTTTTCGCCGAGAACTTCTAAAGTTTTCGACGAAAAGTTTATCAAAAAGAGATACAGGAGGTTTGAAACTTTGGCAGAGAGATTAAAACAAAACTTCTCGCTGAGAACTTTCATAGTTTTCGGCAAGAACTCATGACCTGGGCAGTTCAAAACAGATTTTTGAAAACACCGGCAACACATCTTCGAAAAATCAAAATAAAATCATCAAAAATCAGAAAACTCCCAAGTAAATTGGAACTGAACCGAGAACACACGACACACACAAGAAAATTAAGAAACCACGAATGACACTTTTGGCTCCCCCGAACCGATTCTAGACACGAGAACTGACTCAAAAATAAAAAACTGACTCCAGCCGTGGGTTGCCTCCCACGAAGCGCTCTTGCTTAACGTCCTTGAGCTAGACGATACCTAGATGGGGATCACAGAGTCGAAGTGAAGAAATGTACGTCAATCAGGGCAGCAACTAGGCCTTGGAGGTACTTCTTGAGCCGATGGCCATTCACCACAAAAGGTTCTTGGTCGGGGCTTTTAATTTCGATAGCTCCGAGTGGTGTTTGCCTAATGACTGTGAAGTGGCTGGACCACCGGGGCTTCAGCTTTCCCGGGAAGAGCTTCAAGCGGGAGTTGTACAGAAGGACTTCATCTCCATGGTAGAATGTCTTGTGCTCTATCAAATGAGAGTCATGAATCCTCTTCGTTTGTTCCTTATAGAGCTTCTTGCTCTCTTAGGCATGAAGGCGGTGTTCCTCGAGTTCGTCTATCCGCATTAACCTTGCATCTCCTACAAGCTCATGACGCAAGTTCAGATCTTTAATAGCCCAAAATGCCTTGTGTTCAAGCTCGACTGGTAGATGGCATGCCTTGCCATAAACAAGTTGATACGGTGAAGTACCGATATAAGTCTTGTAGGCAGTTCGGTACGCCCATAAGGCCTCATCGAGCTTAGATGACCAGTCCTTTCGAGACCGGCCAACTGTTCTATCAAGAATCTGCTTGAGCTCACGGTTTGTCACTTCCGCTTGACTGTTAGCTTGAGGGTGATAAGTGGTGGACATTCGGTGGATGACGCAGAACTGCTTGCATACCCGATCGAAGTGTCCATGGAGGTGGGTGCCCCTATCGCTTATGATGAAGCGTGGGGTGCCAAAACCCGTGAAAAGGCGTTAGAGAAACTTCCCCACCACTCTTTAATCTTTACTGGGTAAATCTTCCGCTTCAGCCCACTTGGAAACATAATCAACGGCTACAAGAATGTACTTGTTTCCATTGGAGGGTGTGAAAGGTCCCATACAATAAATTCCCCAAACATCAAAAATTTCAACAGTTAAAGATATGTTCTGAGGCATCTCGTTACGGTTAGAAATGTTACCTGATCTCTGATAAGCATCACAATGACGAGCAAAAGCATCACAATCACTAAAGAGAGATGGCCAGAAGAATCCGGCTTCGAGTACCTTTCTAGCAGTTCGGTTGCCGCCAAAATGACCTTGGTGGCATTGGTGGATGATATTAGCTGCTTCGATGTAGGAGACACACCTTCGGATCATTCCATCAACTCCGATTTGATATAAGAATGGCTCATCTCAAAAGTAGGACTTGGCTTCCTTGATGGTCTTCTTCCGTGCATTGTAGTCCAACTCTATTGGCATGATGCCGGACGCCAGGTAATCAGCAAGGTTGGCGTACCATGATTCCTCCGTCGTGGTTGCATTACTCAGGGTTTGAGCGTGATGGATTGCCCATGGATCAATGGCTATGCTATTCACATGTTCTTGATTCTCAGGACGCAACAACTCAACAGGGAATGAATCATCAATGGGGGAGGTAGGACACTTACCTTGTCCTTGATCTCAATGTCAAATTCTTGGAGTAGAAGGACCCAACGGATCTTCTTTGGCTTTGAGTCTTGTTTTCCAAGAAGATGGCATAGAGGGCGTGATCCGTGTAGACGATGGTATGAGATAGTACTAGGTACTATCTGAACTTGTCGAATGAGAAGACAATGGCAAGGAGCTTTTTCTCTGTAATAGTGTAGTTTCGTTGAGCATCATTAAGAGTCTTGCTAGCAAAGTAGATGGGATGAAATCCCTTCTCCTTTCTTTGCCCTAGTAGATGGGATGAAATCCCTTCCGTTCAGCTAGTTGTCTTTGTTCGAAGCCATGATGAGGGCAATTGTAGAGGAGTTCTTGGAATTCCTTCCAAGCATCGTATAAGATCATCCCTTCCTTCTGAACGAATCTGGTAATGTTGTCCTTTTAGCCAGTAGTTCTAGAAGGAGGAAAGTATTCCTCTATGAAGTTTTGAGCAAGATCGTCCCAGTTTGTATAGTGACTGGGCGGCTTGTTATTGAGCCATCGCTTTGCTGGACCTTTAAGAGAGAATGGGAAGGCTCGTAAGCATAGGGTGTTCTTATCGAGACTCCCCCTCTTAAAAGTCTCGCATATACGTAGGTAATCCACCAAATGTGTGCATGGATTATCATGTGGCTTTCCTTCAAACTGCACATCCCTACAGATCATTCCCAGGAAGGGGATCTTGATCTCATAGTCAGAATCATCTTCATTGCGTAGCACGGCAATGGAGGACCGAACACTAGTTGCTCTCGGTTTATTGTAATCTGCAAGACTCTTCTGAGCAGCCATTGTGGTGGGAGAGGGTGGCGGTGAATCTGACGAAGTGGATGAAGCAGAAGAAGAAGATGAGTCTCCTTAAACTCCTCGATCTTAAGTTGTGTAGGAAATGAGGGCGGAACGGTAGTATCTTGCTTCGGAACCCGCGGTTGCTTAGGTGGAGCAGAACTACCTGGCTTGTCTGAGCTAATAGTTTTGAGAGGATTAGACTGAGAACGAGTGTACGAGCGGTTCATAAACCTGTAAATAACCTACAAATGAAAAAAACAAACACAACCGATGTAAAATCAAAGTGTGATGAAATATGAAGGTATAATAAACACAACCGTTCCCCAGCAACGTCACCAATTTGATGAACGTTGTAATGCGTACGAAAATACTACCAAGCTAAAAGCGAGATAGATCGTATTCCACAGGTCTGTTCTAATCGTTTACTCAAATGAGCTAACAAATTATTCAGGTTTAAAGAAGTTGTGCGTGGTGTGAGTTACACGACTTCTAATCTATAAAACAAAGAAATTGAAATGAAAACAAAAGACAAAATGAAAGGTTGATTGACTTGACAAGACAACAGACAAGCTTAGATTTCGAATCCCCTAAGATCACCAGAACGTTGGCGATCACAAGACCAGCGGTTTTCAAATTTGATTCATTCAGTTCAGGCACCACCATAACTCCTGACCCTTAGGTTTAAGTCCGGCGAACGTTCGCTCTATCCGGTCTAACTACCAAGATTAATTGACCGCGCGTGCATTCACTTCTGCAAGGGAAAACTAACTGATGTAATTACTAGTGATTTGTGAGTTACTCTAGCAGTGGATTAACCCTAACTGGTTCTTACGAAAGGCACACTCCAATGAATAGGTTAATTGTTGATTTGGTGTTTTAAAATGAGGCGAACGTTCGCTACTATCCTCAGCTTAACAAGAATATGGTCTAGGTGATCAAGCTAGAAAAGAAACCAGGCAATGAAGAACAAATCAAACATGTAAGAGAAACTATCTGAATCTGAATTTAATTACCGCCGATCCGTGTTCGCTTTAAAGCCCAGGTCACTTAGGGTTCATCTAATCTAAGCTCTACGAGTTTAGCTACTCATATTCAATAAAAAAGAATCGAAAACAATCAAGGAATACATCTTAGGTAGGAAGAACAGAGAAGAACTGTAAAACCTAATTTGATGAATCCATGAAGCTTTAATCTCAAGAATCTTCAACTCCTAGCTCTGAGCACTCCGTGGTGGAAAGATGGCGTCACGATCTCTCTGGGAACTCCGAGGATGCTCTCAACTCTCTCTCGAACTATGAAGTCGGGAAATTAATCCGTGGAAAATGTATATCTCAATAAGTGTCTGTCAGTTGCCTTATATAGGGTTTACCAAAACCCAGTCGGAAAAGGAGAGACTTCTCGGCAAGAACCTTGAAAGTTCTCACCGAGAACTTTAGTTCAGAAGCTCCTGTTTGCAATCCTTCAATAGTTTTCGGTGAGAACTTGGAAGTTCTCGCTGAGGACTTCTTCTGAAATTCTCCTGGATCTTTCTTCAAATAGTTTTTGTCGAGAACTTTGGGAGTTCTTGCCGGGGACTTCTTTCTTGATGCCTCCTGTAACTTCTGTGTGGGGAACTCCTCAGCGAGAACTATGAGAGTTCTCGACGAAATCTTCAGTTTTGACAGGGGAGGTCTCCAGTTTTGACTTGTATGATTTCTAGATTGATTCCGGGCAATTCCTTGAGCTTCCTTCGCTTCCCGAGCACGTCTGTGGCTATGTTATTGATGGCAAAAACCTATACATTCACAAAGCACTAGAAAACACATCAAATAGACCCATAATGGGCCAAAGTAACCAAAACGGTAGAAATAGAGCAATCGAGTGAAAACACCCTAAACTACCCTAAAAACCGTGTCTCAAGTAGGGAAATGTCGCTTAAATAAGGCTGATAATCACGTCAAATCAAGTGTCATCAAATGCTTCTGGATGATGTGATGGTCGGCGGGTTAGAGGGAAAACAACCCCTTATGGCGCCTAATTGAGTTACCTATGGGTCGTTTGGATAGGTGATTTGAGGGAGGGATTTTGGGTGATTTGGGGCCCAAATCCCTGCCCTAGAGATTTCATTAAAATCTCTTGTTTGGGCTGCAAATATATGTGGAGATTGAGAGAGATTTCAAATCTCTTAGGTAAGCCCAAAGTGATTTGGGAGAGATTTTAAAATCACCACAATAAAGCAGGGATTTTGGGGAGTTTAAGAAAGATTTGATACATTTGTACTAGTAAGCCATCAAATTTTGGTAGATGGTTAATGAAGGACATTTTGGTCATTTTAAACATGAATTTAATTTTCAATTTTTTATTTTAGGAATTCCCTGCCCAACAATCTCTCCAAATCACCCATCCAAACCTCCTATTTTTCAAATAGCAAGGAGACCTCAAATCTCATGCTACTTTAAGTCTTTAGACATTTGAAATGCCCTCCTCCCAAATCACCTATCCAAACGACCCGCTAGTAAATGAAGTGTGATGAGTTGTGTGTGTGCGTGTTGAGCTGGACTTGTTGTGAACTGATATGTGATGTGTTGTGAACTATGTTGGATTGATCTGTGAGCTGAATTTTGTTGTTGGGCTGAGCTGTGAGATTGATGAAAAGTGGTTTATTGATGACACTCGAATTGACGTGATTATCAGCCTCATTTAAGTGACATTTCCTTGCTTAAGACATGGTTTTTAGGGTAGAATAGCGAATATTCACTCAACTACTCTATCTCGTGCCATTTGTGTTACTTTGGCCCGTTTCGGGTCTATTTGATGGTTTTCTAGTGTTTTCATGTTAGCACGGGTTTTTGCCGTCAAATAAAGTAGCCAAGGACGTGTCTAAGGTGTTGGAACCTCGAGGAATCACACCGGAATCGATCCAAGGAGTCAATCTAGTCGAACCAAATCCTGCTCCCATTTACACTGAAGTTTTCGGCGAAAATCCCCCAGGTTTTCGGCAAAAACTCAAGAAGGAATCGGCTGAGTTCAACAAAGAGAGTTTTAGGCGAAAACCTCAAGTTTTCACCGAGAACCTGGCAGTCCGAAAATCACAGGAGAAAACAGCCGAGTAGTCGATCCATTTACAAAGGAATTTTCGGCGAAAACTTCCTAGGTTTTCGGTGAAAACTTCCTAGGTTTTCGGTGAAAATTCCAGGCAAATTCGGCAGTATTAGGGTTAAGTATAAATACTTAACCGGCGGCCCAATAAGGAGAAGAGCTCATAATACCACATAATACCAGTTGTTTTCAGAATTCTCGCAAGTTCTAAAGCAGAGTTTAGAGTTCGAAGAGCTAGTAAGAGATCGTGACGCCATCCCTTCACCTCGGAGACTCGGAGCTAGGATTGAAGATTACCAGAGATCGAAGCTTCGCGGAGTCGCCTTAATCAGGTTTTTCAGATCCTTTTCTGTTCTTCCTCTGTTCAAGATGAACTCTGCCTTTGCCTTTGATTCTTTTGTTATGAACATGAGTAGCTAAACTCATAGAGCTTAGACTAGATGAACCTTAAGTGACCCAGGGCTTTAAAGCGGTCACGGATCGACGGTGATTAGATTCAAAGTTCAATCAGTTTCTCTTTTATGTTTGATTTATTCTTCATTGTTCATGTTTCTTGTCTGGATTGATCACCTAGATTAGATTCTTGTTAAGCTAAGGATGGAAGCGAACGCTCGCCTTACTTTAAAACATCAAATCAAACAATTAACCTAATCATTGGAGTGTGCCTTTCGTAGGAACCAGTTAGGGTTAATCCACTGCAAGAGTAACTCATAAATCGTTAGTAATTGCACCAGTTAATTAAGTCGTTGCGATAGGCGACCGTACCCGGGCGGCTAGTTAATCTTGGTAGCTAGATCGGATAGAGCGAACGTTCGCCAGTCTTAAACCTAAGGGTAAGGAGTTATGGTGGTGTCTTAGAATTGATTGAACGAGAATCGAAATCCGCTGATCTGTTGATTGCCAATGCTCTGGTGAACTAAGGGGGATTCAAAGTCCAAGCTTGTCTGTCATCTTTGTTTAACCAACCAATCTTTCGATCTGTTTTCAGTTTAAATTTTTAATTTCCGTGCATTTCTTAGGATTAGAAGACGTGGAACTCACACCACGCACAAAGTGTTAAACCTGAGTAAATTGCCAGCTTCTTTGAGTAGTCAATTGTTAGAAGGCCCGTGGAATATGATCTACCCTAGCTTTCCAGCTTGGTAGTTATTTGATATCGCTATAAACTGCTTCCATCAAATTGGCGTCGTTGCCGGGGACCTTCTTTTAATTGTTTGAAAGAAGAACTGGCATTTTATTCTTCTACTTTCCATCTTTCACCTTTCCATCCACTTCGATTTTACACTGGTTTTTGTTTGTTTGTGTCATTTGTAGGTTGTTCACAGGTTTATGCAACGCCGCCCTCTTACGCGCTCCCAAACTGACAAGGCCAAGAGTGTAGAGAGACCAGGCAGTTCTGCTCCACCAAGACAATCACAGATTCCAAGGAGAGGCAGAACCAATCCACCTCCATCCGTCACTCCGATCAAGATCGAGGAACTGAAGGAGAGTTCCTCATCTCCATCTTCACCGTCATCTTCATCCGCTTCATACACCGAATCACTTTCACCTCCTCCATCTCCTACCATGAATGATCAGTTACCACCACCAGGCGGTAATCAACCACCACCACCACCACCGGTTGCACCGAAGAGTCTAGCTGACTACAACAAGCCGAGAGCGACTAGCGTTCGATCTTCCATTGTCGTGTCGCGCATTGAAGGAGATCCTGACTATGAGATCAAGATTCCATTCTTGACTATGATCGCTAGACAATCCGTGCACGCATCTGGCAGATTTCATTGATATCTGTGGCACTTTCAAGAATGGGAATCTCGACAAGAACACTCTTTGCTTGAGAGCTTTCCCATTCTCTCTGAAAGGCGCTGCTAAGAGGTGGCTTACTGGCAAACCACCTGGCTACTACACCAATTGGGAGACTCTCGCTCAAGACTTCGTCGAAGAGTACTTCCCTCCCTCCAGAACCATGGCTTTCAAGGACAACATTGCCCGATTCTCTCAGAAGGAAGGAGTGAGCTTATATGATACTTGGAATGAATTCCAAGAACTTCTTTACAACTGTCCTCACCACTGTTTCGAGCAAAGGCAGTTAGTTGAAATCTTCGCTTGAGGTCTTCGTGAAGAATCTGCCAAATGGGTCAATTCCTTAGCTGAAGGGGATTGCACTACACTTACACCTGAAGCTGCTCTTCTTCATTTTGCCAACTGTGCTTCAAAGTCAAGAAACTGGGAGCGAAAATCTAAAGGATCAAGAAGCAAGCTCGATCTGGAAGCGACCATTAAGCTAGAAGTAGAGAAGCATCTGAAGAAGTCTTCTACACCCATCAAGCCGCCGGCAGCCGCTGTCTACGTTGCCGATTGCGAGTGGTGTGGAGCTTATGTGCATAATGGAGGCCGATGCCAGAATTTTGGTAAAACAGAAGTCTGGTCTGCCGAAGAAGTCAATTTTTTTCAACAAGGCTTCAACAAAAATTAGAACGGTTATGTTGGCTACCGCAATTTCAGGCAACAGGGGAATTATCAAGATAGACCTCCCTATAACGCCGGTGCCAACTAGAACCAAGGCCAAAACCAGAACAGCCGACCAACTGGTCCAGCTCAGGATCAGAAGCCGAACCATCCGCCGGCAGGTGTCTACTAGCCGCCGCACCGCAATCCGGGTAACTATGGAACTGCTCCTAGCAATCGCTAGAATCAATATCTGAACAATATCTATACAGGACAGAAACATCAGAGGGACAACAATGTCAGTGAACTAGACAAGAAACTTAGTCAGATCATCACCAGACTTGATGATCACGACAGTCAGTTCAAGGCCCAAGCTCTCCTCAACCAAGAACAGATTGCATCCGGTCAAAGAATTGAGCAGGCTGTGAACCAGATCTCTAGCATGCTAGCATCTGGTCGACCATTTGGCCAACTTCCAAGCCAAACATAGCCAAATCCGAGAAAGGAGCAAGCCAAGATGGTATCCGTTCAAGAACCGACAAACTCATCTATTAATGCTTCTTCTAATTTATGCATGACCGATGAAACTCCAGAGAAGAAGGAAGCACCGACAGAGGCACGTAAGGAGTATGATCCTCCTCTTGCTCCGTACTACGTAAAGCCTCCTTTTCCAAGAGCATTGCTACCGAACGCAAGGATCGAGACTAGAATGTGGGGAGGTAAAGAAGGGTATCCTGCCGCTCATATCAAGAAACCTCCATCGCCATACCCAGCTAAGTGTTCTGATCCTGGTTCTTTCATGCTTCCTCTAGTTATTAATGATGTTGAGATAGAACGTAGTTTGGTTGATCTAGGCGCGTCTGTCAATGTTATGCCTATGAGTTTATTTGAAAAATTGAACCTAGGAGAACTTGAACTAACTAGCATACAACTTGTCTTTACTGATAGATCACTGAAAACTCCTAGAGGAAAATCAAAGATGTTATTACTAAATGTGGTCCTTTCACGTTCTTAGCTGACTATGTGATCATAGATACTAGTAAGGATGATTCTACCCTTCTCATAGGATGACCCTTCATGGCAACAACTGGAATGCAAATTAACGTTCCAAATGGTTCCTTGACTTTGAGGGTTGGTAAGGACACGATAACGTTCCGCCTTAAAGACGGAATGAAATATACTCCTTTGAATGAAGAATCCCATTGCCTAGCTGTTGAAACTGTGGAGTTGGCTCCGGTCAACTCCGTCACTCACGTCTCTTCTAGTGTTCCTAGATCAATTGTTATTGCAGATGTTGGACAGATTACCAAGTAGAAACCAAAATATTCTGCTCAAAAGCCGCCAAAGAAGAAGGAACTGAAAGCCTCTTCTTCACCGCCAAGCAAGGAACCTGGCAGGTCGCGGAGAAAGAATCAGAAGAAAAAGACTCAAATGGTCTGGAGACCAGTTGTTCCACCACCATCTTCCGAGCCAGCTACACCACCAATTCCTTCCGAACTACCGGCGCCGGAGCAAGTATTGAAGGAGAAGCCGAATGCATCTCCTAAGGAAATATCGACGATCACCAATCCTGGTGATACAAAGCCGGATTTTAAAGAGAAGACGAAGCCGGTCGTTTTCATTCCTTCCACCGTCTTCCTTTTAGAGGATGATCCATCGAGAGAACTTTTTGGTCCGTTCAAGATCACTGATCACCTTCCCGATGGGCGTACCAACCTCATACACGCTAACGGGAAGAAATTTATGCTCGCTGGAGATACCCCGAAGCTCTACTTCATGAATTTCGATGCTAGCATTAAGGAGAACCTGAGTTGGGATGTCTCCTAATACCGTCCAGGTATCGTCCAGCTCAAGGACGTTAATCAAGAGCGCTTCGTGGGAGGCAACCCACGGCTGGAGTCAGTTTTTCATTTGTGTCAAACTCCTTGTTTTAGAGTCGGTTCAGGGGAGCCAAAAGAGTCAGTTTTCATGATTTCTTATTTTTCATGTGTAGTCTGTGTGTCATCGTTGCAATCGCAAGTTGTTTGAGGTTGTTCCGATTTTTGTCGATTTAATTGTGATTTTCTGAAGTTTGTCGGGATTGCGAAAATATTTTCAATCGTACAGGTCAAACTTTTCAGCGAAAATTGTCCCATTTTTGGCGAAAACTTCCTTGCAAATCCCACTGTGTTTTCTGATCGATTTTAACTAAACTTTTTGGCGAAAACTCTATGAGTTTTCGGCGAAAACTCTTTTGAAAACCGGCAGACGATTTTAACTTGAGTTTTCGGTGAAAAATTGCACACATTTTCGCCGAAAACCTGAGACAAAATTCAACAATCCTTTCCCTATTTCCCGGTCTCTTTTCTCTCTCTCTCCCCTCACTTCTCTTTTCATTTTCGACCGAAAAATCAAAACCCTCTCCCCTGTTTTAAAACCTCCGCCGCCGCCGCCTTTCTTTTGCCATTTCCCCCCATTTCCCGCCGTCGCCGCCCTCGCCGACCACCGCCACCCTGTTCCTCTCCCTCCTCCGATCATTTCGAGCCATAGATCGTTCGAATCGGAGCTCTAGAGCTCCCGTTCTGCCAAACCCTATTTTTTCAAATTTTCTCTGATTTCTCTCTCCCCGTTCATTTTCAGCACTCATGGCTTCAAGGTAAGTTGTAGAACTTTTCATTCTGAATCTTTTGACATGTTGAATGCTGAATTTCATCAGGGTTGACTTTGGTTGACTTTTTTCGGTCTACCTCGATTTGCGTACCGACTGTTTCGTGTGAACTAGGTTAGCTGAATTGCTTTAGCCTGATCTAGCATGCTTACGGAGAATTGTGCTGAATTATAATACCATTTGATCATGTGTTGATATGCTTAAAGATCGATTCTTTGCGGTGTTGACCTTTGAGAAATGTCGGTTTGACCATGAATTGTCTACGCTTGTTTGGCTGCCATGTGTGTTCATTTACGTTCGTATTGCTGTGTTTGCCATCTGAGTTTATAATTATGCCGTCATTTCCCACTTCGAGCTAGTATTGCCATGATTAGGGTTCAATGTGCTATGATGTTGACTTTTTGAATGTCGGTTTGACTTCTGATCTCGAATTATGATATGAACATTCCGGCTAGACATATGCATGATTTGTGATTTATTGTGATTACCGGTTACTTACTTTGCTTACCCCCACTCGGTTTTCCTCATTTCTTTGTGAAATTTAGTTTTTCTACTAAGTGTGGGGTGGGTTATTAGTTAACTAATCTTATTTTGTTTCTGGCTATAGGAATGTCACTCATGAGCGCAGGACTAAGGCGCGCCCTGACACCGCCTCTAGCTCCTGAGCTCCAGCTCCCGTCACACCCGCTGCCCACGGCCCTCCACCAGCATTCCCTCGCCGTGTCGGGTACCACCCCACCGTCGCCCGCCTACCGGTGCACTATTTTGAGCGCTACCAGAGGCTCGGCGTGTTCCTGGAGGCGACGTGCACCCACTTTCCTTGGATTCCCTCCTCGAGTACAACGAGGACTGGCACCAGAATTAGGGGTGGGAACTTGGGTTTGGGGTAATGGGTACCCGCGTACCCAACCCATAATTTCGTGGGTAATGGGTACCCATAACCCGCTACGGGTAGTAGTTTGGGATTGATTTTACCCTTTTTTGGGTAGTGGGTACCCACTACCCATATGGGTTATACCCATGGGTACCCATAATACCCATATTAATTTTCTATTAACATTTTGCACCAACCTATCTAGCACAACACCACTAAACTGAACCCATGGACCAATTCCTAAATTTAGGTCCACTTAACAAACTATTTCATCATTTTTGTAAGGCTTCAAGCTGACTTAGTCTAAGTTGGAGTTAGTCCCTATTTCAACATCAGCATGGAAAGGAAGGAAGTCGGAAAGCGGAAGAGCACGCCACCTTTCTTTTATATTTTGAAATTGACATTTGACAGTAGAATTGTCGGTTCATGTAATGGTTTAATAGACGTGATTATGTGATGAAACTTTGTATGGGATTATAAGCTACGAAGATTAGTCGGATTTGAAGTTGATTGTATTTTTCTTTTTTTGTCGTATGTTTTTTATTATGGGAAATATGGGTAGTGTGGGTTACCCACTACCCATTTCATATGGGTAGTGGGTACCCACTACCCATATGGGTATGGGGGTTGGGATGAATTTTGTGGAATTGTGGGTATGGGTACCCACGATATATGGGTATGGGTACCCATACCCAACCCATTTCCCACCCCTAACCAGAATGTGCTCGACTCACTGATACCTTCTGGACTTCTGGAGCTGACCACCATAGCTGCCGACTTCCCAGACGTCGCTCTCCAGGAGTTCTAGGTGACATTCGATCTGGACGAGCACAAGAGGAGGCTGCGCCAGAAGGTCGTCTCCTTCTATCTTGGCGGGGTGTACAAGTCGTTCACCTACGATGAGTTTGCAGCTCATCATGGCATCCCCCAGGAGCACTACGAGGATCATCACCTCGGCTGGGAGAACCACTCCAGCAGCGGAGAGGAGTACGATGCGCTATGGAGCCACATGACTGGAGTGCCAAGCGATCGGACCACGCTCCAAAACTCAGTTAAGTCTCTCTCTCACCCTCTTTATCGATTTATACATATGGTTTGGCGTCATTCTCTGTTATTTGCTCCAGATAAGAGCCGCCACCACATCAGCCGAGAGGAGCTCACTCTTCTTCGCGCTACCTGGGAAGGTTATCCTCTTCATCCCGGATGGGTGCTTGCACGCATATTCCGCCAGAAGACTCAGAAGCCGAATCCGCCTAGCTCACTCTTGGGAGGCAACTTTGTCGGCCAACTCATCATCTCCCTCGGTCTCAGCCACGAATATGGCCCAGACGTCCCACGACGCAGAGTATACACCGTCGGAGGTGATTTGGCAGTCGAGTACGCCCTCGAGTTGGACCTTAGTCCCCAGGTAGCAGCAGATCCTCCCCTCCAGCATGTGGAAGAATCGGAGGAAGAAGATGATTCTGAGGAGCCACAGCCTCAGCCGGAGCCGGAGTTTGATGATTATATACCCTAACCACATCATCAGGCAGGGTATGCATACCAGCCCCAGGTGCCCATTCCAGATCCATACCAGGCGCCTGATCCTCAGCACCGACCGCATCCAGCTGACATTCGAGAGCTGTACGAGCGAGTCCAGTAGTGGCGGATCACAGATAATGCCACTCAGGACGCAGATGGCCTATTATGCAGCAGCACATGCGCCGCAATGACGAGAGGTATGAGGCGCAGCTGGCGTGGTAGAGGCAGGATGGCGACGCCCTCCACATTCCCCTCCCGATGCGCCTGACCAGCAGTGATCGGGTTGTATTCCTTTTCTGGTCCTTTATTTTTATTTCTTCTTTTCAGATTTCGTTCCAACTTTTTTTCTGTGTGGATCCGGGACACTTGTCCCGATTTCCTTTTTATCTTTCATTTGTTTTTGTTTTGTAGGCAGTTGGGAGATTCCCTTTGCTTCGTTTCGGTAGATTCCCTCTGCTCTGAGGATCCAAGCTCATCCCCTACACCAACCATCTTGGTCCAGGTTCTTCTACTTCACTCTGAACTCTAGTTTTAGTCCTGTGAGGACACAATACGATTTAAGTGTGGGGTAGGATGCTAGAGAACCTTGCATGAACTTGATTGCCCTTGATTGTGTTTTTGTGTGCCTCGTGGTTCCTTTCCAGTCTCTCTAGCATTAGAATGGCTCAGTTCTTGATTTTTAATGTTAAGTTGTTGTTCAATCTTTCATAATGATGCTTAGACTGCTTAACCTAGAACCTGAGAACCAACGTGTATATTTTGATGCTAAATTGCCTGGTCAGAACATATTTTTAAAAATCACACTTGTAGTTTGTAGCCTTGATTGCATGAAAATGACCGAATCTGACTAGCAAACCAAACGTGAGCTTTTGATCCATTGCACGTAACCTGCAATTTCAATTCTTTTTGAGTGATTTTTTGTTTGCTTGAATGAGGTAGAATTTGCATGAGACCTACTCGAGACCACATGATGACACGAGTTCTAGAATGATAGGGGCACCTAGATTCAGCTACTAAGCCAGATAGCCTACCTAACGTTAAATCCATTAGGTTTAAACCTTTGAGCTTGGCCTGTTCTTCCGGTTCGATACATTACAACCATTTCCCATTCTTTCATTCCCTGTTGATCCCCTGTGGTTGTAGTTCTAGATTGACCTACCGAAAGTCGGTTTGTGGTAACCTGCCTATAGCCATTAAACAGGTGGTCTTAGCTATTATGTCCAAACGTGTAAACCCCTCTCGCAACTAAAAGAAAGAATCGACACAAAGAAAGAAAAAAATAAAAAAAATAAGAAAATTTTGAAAAAAGCAAAAAAAGAGAAAGGTTTCAAAGTTCTTAGTTCAATAAACGTTCTTCTCCCTACATATGGAAGAACGAAGTCAAAAGAAGAAAAAAAGTGTAAAGAAAATAAAGTGCTAGGTTGCTTGAGGGTATCATAGGACGAGCGTTCACTATTCCACCCGTGTCTGGTTAGACGGTAGGAAACCATAGGCTAGATTCGAGGGAAGTTAGTCGAAAGCTACACCGCACCAAAGCCATCATCATACATTCCCATCATCCATCTCATCATAAACCCTTGTAGTGTAGAATTCGTTACAGTCCTAGCAGGGAAGTCCTTCTTGACTAGTTACTCGTGTTGTCACAATGGTGGAGATGTGGTCGAATTGCAAACTTATGACAGAATTCAGTAATAGAAAATGATTGAGAGCATAAACACGTCCTTAAACACAGAGAGTGAGAGTTTCCCGTTTACTAAATATTTCCTGTGTGAGGTGTCTGTCGGTCAGGTCAAATTCGTGCATGATTGGTTGCTATTACTTGTCGTGTGCAGTTTTAGTGAGACCAGGTTGTTTGGCTGATCAGTATGCATGTTAGGTTTCTTGTTCTAGGAATTATCTGTCTAATAATTCATTGTGGTTGATTGAACTTCAATTTAATAAATCTTATCATTTGTGAACATGAGCGTTTCTATTCAGTTTGCTTGAGGACAAGCAAAAGCTTAAGTGTGGGGTATTTTGATGACACTCGAATTGACGTGATTATCAGCCTCATTTAAGCGACATTTTCTTGCTTAAGACATGGTTCACTACAACAAAACTGCTGTTTAGCAGCACATTTTTAACAAGGGTTCGCTAAACCCATGTTAATTAACAGCGGTTTGAGAAACCCCTGTTAAATATGCCACGTTTAACAGCGGTTTATTAACCCCTGTTAAATGGCACCTTTTAACAGGGGTTTAATAACCAATGTTAAATTGTGAAATTTAACAGGTGTTCTTAACCCCTGCTAAATGCGAAAGACCAAAACTCGCCGTTTTGTTAGTGTGTGATTAGCAGCGGTTTGGATGAAACCCCTGCAACGGAAGACATAAACCCCAGAACTTCAGCTAATTCTTATTCTTTCAGCCGATCGTCACCATCTGTTCGTTGGAGGCACCATTTGTTCGCTGGAGATCGTTGGTCAACCAGTCGGTGGAGGTCGTCGGAAGCCATTGCTAAAGGTCGCCGGAAGCCATCGTTGGAGGTTGTCGGAAGCCACGAATTAGAACTTAGGTACGTAAACTGTAGAACCCTAATGAGTATGAAATACAATTAAATAAACCTTGTTGATTCTCTGATAAACCTAGACGGTATCGATCTCATTCTCTTCTTATTCACTTCTGTTTGTGTATATACACCCCCGAATTCTCATGACTGTGAATGGTTTGCAGCTCGTTTGCGGCAGCATCGCTTCTTCATCTCGAGCCTCTTGCCCCTAACCCCTACAGTTTAAAGCCGCTATCAGAATGCAAGGTTGGCCCTTAACCCCTACTGCATTTGTATCTTCAGATTCCAGTTACATAGAGTTGAGCATTCAATTTGAGTTTTGGTTCCTTATGCTTGTTCTTCCACCTCTGAATTTCATATAAATTGGGACCATAATGCAAATGTAATATGACTTTTATCGAATCAACCTTTCACTTGAGGTGGATAATGAGATGAACAAGGTTTACTCTCCCAAATGCTTTAGGGATTTTGACTTTTTTACCTGAACTGTTACTGAGATGAACAAGGTTTTCTCTACTTAACTTGATTGCTGTCATTTACTTGATTGCTGTCATTTTCTTGAATGCTAGTAGGATATGACTTGTTCATCAGCTAGGCTCTCTATCGAATATATACATACGCGAATTCAACATATTAGCGTTCGAAGATAAGCTCACCTGTGCAGCCACGATCCGTAGTAGAGATTCTCCAAAGGTCCAAACCCTGTGCAGCCATCAAAGCAATTGGAATAATCAGGTGAGTTCATATTATGAAACCTACTTTTCACCAGCAAGATTCACTTGTCCTGTTCTTCTTACCTTGGTTTATGAACAAATCCTTTTCTTCTATTTTTAATTTTCTGCTGCGTTTTTCTTCTATTATGAATGTGATGCTGTTGTATACAAGGTGTTGTTTTAATAAGCTATCATCCTATTACATACAGCTGCACTTTCCTGCCTTTTTGTTTGATTCTCATCCTTATCAAACTGAGACTGGAATTCATAGAAGCTGTTTTATATAAGCTATTGCTGCTGTCAGTTTTAGGAAAAGTTCCTCATGATTTAACAAGTTCTACATGTGATTTATTAAGCCAATTTATGTAAGATGATGTTGTCAATTAGTAAGTTGTTCTGAATAAGGTGTTGGTAATAAGCTCATTTATATAACATGTTGGCCAATCCGTAAGTTGATTTATATAAGTGCATCCTTTGCACTGTTACATCAGATTGCAATTAGCCTTGTTTCCTTCTAATTGTTTCTTTGACACTTGAGTATGATTTGTTGAATAATCAAGGATGAAAGGTCAACCACAAACAGACAAACAATGTCTGTGTCTTTGTATGTTGACATTCATATATATATTTTAATCAGAAATCGAATTAGGGTGATATATATAACTTTTGTCACCTTTCTTACAAGCCTTTTCTCCACATTTTTTATTAATTAACTTTCAAAATTGTTCAAATATATGGATTCAATAATCTTCACTTCCACGTCACAAAGGTTTGCAAGTTTTGATAGTAATCTCTTCTGTCGTATAACTGTGATAAATGGCATTGTTCTGCATCATCATCAATAAATTGGTCGGTTAATGATAAGTAAATAATATTGCACCTACTTTCTGTGGCTCTTCTTTGTTATGTGTTACATACTTTGATAGTACAGAAGATCTACTTTACAACAAATGTGGATGCATTTCTATTAACAAGTTGGGTCCTTTTTCTGAATTGCCTCATGATATTATCTGCCGAAGAAATGTGTCACGTATGTTGTTTCAAACCTTTCCATAGAGAAACCCTGCATCCGGGTAACTTGTTGTTATTTGTTTGCAGCGAAAATTTCACTGGAATGCTGAAGATGAGGATACCATCAGAAAGTATGTGATGAAGGATTTGGGGAAGAAGTGGAGAGAGGATCGATAAACATTGTGGGATAAATTGTGTGATCCGATTGAGCAAAAGGAGCATAACTACAAGCAGAAACCAAAGAAGGTGGATACGGCAAAGTAGCAGACCTTTGTAGATCATCGGATGAGCAAGTACATGAAGGTAAAGATTTATAAAGTTTTTCAATTAACTTTAAGTCTTGTAACTTTCCAACTCTTGAAGGAATGTCACAGAAAATTTCTGCCATAAACAAGGCAAATCGAGCGACGCAAAAGATATATCATACTTCTGGTTCCAAGAGTATCCTGGCGAAGGGGAAGGAGCTGGTAAATAATCGTCTTTTGAGTTCTTTTATGAATTATATTGTTGAAAATTATTGTGCAATATCGATGTTGAGAAACTGCAAAAACACAGGAGGAATTGGGTAGACCTCTAACGAGGGGTGAACTCTTTAGAGAAACGCACCAGCGTACTGGACGAACCGGACCCGATAAATATCCAAATGAAGAAACAAGACAAGCAGTTGTAAGTACTTAGTTAGATTTAGACTATCTATCTACTTCAATTATATAAATTAGTGTTTTTATCTGACATGATTGCGTTTTTGTGTGTAGGAAACTGTGGAGCGTTTCATGGAGGATCCAGCTACTCATAATCACATTAGCACGTTTGATGCGGTTGGTCGAGCCTTTAATGAGAAGGAGCACCCTGGTCGTGTTCGTGGTCTTGGTTTTGGACTGACACCATCACATGTACTTATAATAATAGTGAATGCTTTTGGATGCTTATTGTCAATTAATGTTAGTTGTAATCACTGGATTTTATAAGGATAATGCAATTTGGTGTGGTTCTTCTGTAATGACTCCCACCTTTGTTGGAAAGTTCCAGTAATGGCAAAGGGTGTTAGGATGTTAGGTAACCCTCCTAGTGTAATTTGGAATATCTATAAACACCAAATTATCAGTAACTGGATAGGATGTTAGGTGCTGAGATGCCATATTCTGAATGTAATTTTTTAAATGTACCTGGAAGGCTGTCCATAGCAAACATATAGCAGGTTAGAACTGAAATTCAAGCTTAGCAAAAGCAAGCATTAAGCATACATGAGGTCAAGTTAGTTGTAGCTATTCAGTCTCAACTAACAAAAATAGTTCATTACATATATTGACAATGATATAGGAGACTGGCATGCTAAACGCTTTAGTTCTGCTAGACTTAGTTGGACTTAGTTGGGAGGGGACTGAAAAACTAATTGTCAATTAATGATAGTTATAGCTAAGAATAGGTCAAAACGAAATTTCTAAAAAACTTGTGTCGTCTAATTATATTGTAGGTATTTGGTAGCGCTAGCAGCTCTCAAAGGCCAGCCTCTCAGAGCTCCATACACACGGATCCTGGATTTCGGCTTTTTTCTGATGGTGTTCTGTCAGTACTGAACCAAATTGTAAGCTCCAATCAACTTCCATCTAACGTAGTGGCGGATGTGACTCGCTTGACTCAGATGTTTGGAGGAGGTGTTCAGTCGAGCCAGCACTCACACGGTGACACACCACCTAGAGATTCACCACAGAGTGCACGAGGTGACCAACAGAGTGAGACTAGGAGACCAGAGACTACTGGTTCCCCGATCGTAGATGTCACCGGGATCAGCACTAGTGGTGCAGGGAGTGGTTACCAACCTGGAGGTGCTTCTCCCTCATCCTCTAGGCCAACTGGATCAGCTGATGATAATGTCTTGAGTTCGACCAGTTCTGATAGTTCTGATACTGACTCTGACTCTGAGTAGATGATCATGTTTTTAGCGGTTTATGAAACCTTTGTATTTGTCGTACTGAATTGTTGACATTTTTTAGTAGATCGTAACTACGTCTTGTAGCGGTTTCATGAAACGTTGTAAGGATGTTTAATTTTATATTTATGAAGAAGAAGACTTTTCATTGTATGGATGTGAATTTTATTATTCTAATTCAAAATTGTAAATTATATTAGGAATTAGATAATACAGTGGCTGGGGGATCCTAGCTTACGTTTAACAGGGGTTACAAACCTATGTTAAACTGTCGTTTTACATCGATTTTAAACCCATGTTAAACTGTCTTTGCTAGCGGTTTGGAACCCATGTTAAATGTCCGTTTAACAGGGGTTTTAAACCCTGTTAAATGGGTCGTTTAACAGGGGTTCATAACCCCTGTTAAACTGTGCATTTAACAGGGGTTTTAAACCCCTGTTAAACGGCCCATTTAACAGGGGTTCTAAACCCCTGTTAAACGGCCCATTTAACAGGGGTTTTAAACCCCTGTTAAACGGCCCATTTAACAGGGGTTTAAAACCTCTGTTAAACGGACATTTACCAGCGCTTCCTTCAAACCGCTGTTATTCCGTTTAGCAACGGACAGATTAACAGCGGTTTACAAACCACTGGAAAACGGTGTTAAACGAACTTTTGAACCCCTCTAAACAAACGTTCTGTTGTAGTGGTTTTTAGGGTAGAATAGCGAATATTCACTCAACTACTCTATCTCGTGCCATTTGTGTTACTTTGGCCCATTTCGTGTTAGCAAATATTTGATGGTTTTCTAGTGTTTTCATGTTAGCACAGGTTTTGCCGTCAAATAAAGTAGCCAAGGACGTGTCTAAGGCGTTGGAACCTAGAGGAATCACACCAGAATCGATCCAAGGAATCAATCGAGTCGAACCAAATCCTGCTCCCATTTACACTGAAGTTTTTGGCAAAAATCCCCCAGGTTTTCGGCGAAAACTCAAGAAGGAATCGGCTGATTTCAACAAAGAGAGTTTTCGGCGAAAACCCCAAGTTTTCGCCGAGAACCCGGCGGTCTGAAAACCACAGGAGAAAACAGTCGAGTAGTCGATCCATTTACAAAGGAATTTTCGGCGAAAACTTCCTAGGTTTTCGGCGAAAATTCCAGGCAAATCCGGCAGTATTAGGGTTAAGTATAAATACTTAACCGGCGGCCCAATAAGGAGAAGAGCTCATAATACCACATAATACCAGTTGTTTTCAGAATTCTCCCAAGTTCTGAAGCAGAGTTTAGAGTTCAAAGAGCCAGGAAGAGATCGTGACGTCATCCCTTCACCTCGGAGACTCGGAGCTAGGATTGAAGATTACCGGAGATCGAAGCTTTGCCGGAGTCGTCTTAATTAGGTTTATCAGATCCTTTTCTGTTCTTCCTCTGTTCAAGATGAACTCTGCCTTTGCCTTTGATTCTTTTGTTATGAACATGAGTAGCTAAACTCATAGAGCTTAGACTAGATGAACCCTAAGTGACCCAGGGCTTTAAACGGTCACGGATCGGCGGTGATTACATTCAAAGTTCAATAAGTTTCTCTTTCATGTTTGATTTGTTCTTCATTGTTCATGTTTCTTGTCTGGATTGATCACCTAGATTAGATTCTTGTTAAGCTAAGGATTGAAGCGAACGCTCGCCTTACTTTAAAACATCAAATCGAACAATTAACCTAATCATTGGAGTGTGCCTTTCGTAGGAACCAGTTAGGGTTAATCCACTGCAAGAGTAACTCATAAATTGCTAGTAATTGCACCAGTTAATTAAGTCGTTGCGAGAGGCGACCGTACCCGGGCGGCTAGTTAATCTTGGTAGCTAGATCGGATAGAGCGAACGTTCGCCAGTCTTAAACCTAAGGGTAAGGAGTTATGGTGGTGTCTTAGAATTGATTGAACGAGAATCAAAATCCGCTGATTTGTTGATTGCCAATGCTCTGGTGAACTAAGGGGGATTCAAAGTCTAAGCTTGTCTATCATCTTTGTTTAACCAACCAATCTTTCGATCTGTTTTCAGTTTTAATTTTTAATTTTCGTGCATTTCTTAGGATTAGAAGACGTGGAACTCACACCACGCTCAAAGTGTTAAACCTGAGTAAATTGCCAGCTTCTTTGAGTAGTCATTTGTTAGAAGGCCCGTGGAATACGATCTACCCTAGCTTTCCAGCTTGGTAGTTATTTGATATCGCTATAAACTGCTTCCATCATTTATGATTATGTTGAAGTCATGAATTGTGCATTTTTAGTGTGGAGAACTACTCTTGGGTGATAGCTTAGAATGCTTATGGATGTCTAATAACTCACTTAGTGAATTGAAATGTGGATGATGAGGGTGTGAATGTGAATGCGTGTGACTATTGAGTGTGAAAGTGCTGATTGTGATTGTGAGTTGTATTGTGATGTAATGTTGAACTGTATGATTGATGTTTCTCCGTTATTTATGAATGTTAACGTGGATGGTAAGTGTTGAACTGAGGACTGCACCTATGTGATTACTTAGACTGTTTTAGGGATTTAAAACCGGTAAAGGTTGAGTCTGATTCCATTATTAGTGTTTCGTGAGGATTTTGGAATCGCTTCTTTTGGTTAGGTTCGGTGCATAGTTAAACCCAGTGGGTTCACTCAATTTCAATAGGAAATTGATCCCCCCAGTCTCTCTCTTCAGGTTTGCGTGGTTACAGTGAGTGGTGTTTTATTTGGGGTGTCAAGTGATGGAGTTGTGTTGGAGTCTAGGTGGTGTTAGGAAGCGTGGAGAGGATCTTCGAAGGTTTGGACCAGGAGTTGATCATCTTTTATTTAAGTTGACTATTTTGGGTTGGGATGTTTTGTATCGGTTTGATTTTGAACATCAAGATTGTAAAGGATATCTTGGTTTGAATTGTACCTTTGCAATCTGATTTTGGATTTTGAATAATGGAGGCGCTTCCGATATACTCTTATTTGTGTTTTAATTCATGTTAAATGTTGTTTTTCTCCTTTTATTAATTGTTGTATCTTTGAGTGATGCTCATAATCGGTTCGACCACGGGTCAACCTGGGTCGGAACGTGTGTTACAGATGGTATCAGAGCCTAGTTTGCCTCTGCTGCAAATGTGAACTGTTCTTTCCTCTAGAGGATTAACTACCCTCTTAACGGAAAGACGGGAACACCAATGTAGTACTGGCATTCCAAGGGTTTTCAAATGTTTTAACTGGGTTGAGATTTTGAAAGTGAAAGTGCATTTTGAAGAGAGAATGTGATTTGAAAAGTTGTCAACTGGATTTGTTTTGTTCTCTGTCTTCTTGAGCCACGAAGGAAGTCATGGGATGAGAAGTTGTAGTGTTGAACAGTGGTTGAGTGAGAATAGAGTGTCGGGTTAGGAGAGTTGCTTGATCTTTAGAAGTAGAAATGGAAGTTAGGATGCTAGCTTGTGGTGGAAGTTTTAGACGTGTGCTTTGTGAGAGAGTTGGAAGTCGGTTGAGGAGAAGAGTCAATGATTGTTACAGGAACCTCTCTTGTTTGTTGTTATGAAATTTTAAGAGAAGGTTTTGATTCGTGCAAATTTTGTCCTGCTTTGTTTTCAACTGTGGTTTGAATGTGATTTTAATCTATCAAGTAAGTTTTGAATTTCGATCCATGTGGGAGAAGTTAGCAGGATTTAATAATTTGAGCTTTTGAGGTATGAGTATTTCATGATTTGATTTGTCAATGTGATTTTAGTGTCGAATGAGCGTCAGGCCTCAACAGGCACTAATCCTGGCCAAAGCACCGACGCCTGATACTACATCGAGCCTAAAGTTGGAGGCTGGATCAGCCTTGAGCCCTAGAGCGATCCGTACAGGCCTTGAGGACATAGGACAGCCCTGTGACACCCTCGAGGCCTTCCTAGAGGGGCGCCAAGGAAGAAAGCAGGAAGTCGTGGCTGAAATGGAGGGGAGTCGGAAAACAGGTCCTGCCCCGGGCTCCACTCCAGGCCTAGCACCAAGATTAGGCCCTCAGAGGAGCACCACGAGTCATGAACCCGTCGTTGTGCTGGTTCAAACAAATAACTAACAAAGCTAACAAAAGCTAGGGTAGATCGTATTCCACGGGCCTTCTGATGACCGACTACTCAAATAAGCTGGCAAATTACTCGATTTAAACACTTCGTGCGTGGTGTGAGTTCCACGACTTCTAATTCTAAGAAATGCAGAGAAATTAAAAATTGAAACTAAAAACAGATTGGAAATTAGGGTTGAAAACAGAGATGACAAACGAACTTAGACTTCGAATCCCCCTTTGTTCACCAGAGCATAGGCAATCAACAGATCAGCGGATTTCAATTCTCATTCAATCAATTCTAAGACACCACCATAACTCCTAACCCTTAGGTTTAAGACCGGCGAACGTTCGCTCTATCCGTTCTAGCTACCTAGATTAATCAGCCGCCCGGGTATGGTCGCCTCTCGCAACGACTTAACTAACTGGTGGAATCACTAACGACTTAAGAGTTACTCTTGCAGTGGATTAACCCTAACCGGTTCCTACGAAAGGCACACTCCAATTATAAGGTTAATTGTTCAATTTGATGTTTTAAAGTAAGGCGAGCGTTCGCTTCTATCTTTAGCTTAACAAGAATCTAATCTAGGTGATCAATCCAGACAAGAAACATGAACAATGAAGAACAAATCAAACATGAAAGAGAAACTGATTGAACTTTGAATCTAATCACCGCCGATCCGTGACCGCTTTAAAGCCCTGGGTCACTTAGGGTTCATCTAGTCTAAGCTCTAAGAGTTTAGCTACTCATGTTCATCACAAAAGAATCAAAGACAAAGATAGAGTTCATCATACAAAGGAAGAACAGAAAAGTATCTGAAAAACCTAATTAAGACCACTCCGGTAGAACTTCGATCTTCCGGTAGACTGCAATCCTAGCTCCGAGTCTTCGAGATGGAAGAGATGGCGTCACGATCTCTTTCCGGCTCTTTGAACTCTAAACTCTCCTTCAGAACTCTTGAGAATCCTTGAAGTATTTGGTATTAGTTGGAAAATATGATTATGAAAAGTATATTCTGATTTTGGGCCGCCGGTTAAGTATTTATACTTAACCCTAATACCACCGGATTTTAACTGAGATTTTCGGCGAAAATATGAAGGAATTTTCGCCGAAAATTCCTTTACAAAATGGTTTTTGCGAATTCTCCTGTGTTTTTCGGACCGATGGTTTTTGGCGAAAACTTCATATTTTCGCCGAAAACTTCTTTGGTTGAGCTTTAGTGGATTTGTTCATGTATTTTCGCCGAAAACCCTAGGTGTTTTCACCGAAAATTCCTTTGTAAAACGGTGCAGGATTTGGTTTGATTTGGTTGGCTCCTTGGATCGATTCCGGTGCGATTCCTCGATGTTCCAACGCCTTAGACACGTCCTTGGCTACTTATTTGACGGCAAAAACCTGTGTTAACATAGAAACACTAGAAAACCATCAAATAGACCCAAAACGGACCAAGGTAACACAAATGGCACGAGATAGGGCAATTGATTGAATATTAGTTATTCTACCCTAAAAACCATGTCTTAAGCAAGGAAATGTCGCTTAAATGAGGCTGATAATCACGTCAAATTGAGTGTCATCAAAATACCCCACACTTAAGCTTTTGCTTGTCCTCAAGCAAACTGAATAGAAACGCTCATGATCACAAATGATAATATCGATTAAATCGGAGTTCAAACAAACACAATGAATTATTAGACAGATAGATCCTAGAATAAGAAACCTAACATGCATACAAATCAACCAAACAACCTGGTCTCACTAATAAACTGCACACAACAAGTAATCGTAACCAATTATGCACGAATTTGACCTGACCGACCAGACTCCTCACATAGGAAATATTTAGTAAATTGGGAACTCTCACTCTCAGTGTTTAAGGACGTGTTTCTGCTCTCAATCATTTTCTATTACTGAATTCTGTCATAAGTTTGCATTTCGACCACATCTCCACCACTGTGACAACACGAGTAACCAGTCAAGAAGGACTTCCCTACTAGGACTGTAACGAATTCTACACTACAAGGGTTTATGATGAGATGGATGATGGGAAAGTATGATGATGGCTTTGGTGCGGTGTAGCTTTCGACTAACTTCCCTCGAATCTAATCTGTGGCTTCCTACCATCTAACCAGACACGGGTGGAATAGTGAACGCCCGTCCTAAGATACCCTCAAGCAACCTAGCACTTTTTATTTTCTTTTAACACATTTTTTTCTTCTTTTCTAACTTTTCTTTTGACTTCGTTCTTCCATATGTAGGGAAAATAACGTTTATTGAACTTAAAACTTTTTTGCTTTTCTGATTTTTCTTCTTTCTCTTTTTTTTTCGAAACTTGCTTCTTTTCTTTCTTTTTCTATTTTTTTCTTTTTGTTTCTTTTGTGCCGATTTTTCTTTTAGTCACTAGAGGGGTTTACACGTTTGGACATAATAGCTAAGACCACCTGTTTAATGGCTATAGGCAGGTTACCACAAACCGACTTCCGGTAGGTCAATCTAGAACTACAACCACAGGGGATCAACGGGGAATGAAAGAATGGGAAATAGCTGTAATGTATTATCGAACCGAAAGAACAGGCCAAGCTCAAGGGTTTAAACCTAATGGATTTATTGTTTGTAGGCTATCTAGCTTAGTAGCTGAATCTAGGTGCCCCTATCATTCTAGAACTCATGTCATCGTGTGGTCTCGAGTAGGTCTCAAGCAAATTCTAACTCATTCAAGCAAACAGAAAAGCACTCAAAAAGAATTGAATTTTCAAGTTACGTGCAATGGATCAAAAGCTCACATTTGGTTTGCTAGTCGGATTCGGTCATTTTCATGCAATCAAGGCTACAAACTACAAGTGTGATCTAAAAATTCTGTTCTCTATTCTGTCCAAGCAATTTAGCATCAAAGTATACACGTTGGTTCTCAAGTTCTAGGTTAAGCAGTCTAAGCATCATTGTGACAGTTTGAACAACAACTTAACGTAAAAAATCAAGAACTGAGCCATTCTAATGCTAGAGAGACTGGAAAGGAATCACGAGGCACACAAGAACACAATCAAGGGCAATCAAGTTCATGCAAGGTTCTCTAGCATCCTACACCACACTTAAATCGTACTGTGTCCTCACAGGACTAAATCTAGAGTTCAGAGTGAAGTAGAAGAACCTGTACCGAGATGGTTGGCGTAGGGGATGAGCACGGATCCTTGGAGCGGAGGGAATCTACCAAAGCGAAGCAAAGGGAATCTCCCTACTACCTACAAAACAAAAACAAATGAAACATAAAAAGGAAACCGGGACAAGTGTCCCGGATCCACACAGAAAAAAGTTGGATCGAAATCCGAAAAAAATAAATAAAAAGAAGGGACAAGAAAGAGGATACAACCCGATCACGACACTGTAGGCGCGTCGGGAGGTGGAAAGTGAAGGAAGTCGCCGAGCTGACGTTGCCACGCCAGCTGTGCCTCATACCGCTCGTTGGAGCGGTGCATATGTTGCTGCATAATAGTCCATCTCGCCTCTTGAGTGGCGTTGTCGGTGATGCGCCACTCTTGCAGTCGCTTATACAGCTCTCCAACATCCGCGGGGTGCAGGTGGTGCTGCGGGTGAGGCGCCTGATATGGATCTGGAATGAGCGACGACGACTGGTGTGCATACCCTGCCTGATGGTGTGGCGAGGGTGTATGATCATGAAATTCTGGCTCGTACTGAGGCTGAGATTCCTCAGAATCATCTTCTTCCTCTGACTCATCCTCATCCTGGGGAGGAGGATCTGCTGCTACCTGGGGGCTGAGGTCCAGCTCGAGGTTGTACTCGACCGCCAAATCGCCTCTAACGGTGCGTACTCTGCAATGTGAGATGTTCGGGCCATATTCGTGGCTGAGGCCGAAGGAGATGATGAGTCGGCCTACAAAGTTGCCTCTCAAGAGTGAGCGAGGTGGATTTGACCTCTGAGTCTTTTTGCGGAGTAGTCGGGCAAGCACCCATCCGGGGTGAAGAGGGTAGCTCTCCCGGATGGCGCGATGAAGAAGAAGCTCCTCTCGGCTGATATGGTGGCGGTCCTTCTCTGGAGCATACAAAAGAGAACGACGCCAAACCATGTGAATGAATTTATAGAGAGGGTGAGAGAGAGACTTAACTGAATTATGTTTCGTGAGACGATCGCCGGGCACTCCAGTCATGTGGCTCCAGAGGGCATGGTACTCCTCTCCGTCGTCATCGTCGTTCTCCCAGCCGAGGTAATGACCATGGTAGTGCTCGTAGGGAATGCCTAGATGAGCTGCAAACTCATCATAGGTGAGTGTCATGTGCACCCTGCCCAGATAGAAGGAAACGACCTTCTTGCCCTGCCTCCTCTTGTGCTCGTCTAGATCGAACGTCGCCCAAAACTCCTGTAGAGCGATTTCTGGGACGTCGGCGGCTAGTGTGGTCAGCTCCAGCAAGCCAGCATGCGTCAGTGCATCGAGTATGTTCCGATGCCAGTCCTCATCGTGGTCGAAGAGCGACTCTATGGAAAGGGGGCGAACAGCAGCTCCAGGGATATTCTCGAGCCTCTGGTAGCACTCGAAGTAGTACGGGGGCAGGCGAGCAACGGTATGGTGGTACCCAACACGGCCAGGGAAAGCTGGGGGAGGGCCATGGATGACAGGCGTGATGGGAGCGGGAGCTCGGGAGCTGGAGGCGGCGTCAAGTCTCTGCTTGGTCCTGCGCTCATGAGTTACGTTCCTAAACAAGAAAACAAACCAGATTAGTCAAACTAAAACCCTACCCCACACTTAGTCGAAAAACTCAATTTCACAAAGAAATGAGGAAAACCGAGTGGGGGTAAGAAAAGCAGATTAACCGGTAATCCCAAACAATTAAAATACATGCGTAGGACACAGCCATAATGGAATTATCAAAATCAGAGTTCAGAAGTCAAAACGACATTCAAAAAGTCAACATAATCGAACATTGAACCCTAATCATGGCAAGACTATCACAAAGCGGGAAATGGCGGCATAATATGATCTCAGATGGCAAGCACAATAAGATGAACGTACATGAGCACATAAGGCAGCCAACTGATCATAAATAGTTCATGGTCAAACCGACATTTCTCAAAAGTCAACACCACAAAGAATAGGTCTTATGCAAAGCAACACATGATCAAACGATATAAAAATTAAGTACAATACTCCCTAATCATGCTAGATCAGTCCAAAGAGTTCAGCTAACCTAGTTCACACGAAATCAGTCGGCACGCAAATCGAGGTAAACCAAAAAGTCAACCAAAAGTCAACCCCGACGATATTCAGCATTCAGTATGTCAAAAGATTCGTAATGAAAAGTTCTACAACTTACCTTGAAGCCATGGGTGCTGAAAACGAACGGAGAAAGAGAAATCGGAGAAAAACCAAAAATTTTAGGGTTTGGCTGAACGGGAGCTCTAGAGCTCCGATTCGACTGTTCTAGGGCTCGGGTTGATCGGAAACGGAAGGGGGGACGTGCGGTGGCGGCGGCGATGGTCGGCAACGGCAGCGGCAGCGAAATGGTGGCGGCGGCGGCGGCTTTGTTATAAACTGGGGGAGGGTTTTGCAATTTTTTTGAAAATGAAGTGAGGAGAGAGGGAAGAAGTGACCGGATTTTAAAACGAAAAATTGGTTGATTTTCACACAACTTTTCGGCGAAAATAGGTGCAAGTTTTCGCCGAAAATGTTAGTTGAAAAGTACTGCCGGTGTTTCAAAAGGATTTTCGCCGAAAAGTTTAAATAGTTTTCGCCGAAAATGTTAACAAAATTCGTCTGGAAACACTGATGACACTCGATTTGACGTGATTATCAGCCTCATTTAAGCGACATTTCTTTGCTTAAGACATGGTTTTTAGGGTAGAATAACGAATATTCAATTCATTGCCCTATCTCGTGCCATTTGTGTTACCTTGGCCCGTTTCAGGTCTATTTGATGGTTTTCTAGTGTTTTTATGTTAGCACAGGTTTTTGCAGTCAAATAAAGTAGCCAAGGTCATGTCTAAGGCGTTGGAACCTCGAGGGATTGCACCGGAATCGATCAAAGGAGCCAACCAAGTTCAGAAAATTCCTGCCCGGTTTACAAAGGAATTTTCGCCGAAAATACCCTAGTATTTTGGCGAAAATATCAGCACAAATCGACCGCCACCGGCTGAAGGAAATTTTCGGCGAAACCGTTAAGTTTTCGACCCGAAACTAAAATCACAGGAGAATGCAACCGAAGGGCCATCCGTTTACACTAGAATTTTTGGCGAAAATACCTTGTTATTTTCGGCGAAAATATCAGGCAAATCCGGCTGGACTAGGGTTAAGTATAAATACTTAACTGGCGGCCCAAATAAAGAGATACATCATAATATACTTTTCGTAATCAGAATTCAAAGGATTCTCTGAAGTTCTGGAGCGAAGAGTTTAGAGAGTTCAAAGAATCGTGGAGAGATCGTGACGCCATCCTTCCACCTCGGAGACTCGGAGCTTGGATTGAAGATTACCGGAGATTGAAGCTTCACGGATTCGTCAAATTAGGTTTTACAGTTCTTCTCTGTTCTTCCTACCTGAGATGTATTCCTTGTTTGTTTTCGATTCTCTTGTTCCTGATATGAGTAGCTAAACTCGTAGAGCTTAGATTAGATGAACCCTAAGTGACCCAGGGCTTTAAAGCGGTCACGGATCGGCGGTAATTAGATTCAAAGTTCAATCAGTTTCTCTTTGCATAGTTGTTTTGTTCTTGATTGTTTATGTTTCTTTTCTGATTGATCGCCTAGATTAGGTTTGTGTTGAATTAGGGTTTGTCGCCAGACAGCTTCTATGCTTTAAACATTAAAACTTGTCTTTCCTGATCACCTAGCTTAAATTCTTGTTAAGCTGAGGATAGAAGCGAACGCTCGCCTCACTTTAGAACATCAATTCAACCAGTTAACCTTATAATTGTAGTGTGCCTTTCGTAGGAACTGATTAGGGTTAATCCACTGCAAGAGTAACTCATTAATCGTTAGTAATTGCACCAGTTAAGTTAAGTCGTTGCGAGAGGCGACCGTACCCGGGCGACTAATTAATCTTGGTAGTTAGAACGGATAGAGCGAACGTTCGCCGGTCTTAAACCTAAGGGCCAGGAGTTATGGTGGTGTTTAGAAATTGATTGAATGAGAATTGAAAACCGCTGGTCTTGTGATTGTTGTTGCCTTGGTGAATCTAAGGGGGATTCGAAATCTAAGCTTGTCTGTCGTCTGTCGTCTGTCTTAACCAACCAATCATTCTGTCTTTTAATTTCATTTTAATTTTCTTGCATCTTAGACTAGAAGTCGTGGAACTCACACCACGCACAAAGTGTTCAAACCTGAATAAATTGTCAGCTTCTTTGAGTAGTCAATTAGAAGAAACCCTGTGGAATACGATCTACCCTAGCTTTCCAGCTTGGTAGTTATCTGATACCGCTAAAACTGCAGCATCAAATTGGCGCCGTTGCCGGGGACTCTTCTATATTGTTTGAAAGGAGAGTTGGTATTTTATTCTTCTACTTTCCATCTTTCATTTCCCGTCACACTTCGATTTTACACCGGTTGTGCTTGTTTTTGTCTCTTGCAGATCATAGCAGGTACAAAATCGAATCACTCCCGTTCCATCTTCCCTACCGCAATGTCCGCTCAAAAGAGTCTTGCGGATTACAATAAGCCAAGTGCTACTAGTGTTCGTTCTTCCATCTTTGTGCCCCGCAATGAAGACGGTCCCGACTATGAGATCAAGATCCCCTTCCTGGAAATGATCTCTAGGGATTTACAATTTGAAGGCAGACCATTAGACAACCCGTGCACGCATCTGGCGGATTTCCTTGATCTCTGCAACACTTTCAAGAATGGGAATCTCGACAAGAGCATTCTTTGCTTGAGAGCTTTCCCGTTCTCTCTGAAAGGTGCAGCTAAGAGGTGGCTCACTGGCAAACCACCTGGCTACTACACTGACTAGGAGACTCTTGCACAGGAATTCATAGAGGAATACTTCCCTCCTTCCAGAACAACTGCTTATAGGAAAAACATCTCAAGGTTCTGACAGAGAGAAGGAGTAAGCTTACATGATGCTTGGAACGAATTCCAGGAACTCCTCCACAGCTGCCCTCATCATGGCTTCACTCAGAGGCAGCTAGCAGAGACATTTGCTTGGGGTATGAACGAAGAGTAATCTGAATGGGTTAACTCCTTAGCTGATGGAGATTACACCGCACTCGCACCGGAAGCTGCTCTTCTTCACTTTGCAAACTGCGCATCTAAGTCAAGAAGCTGGGAGAGACAGTTTGGAGCAGCTAAGAGCCGACCAAGCCATGAAGATCAGATCAAGATTGAAGTGCAGAAAGAAATGAAGAAGATTTTCGGTAACTGGTCTTCAGAGGAAGTGAACTTTATTGATGAAGGCTTCACCAACAGTCAACAGGGCTACCCCGACTATCGTCAGTTCAGACAACCTCCTCAACAAGAAGGAAGCTTCCAAGAGCGTCCCCCTTACAACTTCAGATTCAACTAGAGTCAGAATCAGTCTTTGAGCGATAGCTATCAAGATCAACCTCAAAGATCTACATAAGGGAACACAAGGGATATCGAGGAAGACAAGAAGCTCGACCTGATCATGGCAAGGCTCGATAACTACGAGGAGAAATTCAAGCTTCAAGCCATCATAAATCAAGAACATGAAGCTCGAGGTCAACGAATGGAGAGCATGATAAATAACATGGTTAGCTTGATAACTAGTAGCCCCCTCCTTAATCAATCCTCGGTTCAAGTCGACTCTACCATTAGGAGGGAGCACGTCAAGGCCGTCTCCACAAGAAGCGACAAGCAATCAGCTGATACTGTAGCTCCTGAACCAGCCATAATCCCTGAAGTTATAACCATTGACAAGCCAAAGATCGAGGGGGAGGATAGAGAAGAAGAAGAGGAGGTGACTGCCCCGCCTTCCCTGACAAAGACAGCACCTGCGCCACCTCTCCCTCCATATCAGCCTCGGATTCCGTTTCCTAATGCCGCGCAATCAAAGGAGAAAGATCATGATACTCGGTACAGAAAGTGGCATGGATACTTGAAGAACACGAATATGAATACACCAGTTACTGATGCTATCCAAGTGATACCGGAGGCTGACAAAATCACAAAGGATCCTGCGAAAAACAAGAAGAAGGGAGAGTTGTCCTTCGTATCCCTCGAGGAAAAATGCTCTGCTATCCAGGGCCATGCGACACCCATACCACCCCCAGCTTAGTGTCAAGATCCCGGTGCTTTTACTTTGCCTTGCATTATTAATGATGTGAAGATTGATCGTAGTGTAATTGATCTAGGTGCTTCTATCAATGTTATGCCTACATGCCTGTTTGAGAAATTAAACCTAGGAGAGTTGAAACCAATTAGCATGCATTTAGTGTTTGCCGACAGATCTGTTAACTGCCTAGGGGATTGATAGAAGACGTGGTTGTCCGTTGTGGCCCTTTTACTATTCTGACTGACTTTGTTCTCATGGATACTCGAGAGGAAGATGTCACTCTTCTCCTGGGCCGACCGTTCATGGCAACAGCCGGCATTAACATTAATGTCCCGAATGGCTCGTTGACATTAAGGGTCGGAAAGGACACCATGACATTCCGCCTCAAGGACGGTATGCAAGTCCCAGTCAAAGAAGAGATGCATTGTTTATCTGTTGAAGCTGTGGAGTTGGCTTCGGTCAACTCTAGTTCTAATGAAAAATCTAGAGTTTCTGCAGAAATCGTCTTGTCAGGTGTTGGATTGGTCCCTATCTGAAGAATGAGCTGCCGGCACAAAGGCCGAGAAAGAAGGAGGATCCGACGGCGTCCCATCATGAATCACCAAACGTTAAAGATCCTGGCGAGATAAAGGAGGAGAATAAAGAGAAGACGAAGGCGGTTTGGAAGCCGATTGCTCAGCCCCCGTCTACCGAGCCACCGAGAAGAATGATCCTCTGAAGGACGCTTCTTCGAAAGAACTGTTCGGGCCTTATAAAAATTCTGGTCACCTTCCTGATGGACGAATCAAGTTAATTCACGCAAACGGGAAGAAGTTCACACTTGCCGGAGAATCCCCAAGGCCATATTTCATGAACTCCGGCTTGGGCCTAAGAGAAATCCTGAGTTGGGATGTCTCCTAATACCATCCAGGTATCGTCCAGCTCAAGGACGGTAATAAAAGAGCGCTTCGTGGGAGGCAACCCACGGCTGGAGTCAGTTTTTTTCATTTGGGTCAACCTATGTTAGTTTGTTTGTTTTCTTATTTTTTGTGTGTAGTCTCCGTGTCGTAGTGTCAATCGCAAGACGTTTGAGGTTGTTCCGATTTTTGTGGATTTAACTGTGATTTTCTGAAGATTGTCGGGTTTGCGAAAATATTTTCAATCATAGAGTTCAATATTTTCGACGAAAATAACCCATGTTTTCGGTGAAAATTCATTTTGAAATCCCACTGAGTTTTCCAGACGTCTCTATTTCATATTTTCGGCGAAAATGTATTAATGTTTTCGGCAAAAATTATTTTGAAAACCGGCAGTACTTTTTCACTAAGATTTTCGGCGAAAACTTTCACTTATTTTCGCCGAAAATTCCTTTGAAAATCAACCAAATTCTCGTATTAAAATCCTGATTCAATCTCTCTCTCCTCTCTTCTTAATTTTTGAAACCATTTTGATCGTGTGTTGCTGTGCTTAAAGATAAATTCTTTGCGGTGTTGACTTTTGTGAAGTGTCGGTTTGACCTTGAATTTTCTATGCTTGTTTGGCTACCATAAGTGTTCATTCACGTTCATATATCTGTGCTTGCCATCTGAGTTTATGTTATACCGTCGTTTCCCGCTTTGAGATAGTCTTGCCATGATTAGGGTTCAATGTGCTATGATGTTGACTTTTTGAATGTCGGTTTGACTTCTGATCCCTAACTATGTTATGAACGTTCAGACTAGACATATGCATACTTTGTGATTTATTGTGATTACCGGTTACTTACTTTGCTTACCCCCACTCGGTTTTCCTCATTTCTTTGTGAAATTGAGTTTTTCGACTAAGTGTGGGGTGGGTTATTAGTTAATTAATCTGGTTTTGTTTCTGGTCTTAGGAATGTCATTCATGAGCGCAGGACCAAGGCGCGACTTGACACCAGCTCTCACACCCGCCGTCCAGGGCCCTCCACCGGCTTTCCATGGCCGTGTCGGGTACCAGTAGCACATGCTCCGCACTGACGAGAGGAATACGAGTAGCTACTCCGCTCCGCTCCGGGCTATCCGTGCTCAGCCACTACACCGACCATCTCATTCCAGGTTCTTCGTATATCTCTACTCTAGTTTAGTCCTGTGAGGACACAAAATGGTTTAAGTGTGGGGTAGGATGCTAGAGAACCTTGCATGAACTTGATTGCCCTTAATTGTGTGTTGTGTGTTTCTCGGTGCCTTTCCAGTTTCTCTAGCACTAGAATTGCTCGGTTCTTGATTTTTGATGTTAAGTTGTTGTTCAATCTATCATAATGATGCTTAGACTGCTGATGACACTCGTTTTAACGTGATTATCAGCCTCATTTAAGCGACATTTCTTTGCTTTAGACATGATTTTTAGGGTAGAATAACGAATATTCAATCGATTGCCCTATCTCGTGCCGTTTGTGTTACCTTGGCCCGTTTCGGGTCTATTTGGTGGTTTTCTAGTGTTTTTACGTTAGCACAGGTTTTTGCCATCGAATACGGTAGTCGAGGAGTGTCTTAGACGTTGGAACCCAGAAGAATCACACATAAATCAAACGGAGAGATCACTCAAGTCAAAGAAACTCCTGCTCCATTTACACATATATTTTTCGGCGAAAATACCCTTGGGTTTTCGCCGAAAATGAAAGAAGGAATCAACTGCCCCGATTGAGAAGAAGTTTTCGCCGAAATTCCTCTATTAGTTTCGGCAAAAATATCAAGGGAAATCAGAAAATCTCGGGTAGGTTTAAATACAGAAATCGGCGGCTAATGGGGGAACTTACACTTTTACGACTGAGCACACAGCTAGAGGGGAGAGAGGAAAAAAAATGAGTAGATAGAGTTCGAGGAGCCAGGAACGGATCGTGACGCCATCCATCCATCTCGGAGAGCCATTGCTAGGAGTTGAAGATCCAGCAGATTGAAGCTGCCAGGAAACATCGAAATTAGGTTTTATAGTTCTTCTCTGTCTTCCTACCTGAGATGTATTCTTTGTCTGTCTTCGATTCTTCTGTATTGAATATGAGTAGCTAAACTCGTGTAGCTTAGATTAGATGAACCCTAAGTGACCCAGGGCTTAAAGCGGTTACGGATCGGCGGTGATTAGATTCGAAATTCATTCAGTTTCATCTTTCATGTTTGATTTGTTCTTCGTTATCTGTGTTTCTTGTCTGGTTTGGCCACATAGATTAGATTCTTGTTAAGCTAAGGATAGAAGCGAATGCTCGCCTTACTTTGAAACACCAAATCGAACAATCAACCTTATAATTGGAGTGTGCCTTTCGTAGGAACCGATTAGGGTTGATCCATTGCTAGAGTAACTCATTAATCATTAGAATTTGCACCAGTTAAGTTAAGTCGTTGCGAGAGGCGACCGTACCCGGGCGGCTAATTAATCGTGGTAGCTAGATCGGATAGAGTGAACGTTTGCCAGTCTTAAACCTAAGGGTCAGGAGTTATGATGGTGTCTATGAACTGAATGAACTAAAATCGAAAATCGCTGGTCTGTTGACTGCTGCTGCTCTGGTAATCTAAGGGGGATTCGAAGTCTAAGCTTGTCTGTCATCTTTCTAGTCAATCAATCAATCTTCAATCTTTCTTCGCTTTAATTCTCATTTCAACTTATCTTTGCATTTTAGTATAGAAGTCATGGAACTCACACCACGCACAACTTGTGTTTAAACTTGAATTAAATTGCCAACATCTTTGAGTAAGGAAGTAGAGGAAACACCTGGAATACGATCTACCCTAGCTTCACAACTGGGTAGTTATTTGTTTGACCGTTATTCTGCAGCTCACCAAATGGGCGCCGTTGCCGGGGACTCTTCTATTTCGTTGAAAGAAGAGTTGGCATTTTTATTCTTCTACCTTTCCATCTTTTATTTCGCATCACACTTCGATTTTACACCGGTTGTGTTTGTTTTGTCTCGTGCAGATCATAGCAGGTACAGAAACGGATTACTTCCATTCCATCTTCCTTTACCGCAATGGCTACTCTTAAAAGTGTTGTGGACTACAGTAAGCCGTGTGCATCCAACTTTCGATCCCCCATCACCGTGCTTACTAATGACGATGATCCTGACTATGAGATTAAGATTCCTCTCCTAGAACTAATCTCTAAGGACGTACAATTCGAAGGGAGACCAGATGATAACCCCTACACCCATCTAGATGACTTTTTGACTGTCTGTAACACCTTCAAGTCTGGGAGCCTCAACAAGAACGCTTTATATCTCCGAGTTTTTCCCTTCTCTCTCAGAGGTGCAGCTAAGCAGTGGCTTGGAAGCAAGCCGCCGGGTCATTACACTAACTGGGAAACATTAGCCCAAGATTTTGTTGAGGAATACTGATGTGACTTTATTTAGTGAATTTTGAGCTTATGATTGACCTATGAAATGCCCGTGTTCGATCGTGAAATGCCATGGCTTAGATGCTTTTATTGAAGTTTTGCGTTAAGTGTCCATTTATTGTACGGTTGCCACTTTGAAGCAATATTCGTGGTCTATTGGAGTTATCTTTGTGCATTATCAGGTTATGGAATCGAAGTACGGATGACAAGGAACATGTAGGAAAAACGGAAGCTTAATCGGAGTTCGGACGAGGGAGATATGGGCGTTGCAAAATTGCAATTTCTCTGTTTGCACCGTGCACTACCCGTGCAGTGGTGCACGGCGTGCACTGTCCCCTGCACTATAAAAACTCACGTTTTTTACTATTTTGGGCATTCTTTGATCTCTCTTGAACCCAAAACACACACCCACGAACCCTCAACCCTTAGAACACATTTTGGGAGCAATTTGAAGCCATTGGAGCTAGGATTGAAGCCAACAAACCTTGGGAGAAGTGCTTACAAGTGGAGAAGTGAAGATCATCTCAAGGATTCATCCATGGTGTTCTTGGTGACCATTCTTCCTACTTTTCTCTTTACTCCCTTGGCCATGTGTGGCTGAGTTTCTAGGGTTCATCTTGGATGGGTAGATTAGTTGTGCTAAGATAGAGGGACGATTGTATAGAACTTGCCATGATTGATCTTGGTTGTATGAGGATGATCCCTAGACTTGTTCTTAATGCCATTTTATGCCATGTTTGCTTGATTTGGTCCATTCAATGTGATTTGATGCATGAGAGTGCTTGGATTGCATAGATTGTAGGTCTAGGGATTGAAGTGAGTGTGTTCTAAGAGATTAGATCATCTTGTTTCAACCATTTTCACTTGATTTCTCTCTTGGGCATTTTATCGAACACTTGGTGTGCATGTGGATTTTCATTCAATTGAGTTTGAAAAGGCTTTTTGGTGAATCTCTTAGTGTTAGGGCATTGATATGAGAGTGTTGTTCCTAGCCTTGTGGTCATAGAGTCTTAAGAGAGGGTCTTGTGTCTTGGCATTTCATCAAACACTTAGAATGCATCCTTTTTCACTTAGCTTGAGAGCGAGAGCCTAAGTTGAGTGGTATTAGGATAGGGATTTGGTGCCACGAGAGTGCATTGAGTCTATAGAAGTGAAATGCATGGTCATCCAAGTGCAAACTCGATCTTGATTGGCTTGTTTGTTCAATTAGTCCTCTTGAGCATGATGAAACTACCCACCAAGAGAACCCCCTTTGTCTTTGATTTGAGCCACCTTTCTCTCTTATTTAATCTTTGTTAGTATTGCGAATCTTTGCTTTTGTTCTGAATTTCTTACCAAACCATTTTCAAAAGTCTAGACCGTCTATGAGAAGTGTGAGTATTGGTTTATGAGAGGACCCCGTGGAATATGACCTTGGTAAAATCCTTTTATCAAGTTTTTGGCGCCGTTGCCGGGGAACTTTCTCAATCCTAAGAAAGCATTTAGTAGTGGACCGATCTATTCACTTCCTTCCGTTTTAGTTTTTGCTTCTTTGTATTTGTTTGTTGGATTTTGTTATCCCGCTTTTTCGTGTTACTTTGGTGTCTTGTTGAGCATGTGTGTAGGTACCTTGTGCTAGTGTATGAGTCGATTCACTCGCTTCCAAGCACAACCTCAAGGCCTCAAGCAAGTTATTGATCAACCAATCCGTTCTCTACCTCATTTAGTTCATGTGAGCAAGGTTGCAAGTAAGATGAACTCGTGGAATGGAAGTAATGGTTATGGTACCTATCAAGGGTGGAATCCGTCTCCTAACCCATACTATGGTCATCCTACTTCATCCAACTACTACCAAGAGACTTTTGAGGGAGATGGCCAATGGTGGGATCAAGATCAGCAAGCTTCAACACCAACGTGGAATGAACAATGTTCCTCTTTACCTCTACTCTACCATCAAATCTTGTCGGAGTATTGTCAAGAGGAATTCACAAGCCATGAACAACACCCTCAACCACCTTCCATGCTAGAGGAGCTCTTGAAGATGGTGAAAGAAAGTGAGTGTCCTCAAGAGGAGTTCGTAAGCCATGAGCAACACTATCTAACTCCCCCCACAACTTAGGAAATGTTGCAAATTGTGGAAGACAATGCGACTCGGATTAGTCGCTTAGCTCAAAGCATGAAGCTCATCACGGAGATTCTTGAGAATGAACGACTCCCCAATAATTTGGAGTACGTCTATGGTGATGAGGATGACACTTGTGAACCGGAAGTACTTGACATGGATGAAGAATTGGTAGTGGAGGAGATTGAAGAACATGTTCTTCCCAAGGACACACCACATGACCGCAATGCTTGGATAAGAGGATCGAGGAGACGTGAGGATGATGACCCTTTAGATGTGGTGAGAGATGATTTGAAGACTCTTCAAGAAGAGGTGGTACCGAGAGTGGAGCACGAAAGTGAACAACACCACCCTATTGTGGTGCCACCAAATATTGAGAGTACTCTTCAATCTTCTTGCTTGGTCATGAAGTATTTGTGCCAAGAGACGGACACATACATCTCGACCCCTCCTAAAGAAGTCATGGAAGTGGAGCCACATCTACTTGACCCGGAAGAATCCTTGAGTGGCATCACCAACTTGGAGACGATGAAGCTCAATGGTGGCCCCCTACCATACTATCTTCCTCAAGCTTCGATACTCAAAGGTAGTGAGCTAATGCGAGGTAACATTTGGAACTCAAGCTTTACTCAATGGCTAGTCTACCCTTTGCTTATGGCGCTACTTGGCACTCAATCTTCGTCATGGAAAAAGCTACTTGACATCAAGGAGGTACTAAGTTGGACACCATAACATTGGTATCGTTGAGCTTAAGACGGTAACTAAGCGCTTCTTGGGAGGCACCCCATGTTATCTTTACTTTTTCGCTTTTAATTGTTCTTTGAGATTTTTGTGTTGTTTTAGTTTTTGAATAAGGTTTAGCAAGCATTTGGGATCACTCTTCACCAACGATCGTCATGGAAATCTTTCACCACTCTTGCCTCCTATACCCCTCTTCACCGCATGGTATATTCGTTCCACCTTACCCTCTCTCTTGATCATTGAGGACAATGCTCATGCTAGTCGTAGGGGGAATTTGAGGTTTGGTGTGATTGTTTGTCGGTAGAAGTCGAATGCTATGCTTTGATAATTTGCATGATCTTGTTTGAATGCCAAATTCCTCTATCGTAGAATCGTTCAGTTCTTGACTTTTGGTGTTTAATTGACTTCAAGCTTTTGCAGTGACGTTTAGGCTGTTCCACTTAGAACCTATAACCAGCATGTTGGCACTAATATCAAATGAGTCTAGACTAGAACAGAGATTGGATCACTCTTGTAGTTTGTTTGATTGGTTTGATACGTGTTTTTTTTACCGCTCGATAACACCATTCTAAAGTGATAAAGGCAATTAGAGTTTCACCACATTCAACCAAAAAGCCTTCCCGAATCAGTTTCCTATAGGATAACCCGTTGAGCCTTGGCTTGTTTGTTGGATCATACACATTTTCACCCTATTCCATGTTTTCATCACCTTTTTTATCCCTCGTGATTGTGGCTTGAGATTAGACGGAAATCCAATTCAAAATCTTGTGTGGAAGTTTTAAGGGGCTAAGGATCAAGTGGCTAATATGTGAAGAAAATGCTCAAAAGAAAATGCTCAAAAGAAGGTGTTCAAGTTGCTCAAATTCTTGAAGTGCCGAAAGAAAAGCTAGGCAAGCTCGGCACCTAAGTGAAGTGTCGGGTTGAGCACTAGTAAAGGCAAAGGCTGTGAGCTAGGCAGGTCCAACACCTAAGTGAAGTGTTGGATCGAGCACTAGTATGTAGTAGAAAAAAAAAGTGCAGATAGTGATCCTAGCTAGAGCTTGTAAAGTGCAGATGTAGAGGCGGATGAAGTCGAGTTGATAGCCACATCACGTTTACTCACCAATTCCCAAATACTTCATACTTTCACCTAAATCGCATCATATCCCGAGTTTAAGTCCTTTTGATTAGAGTTGGTGTTGTCGTGGTCGGTTTTTCTGTGTCCCAATTAACCACTACTTGGAGTGTGCAGAAAATAGTGAGGTCTAGACTTGTTTGGTTGACGTTCTTGCATGAGTAGGTTAAGTTTGTTTGTGGAACAGTCTAAGCCAAATTGTTAATGCTTGAATCTCAATGGGGCCGATCTTGTCATTGTGAACTTGGATGTTTTCTAATTCATTTGCTTGAGGACAAGCAAAGCTTAGTCGTAGGGGAATTTGATGTGACTTTATTTAGTGAATTTTGAGCTTATGATTGACCTATGAAATGCCCGTGTTCGATCGTGAAATGCCATGGCTTAGATGCTTTTATTGAAGTTTTGCGTTAAGTGTCCATTTATTGTACGGTTGCCACTTTGAAGCAATATTCGTGGTCTATTGGAGTTATCTTTGTGCATTATCAGGTTATGGAATCTAAGTACGGATGACAAGGAACATGTAGGAGAAAACGGAAGCTTAATCGGAGTTCGGACGAGGGAGATATGGGCGTTGCAAAATTGCAATTTCTCTGTTTGCACCGTGCACCACCCGTGCATGGGTGCACGGCGTGCACTGTCCCCTGCGCTATAAAAACTCACGTTTTTTACTATTTTGGGCATTCTTTGATCTCTCTTGAACCCAAAACACACACCCACGAACTCTCAACCCTTAGAACACATTTTGGGAGCAATTTGAAGCCATTGGAGCTAGGATTGAAGCCAACAAACCTTGGGACAAGTGCTTACAAGTGGAGAAGTGAAGATCATCTCAATGATTCATCCATGGTGTTCTTGGTGACCTTTCTTCCTTCTTTTCTCTTTACTCCCTTGGCCATGTGTGGCTGAGTTTCTAGGGTTCATCTTGGATGGGTAGATTAGTTGTGCTAAGATACAGGGACGATTGTATAGAACTTGCCATGATTGATCTTGGTTGTATGAGGATAATTCCTAGACTTGTTCTTAATGCCATATTATGCCATGTTTTCTCGATTTGGTCCATTCAATGTGATTTGATGCATGAGAGTTCTTGGATTGCATAGATTGTAGGTCTAGGGATTGAAGTGAGTGTGTTCTAAGAGATTAGATCATCTTGTTTCAACCATTTTCACTTGATTTCTCTCTTGGGCATTTTATCGAACACTTGGTGTGCATGTGGATTTTCATTCAATTGAGTTTGAAAAGGCTTTTTGGTGAATCTCTTAGTGTTAGGGCATTGATATGAGAGTGTTGTTCCTAGCCTTGTGGTCATAGAGTCTTAAGAGAGGGTCTTGTGTCTTGGCATTTCATCAAACACTTAGAATGCATCCTTTTTCACTTAGCTTGAGAGCGAGAGCCTAAGTTGAGTGGTATTAGGATAGGGATTTGGTGCCACGAGAGTGCATTGAGTCTATAGAAGTGAAATGCATGGTCATCCAAGTGCAAACTCGATCTTGATTGGCTTGTTTGTTCAATTAGTCCTCTTGAGCATGATGAAACTACCCACCAAGAGAACCCCCTTTGTCTTTGATTTGAGCCACCTTTCTCTCTTATTTAATCTTTGTTAGTATTGCGAATCTTTGCTTTTGTTCTGAATTTCTTACCAAACCATTTTCAAAAGTCTAGACCGTCTATGAGAAGTGTGAGTATTGGTTTATGAGAGGACCCCGTGGAATATGACCTTGGTAAAATCCTTTTATCAAGTTTTTGGCGCCGTTGCCGGGGAACTTTCTCAATCCTAAGAAAGCATTTAGTAGTGGACCGATCTATTCACTTCCTTCCGTTTTAGTTTTTGCTTCTTTGTATTTGTTTGTTGGATTTTGTTATCCCGCTTTTTCGTGTTACTTTGGTGTCTTGTTGAGCATGTGTGTAGGTACCTTGTGCTAGTGTATGAGTCGATTCACTCGCTTCCAAGCACAACCTCAAGGCCTCAAGCAAGTTATTGATCAACCAATCCGTTCTCTACCTCATTTAGTTCATGTGAGCAAGGTTGCAAGTAAGATGAACTCGTGGAATGGAAGTAATGGTTATGGTACCTATCAAGGGTGGAATCCGTCTCCTAACCCATACTATGGTCATCCTACTTCATCCAACTACTACCAAGAGACTTTTGAGGGAGATGGCCAATGGTGGGATCAAGATCAGCAAGCTTCAACACCAACGTGGAATGAACAATGTTCCTCTTTACCTCTACTCTACCATCAAATCTTGTCGGAGTATTGTCAAGAGGAATTCACAAGCCATGAACAACACCCTCAACCACCTTCCATGCTAGAGGAGCTCTTGAAGATGGTGAAAGAAAGTGAGTGTCCTCAAGAGGAGTTCGTAAGCCATGAGCAACACTATCTAACTCCCCCCACAACTTAGGAAATGTTGCAAATTGCGGAAGACAATGCGACTCGGATTAGTCGCTTAGCTCAAAGCATGAAGCTCATCACGGAGATTCTTGAGAATGAACGACTCCCCAATAATTTGGAGTACGTCTATGGTGATGAGGATGACACTTGTGAACCGGAAGTACTTGACATGGATGAAGAATTGGTAGTGGAGGAGATTGAAGAACATGTTCTTCCCAAGGACACACCACATGACCGCAATGCTTGGATAAGAGGATCGAGGAGACGTGAGGATGATGACCCTTTAGATGTGGTGAGAGATGATTTGAAGACTCTTCAAGAAAGGTGGTACCGAGAGTGGAGCACGAAAGTGAACAACACCACCCTATTGTGGTGCCACCAAATATTGAGAGTACTCTTCAATCTTCTTGCTTGGTCATGAAGTATTTGTGCCAAGAGACGGACACATACTTCTCGACCCCTCCTAAAGAAGTCATGGAAGTGGAGCCACATCTACTTGACCCGGAAGAATCCTTGAGTGGCATCACCAACTTGGAGACGATGAAGCTCAATGGTGGCCCCCTACCATACTATCTTCCTCAAGCTTCGATACTCAAAGGTAGTGAGCTAATGCGAGGTAACATTTGGAACTCAAGCTTTACTCAATGGCTAGTCTACCCTTTGCTTATGGCGCTACTTGGCACTCAATCTTCGTCATGGAAAAAGCTACTTGACATCAAGGAGGTACTAAGTTGGACACCATAACATTGGTATCGTTGAGCTTAAGACGGTAACTAAGCGCTTCTTGGGAGGCACCCCATGTTATCTTTACTTTTTCGCTTTTAATTGTTCTTTGAGATTTTTGTGTTGTTTTAGTTTTTGAATAAGGTTTAGCAAGCATTTGGGATCACTCTTCACCAACGATCGTCATGGAAATCTTTCACCACTCTTGCCTCCTATACCCCTCTTCACCGCATGGTATATTCGTTCCACCTTACCCTCTCTCTTGATCATTGAGGACAATGCTCATGCTAGTCGTAGGGGGAATTTGAGGTTTGGTGTGATTGTTTGTCGGTAGAAGTAGAATGCTATGCTTTGATAATTTGCATGATCTTGTTTGAATGCCAAATTCCTCTATCGTAGAATCGTTCAGTTCTTGACTTTTGGTGTTTAATTGACTTTAAGCTTTTGCAGTGACGTTTAGGCTGTTCCACTTAGAACCTATAACCAGCATGTTGGCACTAATATCAAATGAGTCTAGACTAGAACAGAGATTGGATCACTCTTGTAGTTTGTTTGATTGGTTTGATACGTGTTTTTTTTACCGCTCGATAACACCATTCTAAAGTGATAAAGGCAATTAGAGTTTCACCACATTCAACCAAAAAGCCTTCCCGAATCAGTTTCCTATAGGATAACCCGTTGAGCCTTGGCTTGTTTGTTGGATCATACACATTTTCACCCTATTCCATGTTTTCATCACCTTTTTTATCCCTCGTGATTGTGGCTTGAGATTAGACGGAAATCCAATTCAAAATCTTGTGTGGAAGTTTTAAGGGGCTAAGGATCAAGTGGCTAATATGTGAAGAAAATGCTCAAAAGAAAATGCTCAAAAGAAGGTGTTCAAGTTGCTCAAATTCTTGAAGTGCCGAAAGAAAAGCTAGGCAAGCTCGGCACCTAAGTGAAGTGTCGGGTTGAGCACTAGTAAAGGCAAAGGCTGTGAGCTAGGCAGGTCCAACACCTAAGTGAAGTGTTGGATCGAGCACTAGTATGCAGTAGAAAAAAAAAAGTGCAGATAGTGATCCTAGCTAGAGCTTGTAAAGTGCAGATGTAGAGGCGGATGAAGTCGAGTTGATAGCCACATCACGTTTACTCACCAATTCCCAAATACTTCATACTTTCACCTAAATCGCATCATATCCCGAGTTTAAGTCCTTTTGATTAGAGTTGGTGTTGTCGTGGTCGGTTTTTCTGTGTCCCAATTAACCACTACTTGGAGTGTGCAGAAAATAGTGAGGTCTAGACTTGTTTGGTTGACGTTCTTGCATGAGTAGGTTAAGTTTGTTTGTGGAACAGTCTAAGCCAAATTGTTAATGCTTGAATCTCAATGGGGCCGATCTTGTCATTGTGAACTTGGATGTTTTCTAATTCATTTGCTTGAGGACAAGCAAAGCTTAGTCGTAGGGGAATTTGATGTGACTTTATTTAGTGAATTTTGAGCTTATGATTGACCTATGAAATGCCCGTGTTCGATCGTGAAATGCCATGGCTTAGATGCTTTTATTGAAGTTTTGCGTTAAGTGTCCATTTATTGTACGGTTGCCACTTTGAAGCAATATTCGTGGTCTATTGGAGTTATCTTTGTGCATTATCAGGTTATGGAATCTAAGTACGGATGACAAGGAACATGTAGGAGAAAACGGAAGCTTAATCGGAGTTCGGACGAGGGAGATATGGGCGTTGCAAAATTGCAATTTCTCTGTTTGCACCGTGCACCACCCGTGCATGGGTGCACGGCGTGCACTGTCCCCTGCGCTATAAAAACTCACGTTTTTTACTATTTTGGGCATTCTTTGATCTCTCTTGAACCCAAAAACACACACCCACGAACCCTCAACCCTTAGAACACATTTTGGGAGCAATTTGAAGCCATTGGAGCTAGGATTGAAGCCAACAAACCTTGGGACAAGTGCTTACAAGTGGAGAAGTGAAGATCATCTCAATGATTCATCCATGGTGTTCTTGGTGACCTTTCTTCCTTCTTTTCTCTTTACTCCCTTGGCCATGTGTGGCTGAGTTTCTAGGGTTCATCTTGGATGGGTAGATTAGTTGTGCTAAGATACAGGGACGATTGTATAGAACTTGCCATGATTGATCTTGGTTGTATGAGGATAATTCCTAGACTTGTTCTTAATGCCATATTATGCCATGTTTTCTTGATTTGGTCCATTCAATGTGATTTGATGCATGAGAGTTCTTGGATTGCATAGATTGTAGGTCTAGGGATTGAAGTGAGTGTGTTCTAAGAGATTAGATCATCTTGTTTCAACCATTTTCACTTGATTTCTCTCTTGGGCATTTTATCGAACACTTGGTGTGCATGTGGATTTTCATTCAATTGAGTTTGAAAAGGCTTTTTGGTGAATCTCTTAGTGTTAGGGCATTGATATGAGAGTGTTGTTCCTAGCCTTGTGGTCATAGAGTCTTAAGAGAGGGTCTTGTGTCTTGGCATTTCATCAAACACTTAGAATGCATCCTTTTTCACTTAGCTTGAGAGCGAGAGCCTAAGTTGAGTGGTATTAGGATAGGAATTTGGTGCCACGAGAGTGCATTGAGTCTATAGAAGTGAAATGCATGGTCATCCAAGTGCAAACTCGATCTTGATTGGCTTGTTTGTTCAATTAGTCTCTTGAGCATAATGAAACTACCCACCAAGAGAACCCCCTTTGTCTTTGATTTGAGCCACCTTTCTCTCTTATTTAATCTTTGTTAGTATTGCGAATCTTTGCTTTTGTTCTGAATTTCTTACCAAACCATTTTCAAAAGTCTAGACCGTCTATGAGAAGTGTGAGTATTGGTTTATGAGAGGACCCCGTGGAATACGACCTTGGTAAAATCCTTTTATCAAATACTTTCCTCCTGCAAGAACAACTGCTTATAAAGACCGCATTTCCAGATTCACTCAGAGAGAGGATGCAAGCCTGTATGACACTTGGAATGAATTCCAGTCTCTTCTCTTCGACTGCCCTCACCATGGGTTTGAACAAAGACAGCTGGCTGAATTCTTTGCTCGTGGTGTGCGCAAAGAATCTGCAAACTGGGTCAACTCTCTAGCTGACCGAGATTGCACCGCCCTTACTCCTCAGGATGCTCTTCTGCATTTTGCTGACTGTGCTTCAAAGTCTAGAAACTGGGAGAGGCAAATAGAAGGAAACAAGAGTCAGAGTCAGATGAGTGTTGCAGAGCAGATCAAGACAGAGGTCAAAAAACATCTGCAAGTAGCTGGTATTCCCCTAGATCCCCCGTCAGCCACCATCTTTTCAGTTGACTGTGGATAGTGTGGGTCATGTGCTCATAACGGTGGAAGCTGCCTCAACTTTGGCACAACAGAAGTCTGGTCTACAGAAGAGATAAACTTCATCGATTAGGGTTTCGCTAACAATCAGAAAGGCTAAGCCGGTTACAGAAACTACGTGCCACGGAACCAGAGCAACCGGTTAGTAGACCCTTATTATAGACCTCCGGGATTCATTGGAGGACAACACCAGTCTCAAGCAAAGCCGTACTACAATAGAGACATGGATTATGAGAAGAAGTTCGATCAGATTATGAGCAGACTTGACGACCATGACATTCAGTTAAAAGCACAAGCTGCACTCAACCAAGGACAGAGAGCTCAGAGCCAGAGGATAGAGGATGCTATAAGCAATATGACTAAACTCTTTACTAGCAATCCTCTCCTTAATCCAGTAGCATTTCAAGCAATTCCGATACAAGGAGCGAGCACGCTAAAGCTATTACCACCAGGAGCGGCAAGCAAACAACTGATCCAAAGGCTCCGGAAACTGACATGTTACCGGATACTAGTGCTGCCATGGATATGCCAGAAATAGAAGATATCACAGAAGAGGAAGAAGAAGCACCTGCTGCTCCTCCTCCTCCGTCGCCCAAGACAGCTCCCGAGCCTGTCTTGGCGCCATATGTTCCTCGGATTCCCTTCCCAAAAGCTGCAAGGAGCAAAGCCAAGGATCACGACACTCAGTATAAGAAGTGGTACAATGTTCTTAAGATTGCAGAGATTAAGATACCAGTGACAGAAGCTGTAGAGATTATACCACCACTTGGGAAGTTCTTTAAAGACATGGTGAAGAAAGTGAAGAACGGAGAGGTGTACTCTGTCACGCTTACTAATGAATGCGCGTCTATTCTCGGTGCGCCATCTCCCATTCGACAGCCGCCACCACCCCCAGCTAAGTGTCTTGATCCCGGTTCTTTTACATTACCTTGCATTATTAATGGCATTAAAATTGATCGCAGTCTGGTTGATTCTGGTGCTTCTATTAATGTTATGCCTGTTTATCTATATGAAAAGCTTAATCTAGGGAAATGAAAACCAATTACTCTGCATCTCGTGTTAGCCGATAGGTCTGTCAAACTACCTAGGGGTGAATAGAAGATGTAACTGTTTGCTGTGGTCCATTTACTATAATTGCGGATTTTGTTGTTCTAGATGTTCGTGAGTTAGACGGAACACTTATCCTAGGTCGACCTTTCTTAGCAACTGCTGGTGTGAATATAAACTGCAAACAAGGCCTGTTAACTTTAAGCGTAGGTCAAGAGAGTGTTGCATTCTGCATTAAAGATAGCATAAGATATTCTGTTGCCCAAGATGATAAATGTTATGCTGTTTATCCCCTAGAGTTGGCCTCGGCCAACTCCTTTACTAATGCTTTAACTAGTGATCCGCTAGAGTTGTGTTTGATTTCAGGGATTGATAATGCGTTAGACGATCCAGAGCAGTGCTTATGGCAAGATGAACTAGACGAACAGAAGGCGACATTCACACCCATCACTGCGCCCACACATATTGAGCCAGCTTCAAGTCGGATTACCACTTCATATGAGAATCCGCCAGAACTTACTTTGAAGGAGCTGCCTGACCACCTAAAATAAGCATTTCTGGGGAAGGACTGTCAGTTACCAGTCATCATCAGTTCGAATCTATCTCCCGAGCAGAAAGAGCAATTGATTAGGCTACTCAAGAAGCATGTCCGAGCTATTGCCTGGCAGTTAGCAGACATCAGAGGCATCTCTGAAACCTTCTGCAAACATCGATAGTTGTTGATGAAGAATTCAAACCAGTTAGACAACCCCAACGCCGACTTAACCTCTGATGCAGGAAGTTGTAAAGAAAGAAGTACTCAAGCTTCTAGATGCGGTATCATCTATCCTATTGCCGACAGTCCTTGGGTCAGCCCGACTCAAGTTGTTCCGAAGAAAGGAGAATCATTGTCATCCCTATCCAAAGGTGAACTCATTCCTACCCGAACAGTTACCGGATGGAGAGTCTGCATTGATATCGACGACTAAATGATGCACAAGAAGGATCACTTTCCACTGCGTTCATTGATCAGATGCTTGAATGATTGGTGGTCATGAATACTACTGCTTTTTAGACGGATGTCCGGTTACTTTCAGATCCCATCGAGCTTGATGATCAAGAGAAGATGACCTTCACATGCCGTTTGGTACTTTTGCTTATCGTCGTATTCCTTTGTTTATGTAATGCGCCTGCTACCTTTCAGAGATGCATGCTTGCAATATTTGGAGATCTGGTAGAGAATGTGTGAGGTGTTCATGGACAACTTCTCGTCTATGGAGATCATTTTCTAAGGCTGGCTAATCTGGACAAGGTGCTAGCTCGTTGTGAGGAAACCAACCTGGCACTTAGTTGGGAGAAATGTCACTTATGGTTACCGAAGGCATTGTTCTGGGCCACAGGATATCTAAGACAGGTATAGAAGTCGATCGTGCCAAGCTTGAGACCATTGCTAGCTTACCACCGCCGACCTCAGTTAAGACAGTTCGAAGCTTCCTCGGTCATGCTGGATTTTACCGGAGGTTCATCAGAGATTTGTCCAAGATCACCCTTCCAATGACGAAACTCCTTGAGAAAGATACTCCTTTCGTCTTTGACAAAGCCTGTCTTGAAGCTTTTGAGACCTTGAAAACTCAACTCACCACCGCACCGATTCTTACAGCACCAGATTGGAATCTTCCATTCGAGATCATGTGCGATGCTAATGATTTCACCGTTGGCGCAGTTCTTGGTCAGAGAAAGGAGAAGAGATTTCATCCTATCTACTTTGCGAGCAAGACACTCAATGATGCTCAGAGGAACTACACTACTACGGAGAAAGAGCTCCTGGCGATTGTTTTCTCCTTTGATAAGTTTAGACAGTATCTGGTTCTGTCACATACCATCGTCTACACAGATCATGATGCCCTGCGCCATTTATTAGCCAAGCAGGACTCGAAGCCACGTCTCATCCAATGGATCCTTCTCCTTCAAGAGTTCGACATCGAAATTAAAGATAAGAAGGGAGCAGAGAATCTAGCGGCGGATCATCTTTCCCGATTGGAGGAATCGCAAACAGGTAAGTCCACTACCCCTATTAATGATTCTTTCCCTGATGAGCTGTTGCGTGTTGAAACATATGAACAGGTTAACAGCATAGCTATCGAGCCCTGGGCAATTCCTCACACTCAAGATCTGAGTAATGCTGCCGATTCAGAGGAGCCTTGGTATGCAACTCTGGCTAACTATCTCTCACACGGCATTGTACCTCCTGAGCTGGATTTCAATGCACGCAAAAAGCTCTTTAAAGAAGCCAAGTCATACTTCTGGGATGAGCCTTTCTTATACCGCATCAGTCTTGACGGGGTGATCCGGAGATGTGTCTCTTACACTGAAGCAGCTGACATCATGCGTAAGTGCCATGAAGGACAGTTCGGAGGACATTTTGGAGGAAACCGCACGGCAAGAAAGGTACTCAAAACAGGTTTTTATTGGCCTTCAATCTTTAGTGACTGCGACGTTTTTGCTCGACGTTGTGATGCATGCCAGCGATCAGGTAACATCTCTAACCGTAATGATATGCCCCAAATTGTTTCTTTAACTGTTGAAATTTTTTATGTTTGGGGAATCGATTTTATGGGTCCATTCACACCCTCCAATGGAACCAAGTACATTCTTGTAGCCGTTGATTATGTTTCTAAGTGGGCTGAAGTTGAAGCTCTACCCACTAATGATTCTAGAGTGGTGGGTCGGTTCCTTACCCGTCTTTTCACGCGTTTTGGTTCACCGCGCTTCATCATAAGCGATAGGGGTACCCACTTCCACGAACAATTCGACCGGGTGTGCAAACGTTTTGGCGTCACCCACCGAATGTCCATGCCTTACCACCCTAAAGCGAATGGTCAGGCGGAAGTGACGAACCGTGAGCTCAAGCGGATTCTTGATAGGACAGTTGGCCGGTCTCGCAAGGACTGGTCATCTAAGCTCAATGATGCCTTATGGGCGTATCGAACTGCTTGCAAGACCCCCATCGGTACCTCACCGTATCAGCTGGTCTATGGCAAGTCATGTCATTTGCCAGTTGAGCTTGAGCATAAGGCATTCTGGGCTAACAAAGAGTTGAACATGAGCTATGCAGTAGCAGGTAATAACCACCACAATCAGATCGCGGAGCTTGAGGAACACCGACTCCACGCATATGAGAGCACGAAGTTATACAAAGAGCGCACAAAGAAAATTCATGACTCTCAGTTGAAGACGATCACGCAGTTTTATCCCGGAGAAGAAGTACTCTTATAAAACTCTCGACTGAAGCTCTTTCCGGGTAAGTTGAAATCCCGATGGTCTGGCCCTTATACCGTGGTCCGACAGACACCCTTAGGCAGCGTCTACATTAAATTGCACGATCAAGAGCTGTTTATGGTCAACGGGCATAGGCTTAAGAAGTATCTGCAAGGGTTAGCTGTCTCTTCCATCGACGTGCACTACTTCACGATGGAACCATGACACGATTCCAGGTATCGTCTGGCTCACGGACGTTAAACAAGAGCGCTTCGTGGGAGGCAACCCACTGCTGGAGTCAGTAACTTTTCGTTTTGAGTCGTTTTTGTTTTAAACCCCTTTTGAAAAAAAAAACAAAAAGCAGCCGCCATTTTCAAATGAATTTTCGGTGAAAATGTGTCATTGTTTTTTCGCCGAAAACATGTGTTCAAAATCAACCTGTTTCTCCTGTCCCGATTTTTCGAACCGAGACCCCCATCTTTTCGACGAAACTATTTCTTCATTTGAACTGGGATTTTCGCCGAAAATCCACATTTTTTTTCGCCAAAAATTCTTTTCCCTTTTCACCGGTATATAAGGCCCCCTTTGGTTTCTATTTTCGCGAAATACTTACAACCCACCCGAAAACTTCAACCTGCTCTCTCTCTCTCCTGTCTTGAAACCATCCGCCGCCCGACCGCTCAACGCCGCCACCTGACCGCTGATAGCCAAGTCGCCGCCGCCACTTCGTTAGCCAGCCGCCGTCGCCACCTCGTTAGCCAGCCGCCGCGGCCTTAACCCTAGCCCAGCCCTCTTGCAAAACCCTAGAATCGGAGACTTTCAGCTCTGGTTCCGGCCGACCTAGTTTTCAAGTTTTTCATCGATTCCTCGGATTTCCAACCATTTTCTCGAGTCATGTCTTCACGGTTAGTTGTTCAGCCCTTGATTGTGAATCTTTTGACTTTTTGACTTTCAGTTTTTGGCATGGTTGACTTTGGTTGACTTTTTGGTTCTCCCTCATTCTTCATGATTGCTTTGTCGGTGTCAATTGGCTAGGTTCTAGCATTCCTTTGTGACCTTTTCAGAATCGTGACTTATTGTCTGTGAGATCGTGTTCATGAATCATTCCATTCTTTGTCGTGTCAATTGCTAGGTTTAGCATTCCTTGTGACTTTTCAAATGGACTATTGTCTTGAGACGTGTTCATGAATCATTCATTGCATGTGCTAAAGGAATTGACAGTTCTTTAATGCTATATCTTGAGTCGATGATCTCTCGGTTAATTTGTTTACCCCAACTTGTCAACTTAAGTGTGGGGTAAGATTCTTGTCCTCTGATGCTGGTCATCTCTGAGTTGTATTTTACAGGGCTCCCAAGTGTTTTAAGACTACCAGTGCAGATAGAGCGCAACGATCCTCAGCTCGCCAGACACGGACACCATCCTCCCGACCAAAAGTTCCAGCTGCACCAACATCGACGGCTGTGGCCATCATTCCCGAGGATGCACCGACCCATGTGACTCCTATTTCCTCTGTTCCTACACCTGCCAATGGGGCTATACATCCTCTCATCAAAGCCCTGGAGCCGCACCAGCTAGAGGTCTTTCAGAAGATCAAAGACGTTCCTCCGGCTAAGGTGGCAGTTCTTTCTCTAGACAGTCTCAAGGCGCACAATCCGGCTTGGCACTCCACCATTGACACCACCCTTCATACAGCCGGTTTGCGAGTGCAAACCACTCATGGCTCCCCCTACCCGCTCGTCGCTCTCCAAGAGTTCTGGAGTTCGTTCCGGCGCCTCACCCCGAAGCCCATACGTGAGCAAAAATTCGTTTCCTTTCGCCTCGGTGGTGTTCTTCATGAGAAGTCCCTTCGCGAGTTCGGCCGCCTGCTGGATCCGTACGTCGACCTCGACACAACATTAGCTGGCTTCGAGGATACATACTCCATCACGAGTGCTCCTTACCCGGACGTGTGGAGATGGGCCTGCTGCGACGATGAGATCTCACCTATTGTCAACCCTACGGTCGGTGACATCTTTCACCCTATTCTTAAATTCTTGCATTACGTTTGGGTGCAATCTCAGTGTTATTGCAGCAAGACGAGCCGTCACCACGTTTCTTAGGAGGAGCTCATATTATTCCGTGCTTTAGAAGACAACGCCAACCTACATCCCGGATGGTGGCTTGCACGATTCTTTCACAAGCGTACGACCGCCAAGAAGCTTCCTTCCGAGCTTCCAGGAGGACCTTTCATTTCAATCCTGATCAACAATCTCCAGCTCGGTGACAAATGGGGCCCCGACACTCCTCGTGTCCCGGTTGAGCATGTAGGTGCTGAGCTCGCCATCGCACGGGGCATCAACCTTTCGGCAGACTTTGAGCATTGCACGTCACTCCCTCACCGAGTTCCACAGTCAGTTGAGCGCCCGCCGTCACGAGCGCAAATCTCGCGGAGATGAATGAGAGGCTGGTGCGTATTGAGAAGTGGCAGCTAGACTACTCGGCTGGTTCGCTTCAGTGGCAGAAGGACCGGGTAGCACATGAAGAGACTCAGAATGAACGTTGGTCCATTCTCCAGAAATTCATGGCCGACCAGTCTGCCCGACACACGGATGAGCTCGCATGGCGACAGCAGATGGGGCAGCGGTTTGACATTTCAACCAGCCCGACCCAACGTCCACCCCCTCCCGCGGAACAGTGATCAGGTTGTTTCTAACCTTTTCCATTTCTTTTCTTTCTTCTTTTCGGGTTTCTACCCAATTTTATTTTGTGTGGATCTGGGACACTTGTCCCGGTATCCTTTTGATTTTTTTTTGTTGTTTGTGTTTTCTAGGATTTTAAGTAGCTACTCTGCTCCGCTCCGGACTCTCCGCGTTTATCCACTACACCACCCTTCACCCTCCAGGTTCTTCCTATGTCTCTACTTTAGTTTGGTCCTGTGAGGACACAGAACAGTCTAAGTGTGGGGTAGGGTGTTAGAGAACCATGCATGATCTTGATTGCCTATATCCTTGGTGCATCGTGATTCCTGTCCAGTCTCTCTAGCAATAGAATGGCTCAGCTTTTTATTTTTGAGGTTAAGTTGTTGTTCAAACCTTCATAATGATGCTTAGACTGCTTAACCTAGAACTTAAGAACCAACTTGTATACTTTGATGCTAAATTGCCTGGTCGGAACAGAATTTTTAAATCACACTTGTAGTTTGTAGCCTTGATTGCATGAAAACGACCGAATCCGACTAGCAAACCAACTGTGAGCTTTTGATCCATTGCACGTAACTTGCAATTTCAATTCTTTCTGAGTGGTTTTCTGTTTGCTTGAACGAGTTAGAATTTGCATGAGACCTACTCGAGACCACACGATGACACGAGTTCTAGAAGGATAGAGGCACCTAGATTCAGCTACTAAGCCAGATAGCCTACCAAACGATAAATCCATTAGGTTTAGACCCTTCAGCTTGGCCTGTTCTTTCGGTTCGACAATACATTACAGCCATTTCCCAATTCTTTCATTCCCCGTTGATCCCCTGTGGTTGTAGTTCTAGATTGACCTACCGGAAGTCGGTTTGTGGTAACCTGTCTATAGCCATTAAACAGGTGGTCTTAGCTAATATGTCCAGACGTGTAAATCCCTCTAGCAACTAAAAGAAAATCGGCACAAAAAAAAAGTAAAGTAAATTAAGAAAAGAAAAATCAGAAAAATTTCAAAGTTCCTAGTTCAATAAAACGTTCTTCTCCCTACAAATGGAAGAACGAAGTCAAAAGAAAAGTTCAAAAGAAAAGAAAAAAGAAAAAAAATCATGTAAAGAAAAAGAATAAGTGCTAGGTTGCTTGAGGGTATCATAGGACGAGCGTTCATCATTCCACCCGCATTTGGTTAGACGGTAGGAAGCCATAGATTAGATTCGAGGGAAGTTAGTCGAAAGCTGCACCGCACCAAGCCATCATCATACACTCCCATCATCCATCGCATCATAAACCCAAGTAGTGTAGATTTCATTACGGTCCTAGCAGGGAAGTCCTTCTTGACTAGATACCCGTGTTGTCACAGTGGTGGAGATGTGTGATGACACTCGATTTGACGTGATTATCAGCCTCATTTAAGCGACATTTCTTTGCTTAAGACATGGTTTTTAGGGTAGAATAACGAATATTCAATCGATTGCCCTATCTCGGGCCATTTGTGTTACCTTGGCCCATTTCGGGTCTATTTGATGGTTTTCTAGTGTTTTTATGTTAGCACAGGTTTTTGTCGTCAAATAGAGTAGTCATGGACGTGTCTAAGGCGTTGGAATCTCGATGAATCAAACCGGAATCGATCCAAGGAGCCGATCAAGTCAAACCGAAAATCTGCCCATTCACACTTGCATCTTCGGCGAAAACAAGCTTTCATCTTCGGCGAAAGTATTAATGCAAATCAACTGATGCCAAGTGAAGGATGGTTTCGGCGAAAAGGATCAAGTGTTCGGACCGAAAATACAAGGCAGAGAAAGCACTCCCATTCACAAAGGAATTTTTGCCAAAAATTCCTTAAGAATTTTGGCGAAAATATCAGGCTAATCCGGATCAGTTAGGGTTAAGTATAAATACTTAACCCGGCGGCCCAAAGAGAGGGAGGCATTCGATACAATCATAATTTACAAAACACAACTTTTCGAGATCAGAATTCTCTGAAGTTCTGGAGCGAAGAGTTGGAGTTCGAAGAGCCGGATAGAGATCGTGACGCCATCCCTTCAATCTCGGAGAACCGGAGCTAGGAGTGTTATCTACCGAAGATCGAAGTCTGTCAGAGTCGTCTAAATTAGGTTTTTCAGATTCTTTTCTGTTCTTCCTTTGAATGATGAACTCTTTCTTTATCTTTGTTTCTTTTGTAATAATCATGAGTAGCTAAACCCTTTAGAGCTTAGACTAGATGAACCCTAAGTGACCCAGGGCTTTAGAGCGGTCACGGATCGGCGGTGATTAGATTCGAAATTCAATCAGTTCTTTTTCATGTTTGATTCGTTCTTCATTGTTCATGTTTCTTGTCTGGATTGATCACCTAGATTAGATTCTTGTTAAAGCTAAGGATAGAAGCGAACGCTCGCCTTACTTTAGAACATCGAATTGAACAATTAACCTTATAATTGGAGTGTGCCTTTCGTAGGAACCGGTTAGGGTTAATTCACTGCAAGAGTAACTCATTAATCACTAGTAATTACACCAATTAATTAAGTCGTTGCGAGAGGCGACCGTACCCGGGCGGCTAGTTAATCTTGGTAGTTAGAACGGATAGAGCGAACGTTCGCCGGTCTTAAACCTAAGGGTAAGGAGTTATGGTGGTGTCTTAGTAATTGATTGAATGAGAATCGAAATCCGCTGATCTGTTGATTGCCAATGCTCTGGGGAACGAAGGGGGATTCAAAGTCTAAGTTCGTCTGTCATTCTTGTTTTCAAACCCTAATTCCCAATCTGCTTTAGTTTAATTTGTTTTAATTTTTCTGCATTTCTTAGAAGTAGAAGTCGTGGAACTCACCCCACGCACAACGTGTTTGCCTTCGAGTATTTTGCTAGTTCTGAAGTAACCAATCATAAGAGACCCTCGGAATACGATCTGCTATACGCTTTTTTCTTAGCATTAGTAGTTTTTATTTGGTTGAACCCTCAACGACAGGTTCAACAAATTGGCGCCGCTGCCGGGGACTTCTTTTGATTGTTCGAAAGAAGAACTGGCAATTTATTCTTCTACTTTCCATCTTTCATTTTTCCACCCACTTCGATTTTACACTAGTTTTGTTTGTCTTTGTTATCTGTAGGTTTACAGGTGTATGCCTCACCGTCCTTGGACTCGCTCTCAAACCGAATAGGCCAAGAGTATAGAGAAACCAGGCAGTTCTGCTACACCTCTCCGATCACAGATTCTAAAGAAAGGCAGATCCAATCCATTCATCACTCCGATCAAGATCGAGGAACCGAAGGAGAGTTCCTCATCTCCATCTTCACCTGTACCATCTTCATCCGCTTCGTACACCGAGTCACTTTCACCTCCTCCATCTCCCACCATGGACGATAGATTACCACCACCAAATGGAGATCAACCACCGCCCACACCTGCACAGAAGAGTCTAGCAGACTATAACAAGCCGAGTGCGACTAGCGTTCGATCTGCCATTGCCGTTCCGCGCATTGAAGGAGATCCTAACTATGAGATCAAGATTCCATTCTTAACTATGATCTCTAGGGATTACAGTTTGAAGGCAGGCCCCTAGACAACCCATGCACTCATCTTGCAGACTTCCTTGATCTCTGCAGTACTTTTAAGAGCGGAAACCTCGACAAAAACACTCTCTGTCTGAGAGCTTTCCCGTTCTCTTTGAAAGGCGCTGCTAAGAGGTGGCTTACTGGTAAACCACCTGGCTACTACACTAACTGGGATACTCTGGCTCAGGACTTCGTTGAAGAATACTTCCCTCCGGCCAGAACAACTACCATCAAGGACAGCATCGCTAAATTCTCCCAGAAAGAAGGAGAAAGCTTGTATGATACTTGGAATCAATTCCAAGAACTTCTTTACACCTGCCCTCATCATGGATTTGAGCAGAGGCAGTTAGCTGAAATCTTCTCTCGTGGACTTCGAGAAGAATCTGCCAAGTGGGTCAATTCTCTAGCTGAAGGGGATTGCACTACACTCACTCCTGAAGCTGCTCTTCTTCACTTCGCAAACTGTGCCTCCAACTCAAGGAACTGGGAGCGACAATCTGAAGGATCGAGGAGCAAGCTAGATCTCGAAGCAGCCATCAAGGTAGAGGTAGAGAAGCATCTGAAGAAGTCTACCACACCGATCAAGCCGCCAGCAGCTTCTGTCTATGTTGCTGATTGCGAGTGGTGTGGAGCTTGCTCACATAATGGAGGCCGTTGTCAGAATTTTGGTAAGGCAGAAGTCTGGTCTGCCGAAGAGGTAAATTTCATCCAACAAGGCTTCGTCAATAATCAGAATGGTTATGCTGGCTACCGTAACTTTAGACAGCAAGGGAACTATCAGGACAGACCTCCCTACAATGCTGGCGCCAATCATAACCAGAACCAGAATAACCGCCCAGCTGGTCCAGCTCAGGATCAGAAGCCTAACCATCCGCCGGCAGGTGTCTACCAGCCGCCGCATCGCAATCCGGGTAATTATGGAACTGCTCCTGGCAATCGCCAGAATCAATATCTCAACAATACCTATCCAGGGCAGCAGCATCACAGAGATAACAATGTCAGTGACCTGGATAAGAAGCTCAGCCAGATCATCACAAGACTCGATGATCATGACAGTCAGTTCAAGGCTCAAGCTCTTCTCAATCAAGAACAGATAGCATCTGGACAAAGAATTGAGCAAGCCGTGAACAACATCTGGAGCATGCTAGCATCTGGTCGACCATTTGGCCAGCTTCCAAGCCAAACAGAGCCGAATCCGAGAAAAGAACAGGCTAAAATGGTAACTGCTCGAAAACTTCCAAACTTAATTGCTGATGCTTATTCTGTTTTACGCAGGATCGCTGAAACTCCGGAAGAAGAGGAAGAAGAAGAACAGAAACCGGAGCCTAAGGAGGATCCTCCTCTTGCACCGTACGTTGTGAAACCTCCTTTTCCTAGAGCATTGCTGTCAAATGCAAGGATCGAGACTGGCATGACGGGGAACAAGGAAGGATATCCTAACATTCGTATTAAGAAACCTGTGTCTCCATATCCAGCTAAGTTATCTGATCCTGGTTCATTCACTTTGCCTTTGGTCATTAATGATGTTGAGATTGAACGTTGCTTAGTTGATCTAGGAGCATCTGTTAATGTTATGCCTGTGAGTCTATATGAAAAGTTGAACCTAAGAGAACTTGAACCGCCTAGTATGCAACTCGTCTTTGCTGATAGATCGCTTAAAACCCCTAAGGGAGAGATTAAAGACGTTGTCACTAAATGTGGTCCGTTCACGTTCTTAGCTGATTATGTGATTATGGATACTAGTACAGATGATGCTACTATCCTCATAGGTCGACCTTTCATGGCTACTACTGGAATGAATATTAACGTTCCAAATGGTTCTTTAACTTTAAGAGTCGGTAAAGAAACGAAAACGTTCCGTCTTAAAGATGGCATGAAATATGACTCTAGGAATGAAGAATCTCACTGCCTAGCTGTTGAAACTGTGGAGTTGACTCCGGTCAACTCCGTTACTAATGCTTCTTCTAGTGTCTCTAGATCAGTTGTTGCTACAGGTATTGACCAGGTTATTACGAAGAAGCCAGAAATTTCGGTTCAGAAGCCACTTAAGAAGAAGAAGAAGGAACTGCAAGCCTCTTCTAAACCACCGAGCAGACCTCGAGGAAAGAACAAGAAGACGAAGACACAAATGGTCTGGAGACCAAAAATTCCGTCGTCTTCCATCGAGGCAGCTGTACCACCATTTCGTTCCGAGAAACCGGCGCCGGAACAAGTATGAAGGGAGAAGCCGAAAGCATCTCCTAAGGAAGTACTAACGATCACCGATCCTGGTGATACCAAGCCGAAGATTAAAGAAAAGTAGAAGCCGACAGTCCTCATTCCTTCCATCGTCACACTCAAGAAGGATGATCTCTCTAGAGAGCTGTTCGGACCATTCATGTTCGTTGATCATCTTCCCGACGGACGTACCAAGCTTTTGCATGCGAATGGGAAGAGATTCACGCTTACCGGAGAAGTCCCGAAGCTGTACTTCATAAACTCCGACGCGAGCGTGAAGGAGAATCTAAGTTGGGATGTCTCCTAATACCGTCCAGGTATCGTCCAGCTGAAGGACGTTAATAAAAGAGCGCTTCGTGGGAGGCAACCCACGGCTGGAGTCTGTTTTTAATTTTTGTTGAACTTGATATTTTAGAGTCGGTTCGAGGGAGCCAAAAGTGTCAGTTTGTTTGAGTTATTATTTTTCGTGTAGAGTCTGTGTGTCATAGAGTCAGTCGCAAGTTGATTGAGGTCGTTCCGATTTTTGTGATTTAACTGTGATTTTCTGAAGTTGGCCGGATTTGCGAAAATATTTTAAACCCGAACAGTTCAAAATTTTCGGCGAAACCACCCCTGTTTTTGGCGAAACTGATTTTTGAATTTCAAACCCGTTCTTCCTGTTCATTGTTTTCAGTTCAAAAAGTCTTTTGTTTTCGGCGAAACCATTTTAACTGAAATTTTCGGCGAACTTGCACTGTTATTTTCGGCGAAACCGCCTTCAAAAATCCGGCAGTCCATTTTAAATGAAATTTTCGGCGAAAACACCCTTTTATTTTCGCTGAAAATAATTTTGAAAATCACCCAAAACTCCCTTTAAAAAAAAACCGGTCCACTCCCTCTCTCATCCTTCACTCATTTTCGTTCAACTCACCGAAAACCCCCCCTTTTTGTTTTCTTCAAATCGCCACCACCTACCTCTTTAAATCCGACCGCCGCCGCCGCCGCTCCCTTCCTCTCCCTTTTCCAATCCCAACGAGCCCTAGAACGTCCGAATCGGAGCTTTGCAGCTCCAGTTCTCTGAAACCCCAGTTTTCAAGTTTTTCACCGATTCCTCTCAACTCGTTCATTTTTAGCAATCATGAATTCAAGGTAAGTTGTATAACTTTTCGATACGAATCTTTTGACATATAGATTGCTGAATTTCGTCGGGGTTGACTTTCGGTTGACTTTTCAGTTTGCCTCGTTTTGCGTGCCGACTGTTTCGTGTGAACTAGGATTAACTGAACTCATAGAACTGTTCTAGGATGCTTAGGGAGTTCCGTGCTTAATTTCCATATCAATTGGTTATGTGTTGCTATGCATACGATTAATTCCTTGTTATGTTGACTTTTGTGAGAAATGTCGGTTTGACTTTGAATTGTTGTGATCATTTGGCTGTCTGATGTGTTCATTCTCGTTCATATTACTGTGCTTGCCATTTGAGATCATATTTTACCGTCATTCTCCAAGTTTTGATAGTCTTGCCATGATTAGGGTTCGATATGCTTAAATGTTGACTTTCAAAATGTCGGTTTGACTTTTTGAACTCTGATTGTGCTTATCCGATTCTGGCTGTTCCTAAGTATGTATTTTACTGTCTATGATTACCGGTTACTCCGCTTTGCTTACCGCACTTAGTTTCCCTCATTTCTTTGTGAAATCGAGTTTTTCTACTAAGTGTGGGGTAAGGTTTTGGTTGAGTAATCTGGTTTCATTCTGGTCTTAGGGACACCACTTATGAGCGCAGGACTAAGGCACGACTTGATGGCGCCTCGAGCTCAGGAGCTGCCACTCTCGTCACACCTGCTGTTCTGGGTCCACCACCTGCACTCCCTCGCTGGGCTGGATCCATCCCACCATCGCCCGTCTACCTGACTACTACTTGAGTGCTTCCAGAAGATTCAGGCACGTTCGGGGAGCTGATGTGCGTCCTCTCTCCATGGAGTCCCTGCACGATCATGATGAGGAATACCACCGGAACGTGCATGACGCCTTAGCACCGGCTGGTCTCCTCGAGCTGACCACCATCGCCGCCGAGTTCCCAGACATTGCCCTTCAGGAGTTCTGGGCCACCTTTGATCTGGACGAGAACAAGAGGAAGCAACGCCAGAAGGTTATCACCTTCTATCTTGGTGGGGTGTACAGGCAGCTCACCTACGATGAGTTTGTCGCTCATCTCGGCATCCCCTACGAGCACTATCACGATCATCACCTCGGTTGGGTAGAAGATGATGACGGCGAGGAGTACAACGCGCTTTGGAGCCACATGACAGGCGTACCTGGCGATCGCCTCGGGGAGAGCAACTCAGTTAAGTCTCTCTCTCACCCGCTCTATAAATTTATTCATATGGTCTGGCGTAGATCCCTTCTATATGTACCCGACAAGGATCGCCACCATATCCTCAAGGAGGAGCTCATGCTTCTCCGAGCCATCCGAGAGAGCTACCCTCTCCACACCCCGGTTGGGTACTTGCTCGCATCTTCTGCCAGAAGACCAAGAGGAAGACGCCACCCCGCAAACTCTTGGGATGCAACTTCATAGGACAGGTCATCCTCTCCTTCGGCATCAGCCATGAGTATGGCCCGCACATTCCACGACACCAAGTTAGGACTGTTGGAGGAGGCTTGGCGGTTGAGTACGACTTAGAACTCGACCTCAGCCCTTATGTAGCAGCAGATCCTCCACTCCAGCCTGTGGTTGAGTCAGAGGGAGAAGATGAGGCTGAGGAGCAGCAGCCCCAGCCGTCGCCAGAATTTCAAGATTATATACCCTCGCCACATCATCAGGCAGGGTATGCTCACCAGTCGCCGCCGCACATTCCAGATCCATACCCGGCGCCTACTCCTCAGCACCGACCGTCGGTCAAAACCGGAGTATAGCGTCGGTTGATGACCGACGCCAAAGGTTTTAGCGTCGGTCATAAAAGCGACGCCAAAGTCACCGACGCTAAATTTTAGCGTCGGTTGTTTAGTGACCGACGCCAAATTCTTTCCTCAAGCGACGCTAAATTATGGTCCGACCAGTCCGGCCGAGAACCAAACCAATTTTTAGCGTCGGTTCTGAGGCGACGCTAAAAGTAAGAACCGACGCTAAATTGGTCAACCGAAGACCGAACACGCGTTGACTGCGTCCTTGTTAGCGTCGGTCATCAACCGACGCTAAATGGCTATGACCGACGCTATTTACGGGTCATTTTAGCGTCGGTTCTGACCGACGCCAAATAATTATGACCGACGCTAAATATGACTTACAGGTCAAAAATTTTCTGGCCATTTCAGCTCCTTTTCTCATACTCTTCTAGTGCCAACCTGCAAACCTGCAAACCGCAATTTCATTCATGGAATACAATACTAATTATACCACACATTACTAACCAATGACATAAATAACTAATATGCATAACGTACTGTATAATTCTAATAATATTAATAACTACATATGTCTACGTGTAATATATCAACATAAATATTCACTCTCCCTCATCACTCATCATCCTCACCCTCACTCTCCTCCTCCTCATCCTCATCCTCACTTTCGTCCTCCTCCTCCACCGCCTGCAAGGTTTCTTTCCCCTTCCCTATAGTCGGAGCGGAGGATCCTGAAGCTCCTGATGCCAACTGTGCAATTTGCTCCTTTAGAAATCGAACCTCATCCGTAACTCTGCTACTTCTCCTTGTACAGGGCAATGTCCGAAGTCATGCATGGCAGGCGCTGATGGCGTGGAACTCTGGCTAGCTGCACCCTTCTTCTTACTCAAGTTGACCTACAAAAAAGAGACAACAAAATATTAAAATTGTTAGTGTTATATAAATTGAAACCAATCCAGATCATAATATACTATATGTACCTTCGTGGGTGTAGCACCAAATCCCAATCCTCGAACTCGACCACTATGCTCAGTGGGGTAGACTTGCCCCAATGCATCGTTAGAACTTACCCAAGTCGGGACGGTTGGGTCGTTCAACAACTCAAGTATCTTAGGCTGCATAGTGGCCACCAATTACATTTTTCGAACCAATCTCTCAAAAGTGAAATGACAAAAAGTTGGAAGGAAAAAAACATGAAATGTCACTTACAACATTGGGATCGGTGTATGTGCCATCCTTCTTCTTGTGAGTGATGGCATACAACTCCCCTCTCGTGGGCCTCTTTCCCGTTACGGCTTCCTACACTTGCATAAACTAAACAATATAAATTTCTTTTCAAATAATTTAACTAAATAAGGTGATTTTAGGATGAACTCTTACCAATTCTGATCCTCTCACTCTCAACTTCTTCGACCCTCCAGTGTGGGGTGATTTGTATTCCGCCCTCCTCAAAGAGTTAAGCCGAGACAGCTCCTACAAATTAAGAATTTTTAAGTAACACAATTTGTATCACGAAATAAATTTACTTCAATGAAAAGCATTCATATATTTCGCTACATACCACCATATGCTCACTCAACCTCAAGTCCACATATTGCGTCCACATAGGCGCAGGAACATTAGGAGGTCTCCTCTCTAGTGCCCACGGTCTCGGCGGCACCACAAACGCTTTTGGGTCGAAATCTTGGTTGTTCTTTGTAGCTTCAGCTTTTAAAAACTTTTTGTACGGCCCAGTCACTTTCCTTGCCCACAGCTTCGTTTTGTAATCTCTCCACTTCTTTCCTATATCACTCACGATATAGTCAAGAGCTCTATCTTTTGCCTCCTCGGGTTCAATGACAATACTTTTCTGCAACAATAAATTTTATAAACATTAGTATTTATATAACCTAGGTCGTTTGAGAGTAATATTATTTTATACATACCCATATAGCGGCGACCAATGCGTCCTTCTCACCATCAGACACATTCGGCCATTCCATGTATGTGATCGGGAGAAGGTTGGTGTCTCTGGAGAGCTGACCATGGAACTGTCCAAGGATCGTAGCTGGACCAATACCTAAGGGTCCTGTAAGACCCCAAGGAATGACAACCTTCTTCCCATGGGGAAGACTCATCATCTGATTACTAGGAATGTCGGCCAGAGTCTTCACTCCATGTCCATCGATGAGCTCCACCGTATGCTTTCCTGAAGGAGCCATGTCTGTATAACAAAAAACATTTAATTGGATTAGATGTGTAAAACGTAGCAAATAGATTAACTTGTACTATAATAGTTAATTGAATATATTACCAAACCCTAATCGAACTCTGCAATTATTCCGGGCCTAACTAGGGGTAGAATATTGGAATTATCAAAAGCCGACAACTCTTGATTTCCAAACATCTCACACTCATGTACATAGCTTCCTTCCTCATCACCCATGTCATAGACATCTCTGGGTTTGATATGTACGGGAATGCACCATCCTTTGTCCACTGTATCTTCAACGTAGTAGACCATTCGAGCATCTTTTGCTTCAATATATGGTTCATCGTCTAAACGAGTTCCAGTATATAGCACATGTGAGAAATTAATGGATGTGAACCCCAATCCATCTTTCTTCACGTATCTAGGATTGTGCGTATTAGCCCATTTGCACTTGAATAACACCACGAAGATTTCTCCATAGTAATTCAACTCAATGATGTCTTCTAACTTGCCATAATACGCCAGTTCACTTGTTTGAGGTCGATTGTCCACTGAGCTAGCGTAACTATGAGTTTCATAGTTGCCGTATACCCCACTATTCTGAGTTTTGAGGGGATTGTCACGAGCAACTATGCGAAACCGATAACCATTAACATCATAAGCAACATATCTTTTTGATGGTCGTTGAGGACCGCGAGCTAACACTCTTAGATCCTTGGAATGGACTACTTGGTTATCGTCAAGAATCTGTTAAATTGACATAAATAATAGTGTGTGACAAGATTAGTATATATTCATATTTTTTTTACAACCATATCACAGCTGAATTACATAGACAAGCACGTACCCGACTCCGAAACCATTGTACGAAGTCTCTATGGACAGCTTTCTCAATTTCTGCTGTTGATTTTCCTCGAAGTCGTCGTGTTGTAATAGATTGGAACTCCCTACGGGACAATGAATGATTTTTATTGAAATTCACCTACGTTAAACATGTTGAATAACGAACCATGTCACAAGTCCAAATAAGAATTATACTTACTTGAGAAATGGACCGACTAGTTGTGACCCCATAAGGACATGTCGATGCGCTTGTAACAACTCTGTATCTGTCAATCGGAAGTGATTTATACTACCAACATTGTGCCCAATAGATGGAAGAATGGTCAAATCACGTGAATCATCTTCTAATACTTGATCATGAAGTCGAGATCCACGGTTGAATCTAGTCTCGACTCCAACATCATAGTATAGGGATGTGAAATTTGTGATTTCTTCAGAAATCCATCGTTCAGCAATTGAACCTTCTGGTTGTGCACGATTTCGTACAGAAGATTTTAACTTCCCAAGAAATCTGATGAGGAGAACAAGTTCAGTATGAATAGATTATTAGAATTGACAGCGTAATACAGAACATTGAAATTGATAGTTGTACCTTTCTATAGGGTACATCCAACGATAATAGACTGGTCCCCCAAGTCTCACTTCCTCGGCTAAGTGAACCACTAGATGCACCATGACTGTAAAGAATGATGGTGGAAATATCATTTCCAAACGACACAGAGCTACAGCAATTCGTTGTTGTAGCGTATCCAAACCCTCAACATGGACCACTTTTGAGCATAATTGCTTCATGCAAGAACAAAATTCGACCAACACCGAAGAGACTTGTGATGGCAATACATTCCGAATGGACAAAGGTAATAACTCATGCATTAAGATATGACAGTCATGAGTTTTCAAACCAATATCTTCCGGTGTTCCACATCAACGCACCGGGATATGTTGCTAGAGTATCCGTCTGGTACGGAAATATCTTTCAAGGTCTCTAGCATTGTTTGAATTTCTCGTTTGCCCATTGTGTATATAGCTGCTGGACAAGTTCTTCCATCTGGTCTTGGCCATAACTCTCTTCTAATTTTCATGATTTTCAAATCCATCCTTGCTTTCAGATGATCCTTACTTCGATCTTTGTCATTTATCAAAGTGTAAAGAATATTGTCACACACATTCTTCTCTATGTGCATAACATCGAGATTGTGTCGCAATTTATTGAACTCCCAATAAGGCAATTGAAAGAAGCAACTTTTCTTCTTCCATTGTTCTGTCTGCCTTTTGTTCCCTCCATCACTTCTAGACCTCTTCTTTGGCGGTGCACCCTTCTCACTATCACTCGTCTTCCCAAAAGTGACAGTGACATTCTCCACCTGTTTCAGTATTTCAGAGCCAGATAATAGTTTGGTTGGCTCTCTGAAATCGACATCACCATTGAATTTAGACTTTTGTTGTCGGAAAGGATGATTTGCAGGCAAAAATCGTCGACTTCCTATGAAACAGTTTTTCAAACTGCCTCCCAACCGTAACGGTACTTGGTCGAAATTACAAGTTGGACAAGCTTGCCCTGTGTAAGTGTTCCAACCAGATAATACGGACAGTCCGGGAAAATCACTAATAGTCCACATTAGGGAAGCTCTCAATTGAAATACCTCCTTTTTGGCTGCATCGTATGCTTCTACACCTTCCCACAAAATTTTGAGCTCATTGATTAAAGGTTGTAGGTAGATATCAATATCATTGCCAGGGGCTTTCTTTCCAGGGATGATACTTGACAAAATCATACCTGTTGATTTCATGCATTCCCATGGAGGCGTGTTATATGGCATAAGAATAATAGGCCACGTACTATGACTAAGACTCATATTCCCAAATGGATTGAAGCCATCAGTAGCAAGACCAAGGCGTATATTTCTAGGATCAGATGCAAAATCAGGGTATCTATTGTCAAAGTCTATCCACGCTTCTCCATCTCGTGGATGCCTTGCCATTCCGTCACTAACTTTTTCTGTAGAATGCCACACCATACTCTTAGCTGTTGTAGGACACATAAATAACCTTCTCAACCTCGGAATCAAGGGAAAGTAGCGATATGTTTTCATCGCTTTTCGTTTTTTCTTATGTTCTTGACTTACACCCTCATGCCCATCATCTTTGTATCTGGACTGCTTGCAAATCTTACAAACACTCTCTTCTATATCATTCCCCCAGAACAGCATACAGTCATTCTCACATGCATCAATGTTCGTGTACCCCATTCCAAATTTTGAGATCATTTTCTTTGCACCATATCCCGATTTCGGTATGTTGGCAAACTCAAAAGCGTCATGCAACAACTCAATGATCAACGACATTGCTTTATCGCTGATGTTGTGCATTCCCTTGATATGATAAAGCCTCAAGATGAAAGATAATTTTGAGAACTTTGTACATCCTTCATATAAGGGTGTTTCTCCATCCTTCATTAAATCACTAAAGTTGACATTGGTCTCATCCGGCTCCTCTGTGTCATTCGGGTAGCTCATGTCATCCTCTCCAATGGGGTGATCTTCAAATACAGTGTTCATATCATCTTCTACAACATTTTCTACTTCATTACCAATAACAATATCTTCAGAGGCTTGTATTGTACTACTGACCTCCTCTGGAATAACACCAAAAGCATCATTAACCAGATCTCGAAATGCTCTAGTATGCTCATAGTTTTGCACTACTGCATTTGCACTCTGAGAAGATTCAGCAATAAGGCGCTCTCCATGTCGATACCAAACAGTGTATGTTGTGGGAAATGGCTTGCGAAGCAAGTGTTCGTATACATCATCCCTATACAGCCATTTCTTGAATCCACATTTTGGACACGGACAAATTATTTGCTCTCCTTCATGATTATGCGCGAAAGCGAAATTCAAAAAGATTTCTAAACCATCCCTATACTCCTGTGACAACCGATGCTTGGTTATCCAAGACTTATCCATTTGGAAGATGCCTGATTTAGTGTAGGTGATGGAATTAATTAGAAAGTTAAATCGTAATATCTATCAGTTAACTATATAGCTATATTATATTAGGTAACAATGAGACATACAATATAATTATAATTATGTTGATTCATAATAAAGTAACAATTAGTTAATAACATAGCAAATTACATAGAAAAAACTAACTCATACAATAGCACTTTAATTGCAAGATTAATAACATAGCAATTTAATAACATATCATTTTAATTGCAAGATTAATAACATAACAATTTAATACCAATTTAACATACCAATTTAACATAGTAATTTCAAATAACAAATTGACATAGCAATTTAACATATATAGCAATTCCAAATAACAAATTAACATAGCAATTAGCTAATAACATAGGTAAAAGAATGCATACCGTACACCTGGGATGAGACGCGAAACAAAGAGATAGGAGGATAGAAGGAAGACGGTCACTGATAAATGTACGACACAATTAGTAATCAGTAAGCATAATGATCCTCAAACAAAAAAAATACAATGAGACGACACAATTGCAAAATTAATATATACATACCTACAACCAAAGAAGAGAAAACAACGATGAGACAGCGTCACCGCTGCTCCTAGCTCAAATAGAATTACACCTACCAAGATAACCACAAAATTTAAATCATTAACTAATAATGCACACTAATTCTTAAATAAATTATTTGACTAACTAGCTAATAATATCAAAACCCTACTTTATTAGTTCACAACCTAACAAACTAACTAACTACTAACCCTAAAACCCTATAACTAACTAATTCACTAACTAAATACAACACAATATGAAATAAGAAAATACATACCTTAGGAGAGTTGAGAGAGTTGAGAGAGTTGAGAGGAGTTTGCAAATGCACAAATGATTTCTGCTGTCCGGTCAGAGTTTATATACCCTGGGAGTTTAGCGTCGGTCGATGACCGACGCTAAATTGGGCACGAAACCGACGCCAAATTCCCGTTCATTTAGCGTCGGTCATAACCGACGCTAAACTTTTCCTCCAAACCGACGCCAAAAAAAGGTCGGGTTACGCCCTTGGGTTGATCCGGTTTCGATTTTAGCGTCGCTTGTTGGGCAAAATTTAGCGTCGGTCGACTAGTGACCGACGCTAAACCCTTGGTCAAACGCGAGTCAAGGGTTTAGCGTCGGTCATTCGTCGACCGACGCTAAATTCCTTCTCAACAAGCGACGCGAAAGCCTTCTTTTTTTGTAGTGTGGGTCCACCACCTGCACTCCCTCGCTGGGCTGGATACCATCCCACCATCGCCCGTCTACCTGACTACTACTTTGAGTGCTTCCAGAAGATTCAGCACGTTCGGGGAGCTGATGTGCGTCCTCTCTCCATGGAGTCCCTGCACGATCATGATGAGGAATACCACCGGAACGTGCATGACGCCTTAGCACCGGCTGGTCTCCTCGAGCTGACCACCATCGCCGCCGAGTTCCCAGACATTGCCCTTCAGGAGTTCTGGGCCACCTTTGATCTGGACGAGAACAAGAGGAAGCAACGCCAGAAGGTTATCACCTTCTATCTTGGTGGGGTGTACAGGCAGCTCACCTACGATGAGTTTGTCGCTCATCTCGGCATCCCCTACGAGCACTATCACGATCATCACCTCGGTTGGGTAGAAGATGATGACGGCGAGGAGTACAACGCGCTTTGGAGCCACATGACAGGCGTACCTGGCGATCGCCTCGGGGAGAGCAACTCAGTTAAGTCTCTCTCTCACCCGCTCTATAAATTTATTCATATGGTCTGGCGTAGATCCCTTCTATATGTACCCGACAAGGATCGCCACCATATCCTCAAGGAGGAGCTCATGCTTCTCCGAGCCATCCGAGAGAGCTACCCTCTCCACCCCGGTTGGGTACTTGCTCGCATCTTCTGCCAGAAGACCAAGAGGAAGACGCCACCCCGCAAACTCTTGGGATGCAACTTCATAGGACAGGTCATCCTCTCCTTCGGCATCAGCCATGAGTATGGCCCGCACATTCCACGACACCAAGTTAGGACTGTTGGAGGAGGCTTGGCGGTTGAGTACGACTTAGAACTCGACCTCAGCCCTTATGTAGCAGCAGATCCTCCACTCCAGCCTGTGGTCGAGTCAGAGGGAGAAGATGAGGCTGAGGAGCAGCAGCCCCAGCCGTCGCCAGAATTTCAAGATTATATACCCTCGCCACATCATCAGGCAGGGTATGCTCACCAGTCGCCGCCGCACATTCCAGATCCATACCCGGCGCCTACTCCTCAGCACCGACCGCACCCAGCGGACGTGGGTGAGTTATACGAGCGACTGCAGGAGTGGCGCATCACCGACAACGCCACTCAAGAGGCGCGATGGACTATTATGCAGCAACATATGCGCCGCGCCGACCGGCGATATGAGGCACAGATGGCGTGGCAACGCCAGCTCGGCGAATTTCTCCACTTTCCACCTCCCGGCTCACCGGACCAGCAGTGATCGGGTTGTATTCCTTTTCTGGTGTCTTCTTTTTATTTATTCTTTTCGGATTTCGATCCAACTTTTTTCTGTGTGGATCCGGGACACTTGTCCCGGTTTCCTTTTTATGTTTCATTTGTTTTTGTTTTGTAGGCAATCGGTAGACTCCCTTTGCTTCAGGTTCTATTACACTTCCCTCCGCTCTCTGGATCCGTGCTAACCCTCTGAAATCAACCGTCCTCATCCAGGTTCTTCCATTCCACTCTGAACTCTAGAATTAGTCATGTGAGGACACAGTCCGATTTAAGTGTGGGGTAGGATGCTAGAGAACCTGAACCTTGCATGAACTTGATTGCCCTTGATTGTGTTTTATGTGTGCCTCGTGATTCCATTCCAGTCTCTCTAGCATTAGAATGGCTTAGTTCTTGATTTTTGATGTTGAGTTGTTGTTCAAACTTTCATAATGATGCTTAGACTGCTTAACCTAGAACTTGAGAACCAACTTGTATGCTTTGATGCTAAATTGCCTGGTCAGAACAGAATTTTTAAAATCACACTTGTAGTTTGTAGCCTTGATTGCATGAAAATGACCGAATCCGACTAGCAAACCAACTGTGAGCTTTTGATCCATTGCACGTAACTTGCAATTTTAATTCTTTCTGAGTGGTTTTCTGTTTACTTGAATGAGTTAGAATTTGCATGAGACCTACTCGAGACCACACGATGACACGAGTTCTAGAAGGATAGGGGCACCTAGATTCAGCTACTAAGCCAGATAGCCTACCAAACGATAAATCCACTAGGTTTAGACCTTTGAGCTTGGCCTGTTCTTTCGGTTCGATAATACATTACAGCCATTTCCCATTTCTTTCATTCCCCATTGATCCCCTGTGGTTGTAGTTCTAGATTGACCTACCGGAAGTCGGTTTGTGGTAACCTGCCTATAGCCATTAAACAGGTGGTCTTAGCTAATATGTCCAGACGTGTAAACCCCTCTAGCAACTAAAAGAAAAATCGGCACAAAAGAAGAAAAAAAGTGAAGTAAGAAAAGAAGAAAAATTTTGAAAAAAAAAAATTTTGAAGAAAAGAAAAATAAGAAAAGTTTCAAAGTGTAGTTCAATAAAACGTTCTTCTCCCTACAAATGGAAGAACGAAGTCAAAAGAAAAGTTCAAAAGAAAGAAAAGAAAAAAATTTTGTGCAAAAGAAAAAAAGAATAAGTGCTAGGTTACTGGAGGGTATCATAGGACGAGCGTTCATTATTCCACCCGTGTTTGGTTAGACGGTAGGAAGCCATAGATTAGATTCGAGGGAAGTTAGTCGAAAGCTACACCGCACAAAGCCATCATCATTCATTCCCATCATCCATCTCATTATAAACCCGAGTAGTGTAGTATTCATTACGGTCCTAGCAGGGAAGTCCTTCTTGACTAGATACTCGTGTTGTCACAGTGGTGGAGATGTGGTCGAAATGCAAACTTATCACAAAATTCGGTAACAGAAAATGATCGAGAGCAGAAACACGTCCTTAAACACAGAGAGTGAGAGTTCCCATTGTACTATAAATATCCTGTGTGAGGAGTCTGGTCGGTCAGGTCAAATTCGTGCATAATTGGTTGCTAATTACTTGTCGTGTGCAGTTTATTAGTGAGACCAGGTAATTTGGCTGATCTGTATGCATGTTAGGTTTCTTGTTCTAGGATCGATCTGTCTAATAATTCATTGTGTTTGATTGAGCTCCAATTTAATCGATCTTATCATTTGTGAACATGAGCGTTTCTATTCAGTTTGCTTGAGGACAAGCAAAAGCTTAAGTGTGGGGTATTTGATGACACTCGATTTGACGTGATTAACAGCCTCATTTAAGCGACATTTCTTTGCTTAAGACATGGTTTTTAGGGTAGAATAACGAATATTCAATCGATTGCCCTATCTCGTGCCATTTGTGTTACCTTGGTCCGTTTCGGGTCTATTTGATGGTTTTCTAGTGTTTTTATGTTAGCACAGGTTTTTGCCGTCAAATAGAGTAGTCATGGACGTGTCTAAGGCGTTGGAATCTCGAGGAATCAAACCGAAATCGATCCAAGGAGCCGATCAAGTCAAACCAAAAATCTGCCCATTCACACTTGCATCTTCGACGAAAACAAGCTTTCATCTTCGGCGAAAGTATTAATGCAAATCAACTGATGCCAAGTGAAGGATGGTTTCGGCGAAAAGGATCAAGTGTTCGGACCGAAAATACAAGGCAGAGAAAGCACTCCCATTCACAAAGGAATTTTCACTGAAAATTCCTTAAGAATTTCGGTGAAAATATCAGGCTAATCCGGATCAGTTAGGGTTAAGTATAAATACTTAACCCGGCGGCCCAAAGAGAGGGAGGCATTCGATACAATCATAATTACAAAAACACAACTTTTCGAGATCAGAATTCTCTGAAGTTCTGGAGCGAAGAGTTGGAGTTCGAAGAGCCGGATAGAGATCGTGACGCCATCCCTTCCATCTCGGAGAACCAGTGCTAGGAGTGTTATCTACCGAAGATCGAAGTCTGTCAGAGTCGTCTAAATTAGGTTTTTCAGATTCTTTTCTGTTCTTCCTTTGAATGATGAACTCTTCTTTATCTTTGTTTCTTTTGTAATAATCATGAGTAGCTAAACCCTTTAGAGCTTAGACTAGATGAACCCTAAAGTGACCCAGGGCTTTAAAGCGGTCACGGATCGGCGGTGATTAGATTCGAAATTCAATCAGTTCTTTTTAATGTTTGATTCGTTCTTCATTGTTCATGTTTCTTGTCTGGATTGATCACCTAGATTAGATTCTTGTTAAAGCTAAGGATAGAAGCGAACGCTCGCCTTACTTTAGAACATCGAATTGAACAATTAACCTTATAATTGGAGTGTGCCTTTCGTAGGAACCGGTTAGGGTTAATTCACTGCAAGAGTAACTCATTAATCACTAGTAATTACACCAATTAATTAAGTCGTTGCGAGAGGCGACCGTACCCGGGCGGCTAGTTAATCTTGGTAGTTAGAACGGATAGAGCGAACGTTCGCCTGTCTTAACCTAAGGGTAAGGAGTTATGGTGGTGTCTTAGTAATTGATTGAATGAGAATCGAAATCCGCTGATCTGTTGATTGCCAATGCTCTGGGGAATGAAGGGGGATTCAAAGTCTAAGTTCGTCTGTCATTCTTGTTTTCAAACCCTAATTCCCAATCTGCTTTAGTTTAATTTGTTTTAATTTTTCTGCATTTCTTAGAAGTAGAAGTCGTGGAACTCACCCCACGCACAACGTGTTTGCCTTCGAGTATTTTGCTAGTTCTGAAGTAACCAATCATAAGAGACCCTCGGAATACGATCTGCTATACGCTTTTTTCTTAGCATAAGTAGTTTTTATTTGGTTGAACCCTCAACGACAGGTTCACCAATGTGGTCAAAATGCAAACCTATGACAGAATTCGGTAACAGAAAATGATTGAGAGCAGAAACACGTCCTTAAAACACAGAGAGTGAGAGTCTCCATTGTACTATATATATCCTGTGTGAGAGTCTGGTCGGTCAGGTCAAATTCGTGCATAATTGATTGCTAATTACTTGTCGTGTGCAGTTTATTAGTGAGACCAGGTAGTTTGGCTGATCTGTATGCATGTTAGGTTTCTTGTTCTAGGATCGAGCTATCTAATAATTCATTGTGTTTGATTGAGCTCCAATTTAACCGATCTTATCATTTGTGAACATGAGCGTCTCTATTCAGTTTGCTTGAGGACATGCAAAAGCTTAAGTGTGGGGTATTTGATGACACTCGTTTTGACGTAATTATCAGCCTCATTTTAAGTGACATTTCTTTGCTTTAGACATGATTTTTAGGGTAGAATAATGAATATTCAATCGATTGCCCTATCTCGTGCCATTTGTGTTACCTTGGCCCGTTTCGGGTCTATTTGATGGTTTTCTAGTGTTTTTTACGTTAGCACAGGTTTTGCCATCGAATACGGTAGCCGAGGACGTGTCTTAGACGTTGGAACCCCGAAGAATCACACATAAATCAAACAGAGAGATCACTCAAGTCAAAGAAACTCCTGCTCCATTTACACATATATTTTCGGCGAAAATACCCTTGGGTTTTCGCCGAAAATGAAAGAAGGAATCCACTGCCCCGATTGAGAAGAAGTTTTCGCCGAAATTCCTCTATTAGTTTCGGTGAAAATATCAAGGGAAATCAGAAAATCTCGGGTAGGTTTAAATACAGAAATCGGCGGCTAATGGGGGAACTTACACTTTTACGACTGAACACACAGCTAGAGGGGAGAGAGGAAAAAAACGAGTAGATAGAGTTCGAGGAGCCAGGAACGGATCGTGACGCCATCCATCCATCTCGGAGAGCCATTGCTAGGAGTTGAAGATCCCAGCAGATTGAAGCTGCCAGGAAACATCGAAATTAGGTTTTATAGTTCTTCTCTGTCTTCCTACCTGAGATGTATTCTTTGTCTGTCTTCGATTCTTTTGTATTGAATATGAGTAGCTAAACTCGTGTAGCTTAGATTAGATGAACCCTAAGTGACCCAGGGCTTAAAGCGGTCACGGATCGGCGATGATTAGATTCGAAATTCATTCAGTTTCATCTTTCATGTTTGATTTTTTCTTCGTTATCTGTGTTTCTTGTCTGGTTTGGCCCACCTAGATTAGATTCTTGTTAAGCTAAGGATAGAAGCGAACGCTCGCCTTACTTTGAAACACCAAATCGAACAATCAACCTTATAATTGGAGTGTGCCTTTTGTAAGAACCGATTAGGGTTGATCCATTGCTAGAGTAACTCATTAATCATTAGAATTTGCACCATTTAAGTTAAGTCGTTGCGAGAGGCGACCGTACCTGGGCGGCTAATTAATCGTGGTAGCTAGATCAGATAGAGCGAACGTTCGCCAGTCTTAAACCTAAGGGTCAGGAGTTATGATGGTGTCTATGAACTGAATGAACTAGAATCGAAAATCGCTGGTCTGTTGACTGCTGCTGCTCTGGTAATCTAAGGGCGATTCGAAGTCTAAGCTTGTCTGTCATCTTTCTAGTCAATCAATCAATCTTCAATCTTTCTTCGCTTTAATTCTCATTTCAACTTATCTTTGCATTTTAGTATAGAAGTCGTGGAACTCACACCATGCACAACTTGTGTTTAAACTTGAATTAAATTGCCAACATCTTTGAGTAAGGAAGTAGAGGAAACCCCTGGAATAAGATCTACCCTAGCTTCACAGCTGGGTAGTTATTCGTTTGACCGCTATTCTGCAGCTCACCAACTGCTTAACCTAGAACCTGAGAACCAACGTGTATACTTTGATGCTAAATTGCCTGGTCAGAACAGATTTTAAAAAATCACACTTGTAGTTTGTAGCCTTGATTGCATGAAAAATGACCGAATCCGACTAGCAAACCAACTGTGAGCTTTTGATCCATTGCACGTAACTTGCAATTTCAATTCTTTTTGAGTGGTTTTCTGTTTGCTTGAATGAGTTAGAATTTGAATGAGACCTACTCGAGACCACACGATGACACGAGTTCTAGAAGGATAGGGGCACCTAGATTCAGCTACTAAGCCAGATAGCCTACCCAACAATAAAATCCATTAGGTTTAGACCCTTGAGCTTGGCCTGTTCTTTCGGTTCGATAATACATTACAGCCATCTCCCATTTCTTTCATTCCCCGTTGATCCCCTGTGGTTTGTAGTTCTAGATTGACCTACGGAAGTCGGTTTGTGGTAACCTGCCTATAGCCATTAAACAGGTGGTCTTAGCTAATATATCCAGACGTGTAAACCCCTCTAGCAACTAAAAGAAAGAATCAGCAACAAAAAGAAAAAAAATAGAAAAGAAAGAAAATTTCGAAAAAAAAGAATGAAGAAAAGAAAAATCAAAAAAAGTAGAAAAGTTTCAAAGTTTCTAGTTCAATAAAACGTTCTTCTCCCTACAAATGGAAGAACGAAGTCAAAAGAAAAGTTGAAAAGAAAAGAAAAAAAATGTGTAAAGAAAAAGAATAAGTGCTAGGTTGCTTAGGGTATCATAGGACGAGCGTTCACTATTCCACCCATGTCTGGTTAGATGGTAGGGAGCCATAGATTAGATTCGAGGGAAGTTAGTCGAAAGCTACACCGCACAAAGGCATCATCATACATTCCCTTCATCCATCGCATCATAAACCCAAGTAGTGTGAATTTATTACGGTCCTAGCAGGGAAGTCCTTCTTGACTAATACCGTGGTTGTCACAGTGGTG